>OX155676.1:2685525-3285525 GCA_944547425.1 Eupithecia centaureata | reverse complement strand
TAATCTGAGGCAGAAAGAGCTTAATTATACTAGTTATCAGGGTAAGGCAGTGAGAATTTTGGATAATTTATTTTTATAACGTAAACAATACTAATATTTACGGCACTAGTGCTGCTTGTAGCTTCGCTATATACGAAAATTCAGTTTTATCTCACTTCCGAAAATCACTACATAGTATAAAATAAAGTCGCTTTCTCTGTCCCTATGTCATTATGTCCCTTTGAACGCTTAAATCTTTACTACGCAACGGATTTTGATGCGGTTTTTTTTAATAGATAGAGTGATTCAAGAGGAAGGTTTTTACGTATAATAAAACCGTGCGAAGCCAGGGCGGATCTCTAGTATTTATATAAATAAAAAATATTCCGGACAGTCTACACAGCATCATCTAGCCCCCAAGCTAAGCAGATATAAGTACTCAAAAATCACCTAGAATTCAAGGCCCCAGTTGTTTGTTACCTATTTACCTATATTAATAATAATTACCTACCTTGCTTTCTGCTTCTTGTTCATCCAAAATTTGCTGCTGAAGGTTCATAAGTTTTTCTTCAGCAGCTTTCTTCATATTCAATTCCTTTTTTATTTTTTCCTTCTTAGCTTCAGCTTTTGCTTTTATTTTTTTAGCTTCAGCTATCAGTAGTTCTCTCTTAGCCTTGAGCAAGTTCTCTTTTCTTAATTCTTTGAGCTTTTCTGCTTTTGCTTCAGATATGATTTTATCTTGTTTCAAATTCTTTTTCAACAATATCACTTCACCATTTTCTGTTTGAACTTCTTGGGCAAATTCCTTTTTAATTGATTCTCTGATTTCTTTTCTCAATTCTTTTTTAATCATGCTTTCTATTCTTGCAGCTTCCATAAGTTTGTGTCGGGGTACCTTATTTTTACCCACAACAGTTAGATCTCTTGGGGAAAGCACTCTGGAAAAATAGTTCACCATATCATCTTACTAATATTACTTAATAACATAACATCTTACTAACATTCACACAGACTTTCCCATTTATAATAAACTAGCGACCCGCTCCAGTTTCGCACGGTTTTATTATACGTATAAACCTTCCTCTTGAATCACTCTATCTATTAAAAAAAACCGCATCAAAATCCGTTGCGTAGTTTTAAAGATTTAAGCTTTCAAAGGGACATAAGGATATAGGGACAAACACAGAAAAAGCGACTTTGTTTTATACTATGTAGTGAGTAGTGATGGGAAAGTCTGTGTGAATGTTTGTTATAAGTAATCTTTGTAACTACTTAAGTTATTGAAATGAAATTTGGTATGTAGATAGGTTGGGACCTAGAATAAGACATAGGCTATTAAAATTTGGAAATTTTGACCTCTGAGGGGGTTAAGGTAAAGTTTGTATACAAAATATTTTTTCCTTGGTTCGATTCACTCGAAACTCGGTATAAATAAACTATGAAGTGAATAATTAAACACCTATTTTTTATTTTTACACAATAACCCCTAGGGGGTGTGCAATAAATTTCTGAAATTTGTACGAAAAAAAACTCTGGAAGCCGCGGGGCGCATCTAGTAATAAATAAATAAACATCTTGAATTATAATCTGTGGCTTTAATTCAATATATAACATCAGGTTGAAAAGAGAAATTGGTACAGTTCTTAGTTTTGTACTACTTACTTGTAAATGAATTTAGTATTGGTGACAGGATCATAGGAAGGTTCTGGCGCAGCTTTCTCTGGGTTACTGAATATTTTGAGAGCTTGGGTCACCATCTGCACTTGATCTCCGCTTAGCTCATTGAGGCTGTAAAGTTGGACAACATTATGTATTGAACCTCTCCAAAATCATGCCATCTGAGATAGTATACAGTGTAGATATAAATCAACTAATATTTTACAATTCTATCATCATCATCAGCCCATATTGGTCCACTGCTGGACACAGGCCTCCCCTAATGAGCGCCATAGCGCCCTATATTCATCTTCACACATCCAGCATCTGCCAGCAAACAATTCTATAACACATCAAAAGTGGTTGGTGTTTTTGATTGAATATATCTTTATTTATTTGTGGAAGTGAACATAGATTACTGTAATAGGAATTAGTTCAGTGTAAAACATAATGCTGGACAATCCACACAGTATCAACTAGCCCCAAGTTAAGCGGAGCTTGTGTTATGGGTACTAGATGACTGACATACAACTGTGCCCTTAGTGCAAGGTATACTGCTTTCAGTGCCCAATCTTAGGGTACACTGTACAGCTCAAACTTTACTTCTTCTATCAAGGTCAAGGTAAGTAAGAAGGCCAAGAATACTGTCTTATATTGCTCAGTACTTAGAAGAAGCATTTAGACAAATCAAAATTAGTACTATGAATGAAGGAAGTTTATACATGTTTATACTTATAAGTTATTCATTTATACTTTTGTTTTGATAACCAATTAATTAAATTATAGTCATTTTGATAAGTTGAAAATAACACACCAATGAAAACTTCATTTTATACACATCTATTTATTATTAAGAAGAACATCCCAAAGAATAAATCAAGAAATTACCTGTGATAGGTCTCGCCTAATTTCAATAGCTGAACTGAAGTATTTTTAGTGGGCAATGATGGCGATGCAGTTAAAACTGTTGCAGGAACTGTTGGTACACTTATGGGTACTTGTACTGTGGTAGCGGTTACAGGGACGGTAACTGGAATTACTGCTTTTACACTGAAATTTAAGAAATGCTTGTTTAAGGTACATTTCAACCTGCCGAGTGTGTCTTAGCGATGAGCATAATTTCCCCCTGGTCACTTCACTTCATACATCTCGATCAATTCAAGTACAAAAGTATCTTTTCCACAATGGTGAGGATGTGGTGTATAAAAGTGTTTAAAGGATTTAATCATAATAATAATACTGGACAATACTCAATTGTGACATGAGAATACTTACATATTATCTTTTGGTTTATTTTTCTTTGGCTGGGGAACCCGTTCAATGCGGTTGTACCTAGTCTTAAGAGCTACATCCTTGAGCTTAACGATTTTACTGTCTAAGTTTAGTCTTGTATTATTTTGCGTAGTGTATGTTACACTACTTGTGATACCATTGGAATTGATCAATGTAGCATTTGGTTTTACTACTATACTATTCATCAAATACTGCTGTTTGAGGGTATCATTTTTAGGCTGTAAAAAACTGGCTAGTTTCAGATTATTGCCAACAGCGCCGTTCTCTTGTTTTTTCAAAATACGCGGTTTCACGTTGCTGCTTGCGAGGGCCTCGATGTTGCCGCTACTCTCGTAAAAAGCTTTCAGGTTATCACTCACAGGTTTCGGTTCTTCTACATTACTTTGTGTTAGAAAGTATGATTGAACCTGCAAATAGTCGTAAATTAATAATAATAATCCACAACATTTTGATAAATACACAAAATATACACAAAAATTACCTGGGAGGCACCTGGGTCTTGTATCAAATAAACAGGCGTATACTGACACGAATTCACCACGAAACTATCTGGCATAGCATTCATTTTGTACGTCGATTATTTCTTATAGCTAAACACACTACATTTATACGAAATTCTGTAAATTATGGATAAAAACAAAATGAGTAATTACACCCCTTCGATGTTGACAAATTGCATTTTTTTTTTCTATATGTAATGAACACAGATAAAAATGTCAGACAGAACCAAACACCAAAGCACTCAAGCAACGCGATCGATACCATAGACTACTCCTGTGCTCTAATTTGGAAAAGGGACCTTGGACTACTCAACCTCGTCTATCGTCACTTTCACCCTATGAAGCTTCTACTAAAAATTGAGTTGTCAGTGTCAAACAGCCAGCCAGAATTTTGTCTTTCAGGGCAAATCAGCAGAGCCAAGCATAAAAGAACTGGAAGTTGAAAAATGTTTATTTTCGTTCGTAGATTTACCCTACGCATTAGTTTCGTTTTGTAAAATCTCATGAACGAACGGTGTTCTCTTGCTTGAGTTTGTTGAGGATTAAAATGAAACTGCAATCAAAATAGAATTAAGTTATCTGTGATTTGATTAGTGTGTGTTATCTTATCGTTCCTTCGGGGATTATTTTGTTTTAAAACTACCTTTTTCTAAGATTGTTTTAGTGTAAAATCAATTTCCACTCAAATACATCGTGTTTTCTAAAGTGCCAATACATTTTCATAAAGGATGAACTTGTCGTTCGCTGGTTGTGGTTTTTTGGGTATTTACCATGTAGGAGTGGCAGTGTGTTTTAAAAAGTATGCACCTCATTTGTTGATAGGCAAGATTTCTGGTGCATCTTTTGGAGCATTATCAGCATGTTGTCTACTCTGTGAACTTCCTATAGGTAAGTCTTTTTGCAATGATTTTCTCTCAAAATAATAAAAACAAATAGTATACAAACGCAATTTTTTAAATTATTTTTTGTCAAATCTTTAATAAATAAATCCGTTCAAGTTTTTAATGTTCATGTATTGTTAAAATTATAAATGTGCAAATAAGCTATTCAAAGTAATATACCTACTTAAAATTATTACTACTAACCAACCTACATTTGGTGAAGCATTATGGTCAAACGTTGCATATACCACATTCTGGTAGATCACTATAAAAGGTATATTATTATGTATACCTCACGTTACCCCTTTTTTATAAATATGTATGTTCAATAAGTAGATTTTAGAATAATACAAATCAATCACAACTTTAGAGGCAGCTAAGGTTTTGAGAGGGTTTGATAAGGTTGAGATCTCAACTTTAGAATGGTTTCTATAAGGTTGAGATCTCAACCTTAGAGGCAAATCAAAACACAGTGATGTCATTCTAGTACATATGTACATCACTAGCAATTATACAATACTATTTCAATATTGTTTATGTACTTTATTTACTCAAGTATGTAAACATTGCTGATAAATATTCTTGGAAATTAATTTGTTTAAATGTTTATTAAGAGGTCTTACTAATAAAACTGTGGTTTTATTTTTTATTTCTCAAAGAACATGTTTCACTTCTACAGCAGTTTAACATTCAATTGTATTTAGATAATTAAATTACAACAGTTTTAAAAGCAGTTACTTACAGTTAAACTCTGTATTAAACTAATTTAAAATTACGAAGTTACTAGGTTTTAGAAGTATTTAGTACCTTATGAACACATATTTCCTTACCTTTTTTTGGTAAACAAGGAGAATTGCAAATTCTTCCTAGTATTTTTAAAATCTGTAAAATTATCATTTAGATCGGACATATGTTATACATATACATAATATAAAAAAGGAGTAACTGTCTTGAATTGATAAAGATATGTAAATATGTCTCATAACTAGGGCTTGCATAAGAATATGTAAATAATTCAAATATGTTCACTAAAATAACACTTATAAGGAGTTAAAGAAATTATAATAAAAATATAGTATTTTGTTTTATTCAAATATTTGCAAGCCCTACCCATAACTCAAACTTTGCTTGGTTAAGAACTAGATGATAGAGATGCTGTATGGATTGTCCAGAATTATTGGTTTATTTATTACTAGCGACCTGCCCCGGCTTCGCACACATTATTATACATATAAACATTCCTCTTGAATCACACTACCTAGTAAAAATCCGTATCAAAATCCATTGCATAGTTTTAAAGATATAAGCATACATAGGGACCAATAGATAGCGAGAAGCAACTTAGTTTTATCCTTGTGTAGTATTCTCTAAAACCTCTTCATCTTCCTATGTAGTGTATGTAGTATTCAAACCTCTTCATTTCTACCCAATAGGAGAAATCACAAGTGACCTGCTACGTGTTGTTGGAGAGGCCCGAGCTGGTTCCCTAGGACCTTTCAGTCCCTCCTTCAACATACAGAATGTATTACTGGAGGGAATGCAGAGGTACCTACCGGCTGATGTCCATAAGATTGTCAGCGGAAAACTTCATATATCCCTCACCAGGGTATATGATGGAAAGAATGTTATAGTGTCAGAATTCCCAACAAGGGAAGATCTCTTGCAGGTATGTCTCTCATCTCTTGCAGTATGTTTATGTTTACGTATGTTTCTCAGGAAATAATAAGACTTATTTATAATTAGGGTGTAATATATAAGACTTATTTATAGTTATTGTTTTCTATGTATAATAAACAAATTTTTAGTAGGGGAGGCCTATGTTCAGTAGTGGACTGATATAGGCTGATGATGATGATTCATGTAGTATAATTATTAAGTACTTTGTATGTACCAGCGGCTTCGCATGGTTTCTATAGACTTTTCAAGGCATTATATCCTTTGGGAACTGATATATGGGATGAAAAGTAGGGAATCCAACTTAATGGGAATCCAACTTAATGGTCCGGATTGGTTATTCCAGACCTAGAACTACGTCTATTCAAAATTTCAGCCTGATCCTTCAAGTAAATTTGCGGGAAAGAGTTTCGAGTTAAAATATTAGGAAGCCATCGGCATAACTTAAATACCTAATATATTTTAAAGATGTACAATTTGTTTGTTTGTTTTGCGGCATTCAAACTACTATTTTTAGTGTTGCATGGCGCTTATAGCCTATGTCAGGCAGTATACTCGTATAATTTGATGATGATGACAGTTATTTTGTGTGAAGCTATCACACAAACAAACTTATCATCAGCTAAGTGTGACAAAAATCCCCTCTTTTGGGGGACTTTGGGCTTTGGGGCAACTATTGGTTTGAATTTTTAAATTCTTTCACTAATTTTAAGGTACATTATCCCTGAGCGCCATAGGTATATGTAAGTACAGACGAAAATCGCATGAACAAAGCCATGCCAAACTTGTATAATATAATACATATATGGTACGGAAAAGATGACAATAATCACCTTATACAATGTACTGATAAGGCACCTTCATTAAATTAGCCACTATCACTTGTTATCATCGTATGATATGCTAAACTGATAAAACAATATTTATCAGATTAAAATATCAAGCAGGATCTGCTGCAATATTATGTTATTAAATGCAGGACAGTACAATGTACCTATTTGTTTTCAAGGGCATACAATTCAATATACCTAATCACAATGCAAAATCTTTCTTGATTATTTGTTGCCCCTAGGAAATGAAGGTACCAAATTTAAGTTTAGAAAAGGGTGTGAGATTCGATTGCCACAACATTTAACAAACTATCTCCGAATATTACTAAATAAATTGGGCCATGCCGCCGCATGCAAGTTACAAAAACTTACGACATAATGAGTGGACCATTATGTCGTAATTTTTTGTAACTTGCATGGACCAAAACTGATCAGCTTTTCGATTGCACCGAGTGCAAATTTATGTATTAACCGTAACTGCGATCACTATTCCGTATGCCAAGCGTGGTAGTTATATAACCACCATGCTTGGCAGGATACCGCTGTCACACTGGTTGTAGACCTGTGTGATCCATGTGTCACGCGCGAGTTGAAGAGTTACACATTCAAATATATATTTTACCCTGATTTGTGTTATTATGGGTTTTCCATCAGGTGGGATGACGATCTGCGAAATACTGCATGCAGATGCTGGATGCGGCAAGCTGTAGACATGGCCTAATGCCCTGTCATTAGGCGCTCATTAAGCGAGACCTATGTCCGGCTGTGGACTACTATATGTGAATGATGATGATGAATAGTTCATCATCGCCCTTTGGGGAGGCCTATGTTCAGTAGTTCTGATGAGACTACGTATGTGAGCTGATGTACTTAAAGACCCTTCGTATTTTAGGCGCTGCTAGCGTCATGCTTCGTACCAGTATTCTCCGGCATGCTGCCGCCTCGTTTCCACGGCATCCGGTACATGGATGGAGGCTTCAGCGACAACCTTCCAGTCCTGGATGAAAACACCATCACAGTCAGTCCTTTCTGTGGCGAGAGTGATATCTGCCCGAGGGATCTGAGCTCACAACTGTTCCACGTAAGGATTTAATTTCTTTGTATGTTAAACCTGTTAGCTGTTATAGTAGCCTGATAACCTCGTTAGGTCTTTTAAGGAAAAATAACTTTTAAGGAAATATAGCCTACCTTATCATTATTTGTTAAGGTTGAACCGGTTTATTTAACTCAAGATTTTACATATTTACATACAAGGCCCCATTTTTTCCAGTTTTATGTAATTCATAGTTTTTTGAAGACCTATTAATTAAATGAATAGGGTACCTTGAAGTTAAAGCGTTAGGATTTTACGTCAAAGGATACATTTCAAAATATTGTTTATTACGAGTTAATTACTTTGCTCGGAAAAATCAAATTTATGAATTTAGTTATCGAATCCAGAGTTTTATCATCTCTTCACGGTGCTTAATATTAGGGCATGTAAAAACCGGGTTATTTTATAAACCGGTTAATTCGGTTTTTCTGATTTCAAAACCGGTGAAAACCGGTTTTTTCGGTGATTTCGGTTATTTTCTACAAGACGAATTAAAACAATAAAATCTGTATTAAAATGTACTTATATTTATCTAAGGACTCATCAACTTGACTTTAATCACATTTCTTATAATTAAAACATATAATGTTGTCGATATTAACAGAAATGTACCACCTACAGTATTTTTTATACCACCAAGGTAGCAAACAGCATGCGGCCCGCCTGATGGCAAAAGGTTACCGCAGCCTATGGACGCCTGCATATCAGAGACATTACACGCGCGTTGCCTACCCTTGTAAAGACTCTTTTTTCCATCCTTTTTTTCACCCTTGGGACACAACCTGTCGCCATGTTCCATCTGTTCGTCTGGTCGGACCAAAGATCTTACGCAGCACCTTACGCTCAGCCACGAGGAGTTTGTTTTCTTGTTTCAGCGTCAACGTCCAGGCTTCGCACCCGTAGATCAGAATAGGACGTATAACAGTTTAATATATTCGGATTTCGGTGCTTCGACTCAGAAGTCTGGACGTCAACACTTTATGAAGCACTGCACTGCACCGCAAGGTGTTCTGGATGCGAATATTGATTTCATCTTCCCTAGAACCTGTATCTGTTATATTGCATCCCAGATATTTGAAGCTTGCAGCACCCTTAGACACCACATGTCCCGCATCTAAGTCTTTACGTTTAACACGGGTGTTTTTGTAGCGCTTCATGTGGATGTATTCAGTTTTGTCGTGGTTGATTGCAAGCCCTACAGTTCTAGCCCTTCTTTCTAACTCCGTAAGCTAGAGATTGATTAAAATACGCTATAGTTCATTTATTTCAATCAATCTGTCAATCGACTATATTTCTTATCAATCGTTAATACCGTTCCTTTATGTCTTTAAAACATTTTAAATCCTTTCTCCTGCTTCTACACTTGCGACCTATAAACTGGAATCACTTCATCGCTGGTTTCTGCAGACCATATTTTACAGTTTCCATGGAATAAACTGCAGATTGGTCTATACCATTTGAAAAGAAATTTTGTTAGCTTTCGAATGGTATAAAAATATTAGATATTTAAATTTCATTAAGTTTCCTACCTTCATTTAGTGAATTATTACAATAGGTCGAAGTTGTTGATGTTTAAATTTATAAGAAGTAATATGAAAATATCAAATTTTTATTTAAAATCTTTGTTATTTCCCGCTTTATATTTTGTATTGGCCCCCCTGGCCCTAATGACTGCTTGTAAACAGTTTTTCATTGACCTAATGAGTTTCTTGATGGAATCCTGTGGAATTACCTGCCACTCTTCGATAAGAGCAGTTTTTAGGTCTTCTATTGACGCCGGAGCTGGAGATCTTCCTCGTACCCGCCTTTTCAGCTCGTCCCACAAGTGTTCGATAGAGTTCATGTCAGGGCTGACGGCTGTGTAGACAATTTGGGTCCCGTAGCTGGCCTTTTCGGGGTCAAGTTAGCTTCTTTGAGTCTTCGCCTCACTGTCCACTCGCTGACAGTTCTCCCTCGAACTTCTCCGAGCTCCCGCTGGACGTCAATGCCGGTTAGATGTCGATTTCGGAGAGAAGTGCTGACAATAAATCGGTCATCTCTCGCCGAAGTGCATCGCTGTCGTCCAGATCCTGGTCTTCGGACTAAGTTTCCAGTCTCTCTAAACCTCTTGTATACTTTGGAGACACAGGACTGGCTCAGATGAAGCTGTCGAGCGATAGTACGCTGAGAGAACCCTTGCTGGATTAGGGTGACGATTTGAGCGGCTTCTATTGGTGTGCTTTCCATTTTCTTGTAATTCCAGTATTTTGAGTGACGTGACTGATTGGACTGATGACAAAATTGCATAAATTCCCAGTTTTTATAGGGAATCAGGAGTTTGAAAAAATTGATGTGTCGTTCCAAAAAATTATGTCTTTTGTTTTCACGTTCCATGACATATGATGAACATTTTTTTCGCTATAAAGAAAGAGTTTGAAAGCTAATAAAATTATCTTTAAAATAATATACCACAACCTACAGTTTATTGCATGGAAACTGTAAAATATGGTCTGCAAAAACCAGCGATGAAGTGATTCCAGTTTATAGCTCGGAAGTGTAGATGAAAATATTTTTCTTCAATAATCTCTATCTGGTAAGATTTCCATATGATAATCTTAAAATGTTATAAAATAGATGGATCGTAATATTATATGCATACACTGCATAATAACACTAAAAAGTTTTCTTTATGACCCAATTTTAATACAGATGAGGGACAAATTCTTGAGTTTGAAGAAACAAATAATAACCGAAAAAACCGGTTTTCCTGACCAAAAAACCCGGTTAAAACCGAGGTAAAATCAGTCGATTAACCGGTTTTTCGATTAACCGAATAACCGGTTTACATGCCCTACTTAATATGTAGTATTTTAAACGGAAAATCCATTAGAAAATAAACTTTGAAATTGAAATGACCGCAAAAAAGAAGAGAAAGACCTATGCTCGGAGTTTCTCTGAAGAATAATGGAATCGTCACGTATACATCCGACAGAAAACACAAGTTACCGACAAAGCTCAAAGAATTAGCAAGCTGAAGTGGCAGTGGACCATATCTCTAGAAAAACCGACAACCGTAGTAGTAAACGTAACTCAGCAAACGTAGTCTAGGAAGCCCTCCAGCCAGGATGATGATCTGCGACACACTACAAGCAGATGCTGGATGCGGCAAGCTGAACTCAAGGCGCTATTGAGCTTATTAGGGGAGGCCTATGTTCAGCAGTGGACGAATAGCTACTTTGATAATGATGACCGCAGAATGCCATGACATCTTTATCGAACCGTACAACTTATTCTTAGACGACCCATGTGGCGCGGTGGGTGAAGGTCCGCCTGCGACGAAGGAGATTGCGGGTTCGATTCCCGCCTCGGAACAAATTTGTGTACGATCTGCAGAAATTTGTTCCGTTAGTCTGGGTGTTTTCTATATAAAAAAATATCTATGTAATGTATTTTATTAAGTACTAGCGACCCGCCCCGGCTTCGCACGGTTTTATTATACGTATAAACCTTCCTCTTGAATCACTCTATCTATTTAAAAAAAACGCATCAAAATCCGTTGCGTAGTTTTAAAGATTTAAGCGTTCAAAGGGACATAATGACATAGGGACAGAGAAAGCGACTTTATTTTATACTATGTAGTGATATCGGTCATCTAGTACCCATAACACAAGCTCTGCTTAGCTTGGGGTTGATGATGCTGTGTGGACTATCCGGAATTATTTATTTATTTCCCTCCTCAGATTAACCTAGCCAACACCAGCATAGAACTATCAAAGCAGAACATGAATCGTTTCGCGCGCATACTCTTCCCTCCAAAGCCAGAAGTCCTCAGCAACATGTGCAAGCAAGGCTTCGACGATGCGCTTCGCTTCCTTCAGCGGAACAACCTGATATCTTGCACGCGATGCTTGGCTGTGCAGTCGACTTTCCAACTGCAAGATATGTTGGATGATACCACTTACGAGTATGACCCGGAATGCGAGGAGTGCAAGACTCATAGACAGGTGAGGATAAAAATTTATATAAATATACTAGCGACCCGCCCCGGCTTCGCACGGTTATTACACGTACTTATAAACCTTCCTCTTGAATCACTCTATCTATTAAAAAAAATCGCATCAAAATCCGTTGCGTAGTTTTAAAGATTTAAGCATTCAAAGGGACATAGGGATATATGGACAGAGAAAGCGACTTTGTTTTAAACTATGTAGTGACAGGACTTATTATGGCTGGTGATGATGATACAATTTTGACCAAGATCGTCATAGACAAAAACAGTACTAAGTATTATCTAAATATATACCCTAAATAAATACAATTTGAAAGTAGGTAGGAAGTATTAATATATTAAGTTGTACAATAACTTGGCTTATTTATATTTGAAATTAATTTTAGGCTATACAAATTTGAAGAATAATAGGTTTTACCTATTTGGGAAATTAGAATGTCATTCCCACGATACTTATTGAATCAAAGGTTGGTATGAAACATCACGTTCACTCACTCCTTGAGAACGTTTTACATTTAGAATACGATAATGTTGCAGTGATATAAATTGAAAGAATTAAACATGTTGTCTTTTTCATAACGATCGAAATAAAAAGGACTTAATTTTATGTGCTGTAATTTTTCGTTTTGGCGTTATCCGAAATGACTTTCACTACTTTTATGACTTCTAAATGATTTAAATTAAATTTAAATGAGTGATAAATATCAAGCGGTCATTATGTCGATCTTGGTAAAGCCTACGTCCAGCGGTGGACGTCTTTCGCCTGAAACAAAGAGGAAGGATCTACCTAAGTTCTATTGTATTGTAATCTGTATGTACCTATTTATGTATTTTTATTGCAAAGTATAGGTAAATGCAGTATCTGAAATTCAGTCCAATTGTACCTTGGACTTGTAATACGATGATAATGTAGTCATCCAATCAACTTTCACGTGATCTACCGGAAAATGTATTGCTTACAAATACTAGACTATAAACAACCATGGTGATAATTTAGTAGGTAAATAGTTACTGCACACCATAGTTAATAAATAAAATAACGAAACTATAAAATACAGTTTATCAGCGACGCACACTGAGAATATTATGTAATTATTACTACGAAAGAAACAAAACGAAGGTTTATACATACGTTACATGTATATTACTAGCTGAAAATTGATGAAACGTAGCATATGTTTTATTCCAAGCCTATAACTACGTTCTTGTTTCAAAACAGCTCGATCCGTTCGGCAGTTTTAGTGTGAAGAGGAAACAGACATTCATCCATCCAAACTATCGCGTTTACAACATTAGTGTGATTGAATAATTATAATATGTTTAACATTATATAATTATGTTTAACATTTATCGACTTCGACCGGACTTAAACTTTAGCGTTTTTCAACTATTTGCCCACACCATGGCGATGATTCTAATCTACTTAATTGGTGTGATGTGGGGTTCTTTATTACTTCGAAACATCCAAAACGTATTGATCAAAACACTTTTCCGAATGCTGTCTTTGCTACATTTTGCGGAATATCATTTGGCGTGTTTTAAAAAACGAATGAAAAGCTCTGCAAAACAAAAATGAGAACATTATCCATGATGATGTTCTTCTTTTTACTTTAAAGTCCAATAAAATAATTATTAAGAAAAGCTCAAAAACTGCTGGTCCGATCTTGATCAAAATAAAATAAAAATATTTTAAACATCTCATAGAATATCAGTCATCTAGAATCCATAACACAAGCTCTGCTTAGCTTGGCGCTAGATGATGTCCAGCGTTATTTATTTAGTACAAGCAACCCGTCCCGGCTTCGCACGGTTTTATTATACGTATAAACCTACCTCTTGAATCACTCTATCTATTAAAAAGAACCACATCAAAATCCGTTGCGTAGTTTTAAAGATTTAAGCATACAAAGGGACATAGGGACAGAGAAAGCGATTTTCTTTTATACTATGTATTTTTTAATTCAATACGTGTGTTTTTTTAACAGGATGCCTTAGTGGACGATCTACCCGATACCGTAATGACCATCTTCCAAAACGCAATAGATTCTGCAAACCACGGCATTGTGAACTGGGTGATGCGTCAACGAGGGGTCAGATACTTGACACTCTTGGCTCTACCATACAGGGTGCCTATAGATATCATGTATGCTACGTTTACAAAGTGAGTACAATCTATTAGCTCATAAAACTATGTGTTATAGAAAAATATAAGTATTGCTCGGAAGAATTAGCCCAAACTGCACGAATTTATTCGTACTTTTTCTACAGGGAAGAATTTGGAACTCAATAACTTTATTACTTCAGGATTATAATACAAGTAAAGCGCCGTGGTTTAGCAATTTTCGGCTAATTCTTCCGAGATTTCGGATCATAATAAAACAAATAAACAGATAGATATAATTATCATCATCGCTTGCAAACTCATTTATCTACAGATAAAACGCTTAGGGTAAAGTAGAGAGTGTCAGCCACAGTGTGGAAAACCGGACGAAATAACAAAAGAAATAACTAATAATGAATGTTAGTAGCTTCTTTAAGATATTAGCTTCTGCGTAGAAGGGGACGGCCGCTTCGCTGTTGGGTTGTTTCTAAATCAAACCGAACAAATATACTGTCACAATTAGCTCTTGTGTAGCGTGTAGTATATCAATTAGTAGTAGTAAAGTAATGGAATGATAAAATTTTACAAAATTAAGCAGAGGGTAATAAACTCCTGAAGAAAAATTGTAACATTAAAGGTGCAAACCCTCCACGGTTTCCAAATACCTATACTTTTCACATATAAAATAAAGGCAAAATTAGCCAAAAAAGGTCTTAAATGAAATTACTACAATTTGTCAAGATAAAATAAATTAAAAGTATATGATAAATTGTTGAGTCCAAATTATTATTACTTTATTTAACAACGGTTTCCATATATTCTAACAAAAGTTTATCTCCCCCGGGGTTTAGAATGATCCCCTTTTACCTGAGTGACTCATGTTACGTGCCGTTCTATATATTAGATCTTATTATAAAATGTACTCACTACTCAATAGGTACAATCATAAACAAAACGCTTTTACTAACATACCACACGCTTTCTAGCTACGCCGCCACGGGTAAAGTAGAGACGCATGCAGTTCAGTACAAAGTAGTCAGAAACATACTGGTGACTAGAAGGAAATGTCTGCGGCACAACAACGTTATGACTAGGTCAGTAGGGATTGTGGGGATTTAGATTTTGCTTTCTGTGGGGATACGGTTGCGTGTTTTAGAGCTTTTGGTGGCGGCTGTACCGCAGGTTCCCTTTGATATTTCAGTGGGTTTTTAGTTCGTGATTTTTGCATTTTGTTTGTAGGGAATTTTGTAGTTTCGATATTGGCTTAGGTAGGTGGGGATTTTAGGGTTAATTAAACTGCTGGATCAAATTCCAGCGGTGGACAGTAACTAGTCAAAGCCAGGACTAGATATTGTTTTCCTGTCTTTAGCCAATCATTTTCAGTACTAATCACACAAAGTCTCTGGATAATTTAGATCTCGTATCTTTCAACTCTTAACTTGCTATCTCATAAACTGTATTTATTCATTTTTATTTAACGATGTGCGTCACAAATAGGAAATTGAAGTCACTATCGCTTGGTTTGTTATTTGATTTAACTCAAAACTCTTGAACCGTTTCGTTTGACGCAACATATTATCAATGGACTATTGTATAAAACTTGCAATAACAATGGTTTTATCACACTTCCCTATCTAATTATAATGAAACGTCATATATGTCAATCGGTCAAGGTTATAGCATTAGATAAAAAGGCAAACTCTGTTAGCATAACAAAATTTTGTAGATAGGTTACCTACGGTTCTAAGTATAATTTAACATAATTTAATTTTGCACTTAGGTTACCTACATAGATTATAAGTAAAAGTCGCGTATGTAAAGATGCATAAAACGCCGGTCTTATTGCTATGAGCGATCATCGTGTTTTCATACTAGAGGAATTAAAGAAATAATATTGAATTTTATGTTATTCAAGTATTTTACCCCGGGGGAGATTAAAACCTAGTTTGATTGCCAAATCAGCTAGGGTACCCTCTTAAGTTCTATGTAAGTAGTTGGAAGGGTGTCTTGTTAAAAACTACAATCCTACTAATATTATAAACGTGAAAGTTTGTAAGTATGGATGGATGGATGTTTGTTACTCTTTCACGCAAAAACTACTGAACGCGGATATGGATGAAATTTGGCACAGAGATAGATTATAGTCTGGAATAACACATAGGCTATATTTTATCCCGGTATTTCCACGGGAACGGGAATTAAGCGGGTGAAACCGCGAGGCGCTGCTATTTAATTACAAATTTGAAAATGACAATATAATTACACACTGACATTATTATTCTGAGTTGTGTTGATTTTAAACCTCCACTACACTGCCGCGATTTTAAGCTGCGTCTTGCGAATTTTTGCGATTTTATAGCGCGTTTCCTTACACAGCTGCGTCTTGTAGCGCGATTTCTAAACGCCGCGCCCCAATCACATTTGAAAACATATATGCCTGACGAACTTTCCTCACTTTGCACTTGCATTATTTTTGACTAGCATCATTATTATTGACTAGCATCTGGCTGCGACTTCGCACGCGATGTTTCTATGGAAACGTCTCTAGGCTATTTAATTCCCATGGGAACTAGTTTATGGGATGGAAAGTATCCTGTGTGATATTGCAGGCTAATTTCAGTTCAATCCGTTCAGTAGTTTTTGCGTAAAAGAGGAACAAACATCCATCCATCCCTTATCATAACACTATCGCTCTTATAATATTCGAAAGGATAAATTCTTCGGTGTCTGTCATTATCAAAGCAACCACGTTGTATTATTTATAAATAATTAAATAAATATATTGATAATAAATAGCCCGTCCCTGATAAGAATAAAAAACTTAGAACAACTTGTAATATCCGCACACACCCACCAATAATATCCTGTTTTTGTTTTCTAGCTGAAACTTCCTGAATAACAAACAATTTACAACTGTTAGGTGTTTTTAATAATTGTTATCTATGCTTATATGTGCAAAATTTGTTTTATTTATCATGTATTGATTGTATAATAAAATATTATCTTGCGGCCGCGGCGGAAAAAAATCGCAAAACAACTAATAATTTAAAAAAAGAAGATAAATTTAGTCATCTTTATCTATTCACCTAAAATATTTAAATTGAACATACTAAAGGGTAGAGTAGGTTTTTGAGTGCAGACGATTCGGTAAACATAGTGTAGGAAGCCATATGTCCAGGGGCCGAATTCCACTAATGTCAAAACAAAGGTCTCAATAGTGCCATTCAATCAAGATGATTAAAGTGACGTTTATGAAACTGGTATGCTACTATTTTTTGCGCTTGAAGAGACTCATAATTTTAATGTCAAATTGGTAGCTATAGGTAATCGCACAGCTATGAATGAATCTCATAAAGTTTGTGCTAGTAGAATGCCAAAAAGAGTTTAACACTGACATTTTGACACGATACTATTTAAATGGTGAAGCGATTTTTTGTGGAATTCGGGCCCAGGTGTAATGAAGACCTGCAAAAGACTGCTGATAGATACTGGATGATAAGGGCGCTATGAGGACCATTAGTGGAGGCCTAGGTCCAATGGACACACTACACCATACACTTGACGTTGAGGCAGCTTCAACAGCCTCTAATAGCTTTTTGCTTATCTGCTTTTGGCATTGTTTATCATTTACATTTGTGCTAATGACCTTTTGACCACTTGACCATCCGTTATTTTATCTTATGTTAATTTTTACACGTTCGTATTTAATTATATTGTTTGGTGTAGGCACTAAACTGTATGTTTGGATTTGAGAATCCATGTCCCTGTTCATTTGTGTGTGTTTAAATACATACCTTCTTAATATATACCTAACCTAGTAATGTACAATCAACGTCAGCAAAATGTAAGCGTGCAGTAGCGTAGCTTAAATAATTAAATTTATAGACCTCTCAAATTTTAATGTTCAATACTACATACATCTTAGTTTAAAGTGGTCAATATTGTGTACTGTAAATTCATATCTAATAAAGTTGAATTTACGGTGTTTACTGTTGACGATTTTAAATCATCAATAACATTTTTATTTATCAGCTAGCTGCGCCCCGCAGCGTCACCCGCGGAAAATTTGATAAAAATAGACTATGTTTTATTCCCGGCCTAGAAGTACATCTATTAAAAATTGCTACACGATCCAAATTTTCGCATTATAATATTGGTGTGATACCATCTACCTACACATTGTTTTTAGCACAAAAAAAAAACACTTTTCTGATTACTGTCGACTCAACTCAACCGGAGATAAGAAAACGTCAATGACTCATCTTTTGCTTTCTTATTGTCATTTCAACTATTCCGGTGATTAAAACATTTACTTATAACTAGCGACCCTCCCCGGCTTCGCACGGTTTTATTATACCACGTATAAACCTTCCTCTTGAATCACTCTATCTATTAAAAACTGCATCAAAATCCGTTGCGTAGTTTTAAAGATTTAAGCATACCAAGGGACATAGGGACAGAGAAAGCGACTTTGTTTTATACTGTTTGTAGTGATAGGTTAAGCTGAACGCTAGATGTACCTGAAGCTAACTACATGTTTTCCAGTATTATGTGTTGGCATATCACAAGTTTATGTTTTACGTGTATTTCTTTAATCGTCATTGTATTGTGAACGTTTTCTTGGTGTTCGTGTTTTTGTACGAAGTGGCTAAATTATTATTGAATGAAAGATACACTTTCCTAGGTACCCTACCTAGGAAAGTGTATCTTTCATTGATACCCTTGATTAAGGATACATAAGCGGACGGAATCCACAAGAGACAAATTTCAAAGAAATCTCTTTATTTCTCGAGGATTCTTTTTGCCTGCAAAACTTGAAATATATTAAGGAATTTAATTCATTTTTAATATCATCATCATTCTTAAGTCTTCTTTGCAAAACTTTAACATTGTAAACATTAAGGAACTTAATTCATTCTTAATATGATATTAAGATCACTTTATCTATAAAAAAATTATCAATAAAGGTACGTATTAACCTTTTTTGATAATTTTACCGTATGTTTGTTTGACCACCATCTTCTGAGCGTTGCCACCTATACCCCGCGTGTCATTATCATATGAAATGTTTCCAGGTTTGTTACTTGCACCCCGAAGATGAGCAAATCCATCTGGAAACTGAGTCTAAACTTGCTTGAACAGCTGCATTGCTTCGTGTATACGTCCCACGACCGATCCGAGGCCGCCGCTAGGATTTACTACAAACTCACTGGCGATGCTAAGAAAGATATGCCTCATGGAAATCAACTGGAGAGAAGGTATGTTTCTACCTTGAAGGAATGTTTAAATAAACTAGCTGTTCCCCGCAGGTTTTCCTGCTTTAAATTCGAATTTCATAATTTTATTTTCCATGAGAATTTTATGTTTTGCCAGGACAAAAAGTTGTGTATGTTAGGGTCTAGACAGACGGACTGCAATTCAACTGCAATCCGACTGCCAAATGGCAGTTCAGATGCAGTTGGAATGCAGTTGGCTCGACTGCAATCAAACTGCACGTCGACGGGCAGTTGGCGTGCAGTTGGATTGCAGTCTGAGTGCAGTTACAACGACTAACTGCACTCAGACTGCAATCAAACTGCCCGTCGACGTGCAGTTTGATTGCAGTCGAGCCAACTGCATTCCAACTGCATCTGAACTGCCATTTGGCAGTCGGATTGCAGTTGAATTGCAGTCCGTCTGTCTAGACCCTTACTCTCTATCCGTTCAACTAACTATGACAAAAGGTCACATAAATCAAGTCGATTGTTTTCTTATTAAGGGCTTGAAGGAAGGCAAAACAGACACACTTTCGTTACAATATTAGTTAGGATTAGTGACACAGTATCTAGCTCAAAGCTAAGCATAGCTTGTGTTATAGGTAATCGATAACTGATATACTTAATACATTAAATATAGATGTTTATACTACATTAAAAATTCTAAAGGATAAGTTTTCTTAAGAAATAAATGTTTAATAAGGCTTTGTAATAAATGATTATCTACCTAAAATCACCCAGAACACCTTGAACTGACCGTAAAAACATTTGTCCTGAGGCGAGAATCAAAGCAGCAACCTTCTACGTCGCAGGCGAACTTACTAGCTCTATTTATCGACTCCTTGTGACCGCTGCAATGTCATCGATCCATCGACTAAAGTTATCAACATAAAACAATAATTCCTAAAGCGGATATGATTAAATTTACAACTATTATCATGTACTAGCTGGTGCTCGCGACTTCGTCTGCGCAGGATTAGTATTTCGAGTATACTCGCGGTTTCCCGCAATTCCCGTTCCCGTGGGAATGCCGGGATAAATATAACCTGTATGCTATTCCAGACTACAATATATCACTGTGCCAAATTTAATCCAGTTCCGTTCAGTAGTTTTTGCGTGAAAGATTACTAAACATCCATCAATCTATCCATCTATCCATCCAAACTTACAAACTTTCGAGTTTATAATATTTAAAAGCTAGTAAAGATAATGACGTGGGCAGGGCACGTTTCCTAACATTTGCAATGTAACAATGCAATCAGTATGATAACCTTAAGGTCTTTGTGATAACGGATGTACTTGGCGCGATAAAGGAATCGTAAAAAGGGATTATCCTAAAACTTGGAGATATTTTATTTATGATTTGGTTTATCATCATCATCACTACATAGTATAAAACAAAGTCGCTTTCTCTGTCCCTATGTCCCTATATGTGCTTAAAACATTAAAAGTACGCAACGGATGTTGATGCTGTTTTTTTAATAGATAGAGTGATTCAACAGGAAGGTTCTTACATATAATAAAACTGTGCGAAGCCGGGGCGGGTCGCTAGTGTATGTATGAATGAATGAACACTTTATTGTACCTTTTTAAGATTTAAAACAATAATCATTTAACTTATACCTAAATCTTATCAAAAAAGTAAAAAAAAAACAGTACAACAGGCGACCTTATTGCTGAAAGACATTTCTTCCAGGCAACCTTATTATAAACCAGATATATAATTGTATTTTAGTTGGTACTTAGTGCATATAATTTTGAGAGGAGCAAAAGAGTTTGAGGTTTTGGATTTGATTTGTGTTTTTAGGAATTCAAACAGTATCTATTGATTCATAACCCTTTATCGACACTATCAAAGATTGATCTTCGATCTCTGTCGTATAATAAACCTGGAACGAAGTCCATGGTAGAATAACTGGACTTCGATCAACTGTTTGATTTTCAAATGTCAATCTTATCACCTTAGATTTAAGTATGTGTATTGAACTTTGCAATGAATGACTAAGACCATAAATAATGAACCGATAGTTATATTTCAAACAATTGTTGGATATTTTTGATAAAATTTTTACACATTAAACGTTCAAATTAACCGATAAAGGTTGTCTGTTCCTATTAATGCTTAGATCTTTAAAACTACGCAACGGATTTTGATGCGTTTTTTAATAGATAGATAAAAGTTTATATGTATAATACAGCCGTGCGAAGCTGGGGCGGATCGCTAGTTTAATATAGTAGGTTCGATGATGCTTTGTTATTCGCCCAGTACTAGGTACCTATTTCATTTATGTATTTATCGTACATAAAAAGGAAACTTTATTAACAACCCTATTGAGCTACCTTTAGACTGTTTTCAACCGTCTGCAGTTTGCTCAATGGTTTCAATTGTATATACTAGTTGTAATTTTTTCTATTCCTTGATTGTATCTATCTACTTTTGTACTATCCTCTCTGTTCCGCGACAGCAAGAAATGTAAAACAATGACCAATAACAGCCTAATGATTAGATACAGAGTAAACAGCACAGCTGTTGTCGATAATGAAACAAAGACTTCTTATCCGAGACCGTTCGCCCCATTTCCCATGTCATTTCTACGTATTTCATTGTGAAATCAAATCTCTTATCGCTGTTATAAGGTCTGAATTTATTTATTTGATGATTTAATGTTTTTTTTTACTACTCAACCGATTTCAAATTACGCCGCATTTAGAAACGAATGGTCACCTCGACACTGGATTATTATTATACAAAAAATATGTATTATTAATTTTTAAGGATAACTCAAAACTTCATCAAATTAAAATGGTAACTTCTTGTGATGTCCCATTTCATTTTGATCAAGATCTGACCAAGCTTTCTAATAAAAGAGAATCATTAAAATCGTTTCACCGAGACAAAAGCTATATGAAATAATATAACACATATATTATGTATTTTACTAATTGAGAATCTCCTCCCTTTTTGAAGTCTGTTGAAAACTAATTTCTGAACGCTACTTCGTACGTGTTGTTTCTGGAATTAAAAGTAGGCTAGAGATACGTTATTAAAAATAAAAAAAAATATACGATTAAGTAGATACGATATTATTGTAACTATTGATGACGAACAAAAAAAATCTACATCATTATAGAACATAGTATACTTAAGTACCTACAAAAAACTTCGCCATATCCAACTATTATTAGTTATATCACTTTAACTACTTTACACATTTTAAAACTTGATACCTCCCTTATGCAATTCAAGATTGTTTCAATACCTTTAGATAGCTTTTTATTATTCAAAACAGACATTCCATTCAAAAGATATTACGAATTGAAAAATGTCAATCTAAACAAAATACTAATAGAAAAATAAACACCGCAGCGCAATAAATGTCTACACGAGCGAAACGGGAACAAAATCAAATCAAAATCGTTTATTTGATATAAGTTAACATGCAGTTATATTGATTAAGACAGGGCGCTTGGCGCTCATTAGCGGAGGCTTATGTCCAGCTGTGGACTAATATAGGTTGTTGATGATGATGAATCTTAATGTATATCCAGATAATACATAGATCCCATATAGACTCCCGAACTAGTAAATACTGTATTTCAGAAGCCAGTGGCTTCTCCCATGTAATTTACATATTGAGTCCTTATAAAAGAAAAAAAAATCACAAAGTTCTTTTAGATAGGTCTATCTAATTACAAAAAAAATGTTTGAAAAAAAATTGCGGTTTTATTGTACCTGGAAGTGTAATTCATTAAACGAACCGACATTTAGTTTATAACTAGCAGCGCCCCGCGGTTTCACCCGCGTAATTCCCGTTCCCGTGGGAATTCCGGGATTAACTATAACCTGTGTTATTCCAGACTATAATCTATCTCTGTGCCAAATTTCATCCATATCCGTTCAGTAGTTTTTGCGTGAAAGAGTAACAAACATCCATTTTTACAAACTTTCGCGTTTATAATATTACAAGCGACCCGCCCCGGCTTCGCACGGTTTTATTATACGTATAAACCTTCCTCTTGAATCACTCTATCTATTAACAAAACCGCCACCAAATGCGTTGCGTAGTTTTAAAGATTTAAGCATACAAAGGGACCTAAGGATATAGGGACAGAGAAAGCGACTTTGTTTTGTAATATGTAGTGATGATAGTAATTAGGATAATAATGTTATTTTACTAATCTATCTGTTACTATGTCGCTTATCAGAAGGAAGCAACTCGCAATGCCTCGTCATAAATTACTGTGCGGTAAATTAGCTGCTTTTGACGACCTTGGTGGCGCTGTGGGTGAAAGATCGCCTGCGACGCAGGAGGTCCATTCCCGCCTCGGGACAAACTATGTTTGTACGATCTTCAGATTGTTCAGGGTGTTCTGTTTGTTTGATATCCTTCTATAGATGTATTAAGTATATCAGGTATCTAGTTACCCATAACTCAAGGGCTGGATGATGCTGTGTCAATTGGCTAGCATTATTTATTTATTTTTTAGACAGGGCGCTATGGCGCTTATTGGGGAGGCCTATGTCCAGCAGTGGGCTAATATATGATGATTTATTTATGGCAAAATGCCATTTTCTTTCTCAGTCTAGGAAAGTCAATTTTAATTCAAAATTATTGCAAAAACACAAAATTCTTAAGTAAACAGAATATCGACTGTTATTCTGCTAGCTTCTTGATTTTCTCACAACATAAATACATAAAATTGTTTACCCATTATCTTAAATACATAGAGCATTTCTTATTGCGTAGAATTGTGATAAAAACACACGAATAGGTACTTATAGAATATTTACAGAAATTGTGTCAATAGGTGACGAATTATTTTTGTCAATTCAAATGAATTAAATCCTAGCTCTTCGATAAGGTGATCCGCTACGGCCTTGGGGGTCTTAATACAAGATTATTTCAATTGAATAACATTTTTCAATTAATCTTGTGATAGCTCTATTCGAAAGTTTGTTTCCTTGTTGATGAAAACAACTAGGAAATTTATAGAAATTAGGTACGTAAAATAAAGGTGACATTACGCCTATGTAACATCTTACTGATGTAAGATAACATTTAACAAATGATTTTATTCCCTTTTTATGATAGAGCTCTATTCATTTCATTCGTCTC
This sequence comes from Eupithecia centaureata, assembly GCA_944547425.1. Taxonomy (NCBI): domain Eukaryota; kingdom Metazoa; phylum Arthropoda; class Insecta; order Lepidoptera; family Geometridae; genus Eupithecia; species Eupithecia centaureata. The sequence goes on along the minus strand of OX155676.1, from coordinate 3,261,158 downwards.
TAAGTTGCTAGAAAAGATTTATTACAATAAAATTGCAATCCAAGAAAATCACTACATAGTATAAAACAAAGTCGCTTTTTCTGTCCCTATGTCCTTATGTCCCTTTGAATGCTTAAATCTTTAAAAGTACGCAACGGATTTTGATGCGGTTTTTTTAAATAAATAGAGTGATTCAAGAGAAAGGTTTATATACTTATAATAAAACCGTGCAAAGGGGCGGGTCGCTAGTAAAGAAATAAAGAAAGAAAATATATATTTTACCTTTATAAAAATACTATTATAATTTTTTACTAAAGACCAGGTAGGTACTTTTTCTAAAATCAACACAAAATACTGGTAGGTATTTAAAATTGAAACAATTAAGCTTTTTGCAGAATAATCTAGACAGAATAATATATTAATATAATATAATATATTAATTTTTCTATTATTTTGCAAATAATCTAGGGATATCTCAACTGATCCTCGTCAATACCAGTTGGAGGCGTCTCCATAAGACGCTGCTGATGCGCTGCGCCAGATACCAGTTCTGGGGTTGCGCATCGCATCGACCAAACGCTCATATAATTTTTTAAAACCCTGTTCGGGTTTTTCACCGACCCACGGTCCCGAAGAGGAGGAAATGAGAACAATTCAATCAGTTGCTACGTTGTTTTTTAAATGATCATCTGATATTCCATTCATTTTTTATTTATCAGCATAGCCATACAACGTGGTGATGCAGCCAGTGTATTGGGGACGCTTCCGACTGGTATTGACATGGATCAATTGAGCTAACTTTAGACTGTTTGCAACCGTCTGCAGTTAGCTCAATAGTTTCAATTGTATATGGGGTTGCGCATCGCATCGACCAAACGCTCATATAATTTTTTAAAACCCTGTTCGGGTTTTTCACCGACCCACGGTCCCGAAGAGGAGGAAATGAGAACAATTCAATCAGTTGCTACGTTGTTTTTTAAATGATCATCTGATATTCCATTCATTTTTTATTTATCAGCATAGCCATACAACGTGGTGATGCAGCCAGTGTATTGGGGACGCTTCCGACTGGTATTGACATGGATCAATTGAGCTAACTTTAGACTGTTTGCAACCGTCTGCAGTTAGCTCAATAGTTTCAATTGTATATGGGGTTGCGCATCGCATCGACCAAACGCTCATATAATTTTTTAAAACCCTGTTCGGGTTTTTCACCGACCCACGGTCCCGAAGAGGAGGAAATGAGAACAATTCAATCAGTTGCTACGTTGTTTTTTAAATGATCATCTGATATTCCATTTATTTTTTATTTATCAGCATAGCCATACAAACGTGGTGATGCAGCCAGTGTATTGGGGACGCTTCCGACTGGTATTGACATGGATCAATTGAGCTACCTTTAGACTGTTTGCAACCGTCTGCAGTTAGCTCAATAGTTTCAATTGTATATACTAGTTGTTATTTTTTCTATTCCTTGATTGTAATTTTCGTTGTAAAGTATATTATGTATGTTTTTTATTCATGGCTATAACTGAGTTGGAAACAATACCTAAGCAATTGCAACCTCACACGATGTAGGAAATAATCTTTGAATAGGGGGTAATGTCAAACGCTAGATAACACTCCTGCGCACATGTATGACGTCAGAGTTCTCGTGCCAATAGGTCAATGATATGAATGATTCCGATAAATATTATACTAATATGACAAAGAGATAATTTTACAGGCTCTTGCCATTAGTAAACAAAATACTTATCCTACTTTTTTCGTGATGTAACTTAACTATGTATGTACTTGTAGTTATTTTATTTCTCATCTATAAATCACATCACATCAGAACATCGCATCGGTCAATTTTTCTTTTTTTTTTAATTTTTATTGATATATACTTAGAATTTTCATTAAAATGCAATACTTACCTGATTCAATCGAAAAAGGTATACTTATATATTTATTAAAAGAAAATTACAATCCTACAATAGAAAAAAGTTAAAACTAGTATTTGCAATTGAAACAATTGAGCTAACTGCTGACTAGTGCATACAATCTAAAAATAGCTCAACTGATCCATATTAATAGCGGATGCAGGGCTCATTGCCACGCTGCAGCGCTGTATGGTAATGCAGCAATGCTAATGCGTTGCACCAGATATGCACCAGCTCTCGGGTCACGCGTATAGATGTAAATCAACCGATTTAAAACGTTTTAAACCAAATTTCGCCGTTTTAAACCGCAAATAAATCGTTTTAAACGGTTGAAAACTAGCACACAACTTTGCTTCAAGTCCCGACATTCTGTTTAAAATCAAACTCACACACTCCCACTCGAGAGTAACAACGAGAAACCGCCACGAGAGTGTAAGTGTGTGCGTTTGGTTTTGAACCATTTTAAACCGAATCAAATTGCTTACATAAATAAGGTTATCAATATCAGTATATGCCGCATTAACAAATTTTTATAGTTTTTATGTTCTACATCGGTAAAAACAAGAAAATAGTTAATTTTAAATTAAGAAAAACAAATGTTTGTTATAATTGTATATACTAGTGAGCTATGTGATCTTATTTTACATGTTTTATAATAAATCATAGTTCCTCTCTAAAAGAAAAACATAGTCATCAACACCAAGAGTCTTAAACCGAAAAAAATGGTTTAATTCGGTTTAAAACGTTTTTTTTCGTTTTAAACGGATTGGTTTTAAACCGGCCTTACATCTATAGTCACGCGTCATATTAGGTACCTAACTAAAACGTTGAGGAAAATACTTATTCTTACTTATAAAATGAACGCGAATATGTTTATGGACGTCTGTTTCTCTTTCACGCAAAAACTTATAAACGGATCGGATGAAATTTTAAATATACGTAGTCCTAGCCATGGAATAACACAAATGCTTCATACTTCATCCCATAAATCAGTTGCCATGTATGGGATAGTAATAGCCTTGAACTGTTTCCGCAAAAACATCGCATGCGAAGCCGCGTGCATATACTAGTAGGTAAGTAAATATGTATATTTATTTATTTATTAGGGATAACAAACGACTACATTACATTATTATTACATTTGCACACTGCGCTATCCACAAATTAAGTTTATACTTACATAAAAATTAAAAACAACATGTATAAAACATATATAACATGTATTAAAAACAACATAGTATAAAACAAAGTCGCTTTTTCTGTCCCTATGTCCCTATATCCTTATGTCCCTTTGTATGCTTAAATCTTTAAAACTACGCAACGGATTTTGATGCGGTTTTTTTAATAGATAGAGTGATTCAAGAAGAAGGTTTATACGTATAATAAAACCGTGCGAAGCCGGGGCGGGTCGCTAGTGTATAATAAACCCTATAACCGTGATAAGTTGCGTTGTAATTTAAAGGAGGTAAAACTTATTTCTGTATTCTAATTAACAAATTTTTACCTACGTTTTATTTGCTTACGAAATTTCCTTTGTTCTGATAGTCTTCTCCAATATCGGTCGGTGTGACCTTCATTGTTTCGACACAACAACAATTGAAGTTCTAATTTGACGGGTTGCTTCAGTAGTTAGGCAATCTTTATCGGTAGTCATTATATTGTAACCTGAAACGGAATAGAATTTTCGGAATATATCGAGTTTTTTTTCTGTGCGGAATTCTTTGTGATTGACTCACGCGTTTTGTGGTAATCGTCAAAATGATGCAGCAATGAATACTCTCAAAACTTAATAAACTACCAGATAAATGAATTAGAACTATAAATAACTGGCGACCAGCCCCGGCTTCGCACGGTTTTGTTATACATACGTATAAACCTTACTCTTGAATCACTCTATCTATTAAAAAAACCGCATTAAAATCCATTGCGTAGTTTTAAAGATTTAAGCATTCAAAGTTTTATACTATGTATGTAGTGATGATGGACAATCCCAACAATATTATATTTATAGGAACTCATCATCAAACGAAAAAAAACTACTGAAATATGGAGGTACATAAAGTTTTTAGTACAAACTGGCCACATATAGGACAAAAGATTAAATTTTAAAAAAGAATTACTTACTTTAACAGTCTTTTAGGGTTTAATTTGCTTGTTGAACAAAAGATTGACGCGAATGGAAAATCAATTAACACTTGATTTCTTATATTATTTTAATAATTATGTACCTATAGTATTAAATTTGACTTACTGATTTACGGTTTAAATTTGTAATTTTCACTATGTATTGGAAAAAAAATCTTTTTATCATTTTCCTCAGCACCCACCGGTTTTTCTAACGCAGACCTGACTAGTCAATGGTCATACCAAAATTAAATTGTTTTTGTTGGGTTGAATCATTCATTGGTCATCTCGAACCAATAACTGAATATGCATTTTTCGAATGGAAAATTTTTCGAGAATTAAGCTCAATTCACACCAGGAAGCAACGGCCGGGTAGTAACCCTTAAATCTCAGATTGCTGTCAATAAATTTTAAACGTTATGAACATAATGTAAAAGATTATTATCTTTTAAAAAGCGCGAAAAATTCGCAAGCGCTCCATTTTTCATTGGCAAAGCCGGGTATTCCGATATGAATTGAGATAATATAACTAATAGCTTAAAAATGGCGAAACCGGCTTTTTTGCCTTTCCTAGCTGAACAGTTACAGGACCTATGTTTCCCATAAAGAATAACAATATTTGTTATCAGTCATCTAGTACCCATAACACAATCTTTGCTTAGCTTGGGGCTAGATGATGCTGTGTGGACTGTCCGGAATTATTTATTTTGCTTGTTCGCAGACGTGCCAGTGAATACAGACTCAGTTACGGCGACATGCGAGTTACATACGATGAAGAAGATACATTCGAGCACATACTGAGTGTGACGTCACACAACGACGCGCTACTTGCCTACTACTATCTCGATGGCGAGAACAAGGTAAGGGCACTTTGCGAGATACGGGTCTGTTTTAAGAGACCATTGTAAAGTATTTATTTATTTATTTATAAAGGTACAGCAACAGTTTATATTGAGGGGTCTAGATGCAAACCCGACACTATCCACTTAGGTTTTTTTTACCAGAGCCCAAAAACATGTACAATGAAATTTACTCAGAAAAGTACTTATCTAACTGTTTTTATTAAATGTAAATACCTTATTTTCCATCTCGTTTTAAAAATTTTTAATTTCTCGGAACTCTAACTTAGGGTTAACTAATTAGATTTTACGCCGGTGAGGCCGTCGCCACAGCTAGTTTGAAATATTAGTAGGTATGAATAGCAATAATCATCTTTTGTTGGGAGTCACACGACCCGTGTTATTGGCATACTTGACCTTAGTATCTGCCGCCAATCGCTGCGTTCCATGTCGTACGATGCGATGACGCGTGCCGGATGTTTTTGTTAGAACATAAATACAAAACGTTTATTTTCAAACATATTATGTACACACACGTCACATACGGTTCTAGCACTAGGGTTGCCACATCGAAACTTACCATGTCCACTAAAGTCATTGTATACGGGATATTTATGATTTGTTTTCTTTGGTGTTTTTCGATATTTCGGCACCGTTTCAGGCGCCATGATCACGAAAGAACTGAGGTCACTGCGAGTGAGTTTTTTTTTTACCATGTCCAACCAATAACATCTATTGATTACTGAGCCGGCGCCTCCTAAAAAAACGAGATCCGCCAATGCGTGGTGTAATTTTACGAGCTGGGGCTTCAAGTCCGCCAGTCCTAAAAACTACATTTCCAGTAGGATTTTTGAAATCCGGGACAGTTAGGCCTAATAAATAGTGCTTGCGTCCAGCAGTTAGGCTGAATTAGAGAGTAGGTAGGTTTTATTACACAGACGCCCGATAAGAAGGGATTTCTGGAAATTTCATCCCCAAAGGGGTTAAAAGGGGTTTAAAGTTATTTTAGTGTTCTTTGTAACTCCTTGACCAGTGTCCCGATTTACTTGAAACTTATAAGGTATATTAAGAATATAAAATTTCTGAGCACGTGTTTTATGATTTAAAAAAACTCCTGAAAATATTATGTAGACACATAGATTTAAGAACCATTTATGTTCTTTGTTATTTACCACACCTTGTGATACTAGGTGACTGATAAACTGAATACATAATACAGGGTTATAGGTGTTTAATGATTAACCTCGAAAAGGCGACTTGGGTAGATCAAGACTAACAACTTTTGTTCTACGATTTTTTCGAATTCAATGATTTTTTCCCATAGAAAAAATAATATTAGGGGCCAATTTCCAGTTCTTATCTTATTAGCTCTATTTAGGCGTCACAGATTGAGACATGTCGGTTCGGTATATGACCTATAATAAAGGTTTTTGTTAGTTTAATGTAATAATAGTTTAATGTTTTTCTTTGCTAGATATGTATAGTACGACATATTATGTCGTATACATATATCTAGCAAAGAAAAACAGGGGTTGCGGTGAGGCGAACGGGGGTTGACAGAAATGCCCGCCAAAACTTAAAAAAATTTATACTGGAGATGTATTACGTTTTGGCAAAAGTCGTAGAACAAAAGTTGTTAGTCTTGATTCACCCAAGTCGCCTTTAAGAGGTTAATCATTAGATACCTATAACCCTGTATATAGTTTTCTGGATGCGTCAAGATAGGGCGCTATGGCGCTCATTAGGGGAGGCCTATGTCCAGCTGTGGACTAATATAAGCTGATGATGATTAATGAGATAGATTTTTTGTATTATACATAGAGAAACCTAAAATCCGGAAACTAATATTTACTTGCAGATCGTATACAAACATCTATCTCAATGCGGAATCGAACCCTATGTTATATTAGTTCACATCACTACATAGTATAAAACAAAGTCGCATTCTCTGTCCCTATGTCCCTATGTATGCTTCAATTTTTAAAACTACGCAACGGATTTTGATGAGATTTTTTTATAGATAGAGTGATTCAAGAGCAAGGTTTATACGTATAATAAAAACGTGCGAAGCCGGGGCGGGTCGCTAGTTTGTTATATGTCATAATCCTACTAATATTATAAACGCGAAAGTTTGTAAGTATGGATGGATAGATGGATGGATGTTTGTTACTCTTTCATGCAAAAACTTCTTAACGGACCTGGATGAAATTTGGCACAGTGATAGATTATAGTCTGGAATAACACATAGGCTATTTAATCCCGGAATTCCTACGGGAACGGGAATTACGCGGGTGATACCGCGAATATACCTGAAATTCAAATCCTACGCAGACGAAGTCGCGGGCACCAGCTAGTTTAACATAATTTTTTTTTTTTTTTTTTATGTAGCAGCAAAACAAATACGAAATTGTAAAACGAAATCATTAAAAACAAATACGAAATAATAAATACAAAATACATTAAAAACAAACAAGAAAGTTTTGGCGTTTGTAACTTTTACACATCGAATCTTGTGAATAGATCGTGCAGAAAAACAAGTTTATTTTTAAAAATAACTTATTGATCATTTATTGAGTCTATTATCAATAATTCTATTATTAATAATAACTGGCGTTTAACAATACGTTTTGTTAAAGATAGTGCATTGTTTACTTTTAAATGAATGTTCAGATATGAAAGTACATTATCACGAGCGCAATAAAATAACACTTAGGCATGCTTAGGTTATTTTTAATGTTATGCTTCGTTACGGATGTTTTCAAATTGTTAAGTTACTTTACAAGTGTAATACATAGATAGGACGCTCCTCCATCAGACCGAAAAATTTGCTTTTTTTATCCCATAAATCGGTTTCCATCACTACATAGTATAAAACAATGTTGCTTCCTCTGTCCCTAAATCCCTATGTCCCTTTGTCCCTATCTTTAAAACTACGCAACGGATTTTGATGCGTTTTTATTTAATATACAGAGTGATTCGAGAGGTTTATACGTATAATAAAACCGTGCGAAGCCGGGGCGGGTCGCTAGTAGGATATAAATAAACTTTAAACGTTTCCTTAGAAAAGAGGCGCGGGCAAAACTACCGAATGAATAGTAGAATGAAAGAGAAGGAAAAATTAAATTTATTTTGGTTTAAAATTAATTTTTTTTAAATTAAATTTACTTTACTTGCCTACAAATCAAATCAAATCAAATCATTTATTCACAGAAATGTAGGTACATAAGTTCTTAAAAATAATAATCGATCCTTATACATTCTGCCTCGTCGAGGCGTGCAAATTTTAAATTTAAAGCTTCATAAAATAAAAAATGAGTTTCAGAAACTTAATTTGTCAAATATTTAGGTAATTATAGCTTAATTAAACATGTTATACAATTCAAAAAGTGTCAAAAATTATGTTATATACTTACAAGAATGTCATAGAAAAGTTTTGAAGTCAAAATATTCTTTAATGTCATAGAAACAATTTTCCATCAACCACTCTTTTACTTTAATTTTAAATAAATGAAATGGTAGAGCTTTGAATTTATTGGGTAATTTATTGTAAATTTTTATTGCATGGTGATAGACGTTATTCGTTACGAGTTTTACTCTGTGTTCCGGGACATAGAGCCTTTCTCTATGCCTCGTCCGTCTCTCCATAACATCGGCGTGTGTTTTAAAATAATGAGGGTATTGTTTCACAAACAGGCATACATCCCTTATGTACATGCAGGGCAATGGTAGTATGTTAAATTTCTTAAACAAGGGTTTGCAGCTATCCGTATTCCAGGCGCCACAGATGGCTCGTACGCATTTCTTCTGAATTATAAAGGCCTTTTCTGAATCTGTAGAATTTCCCCACAAAATTAACCCGTATGCCAAAGTCGACGAGACATAGCCATGATAAGCTTTCAGTGCTGCGTCGGTGGAAACCTACAGCTTGCAATTATCACCCTAATATTATAAACTAGCTGGTGCCCGCGACTTCGTCTGCGCAGGATTAGTATTTCGAGTATACTCGCGGTTTCACACGCGTAATTTCCATTAAATTAATAATATAATAATAAAGTAACGTAATTCCAATTCAAGTAAGTTTTGTTTTTGTGCAATAATAATAATTTTATTCAAACGCAATTTCATTAAAACATCAGTAAAAAGCGAATGCGGAGCACCGATACAAACCAACAAGGTTCAGTTACTAACTATGTTCAGAGTTACTGCTGAGAATTAAGAATTGCAGTACTGCAGACTACCCTCAAGAGTTACTGCTGAGAATTAAGAATTGCAGTACTGCAGACTACCCTCAAGAGTTACTGCTGAGAATTAAGAATTGCAGTACTGCAGACTACCCTCAATTCGTCTTGATCCACCACCATACTCCACTACAGTCTATCAAATTCTATTTTAGAAGTTTATGACACTAACATAGACACTGGCAGAGTCGTGGCGAAAAGCAAGCGGCGCCATACAAAAAGAAGTTGAAGTTGACCGTGTCTGACGGCTGACTATGTATACTTTTATAATTAAAAATGTTTAATCCCTTCTTAATAATAATAGTTTCCCCTTGTGTCCAGATGAAGCTAACCGAGATATACGACGTGACAGACGCCGATACAGACGCCGTGCAGTCGCCGACAGAACGCGACGTCAACAAACAGCTGGAGTTCGACAACGATTGGTCGGCGGAGTTCATTGCCGACAATGGTATGTGCTTTATATACAAACAATACAAAGGAATGCGTCCTACCCGTAATGACCTACGGAGCTGAGATGTGGACACTCACGGTAGGGCTTGTCCATCAGTTCAAAGTCGCTCAGCGAGCTATGGAAAGAGCTATGCTCGGAGTTTTGCTGAAGGATAGGATTCGAAATGAATACATCCGACAGAGAACTAAAGTTATCGACATAGCTCAAAGAATTAGCAAGCTGAAGTGGCAGTGGGCCGGCCATATCTCGCGAAGAACCGACAACCGTTGGGGTAAACGTGTTCTTGAGTGGAGACCGCGACTTGGTAAACGTAGTGTAGGACGCCCTCCGGCCAGGTGGGGTGACGATCTGCGAAAGACTGCTGGCAGATGCTGGATGCGTCAAGCTGACGACATAGCGCTGTGGCGCTCATAAGGGGAGGCCTATGTCCAGCAGTGGACTAATATAGGCTGATGACGATGATGAATCAACCTGAATCAATCACATTCCACCATTTGTACTTACCTTTGATCGTTAATTTCAGATGAACTCGACGAAGAAGCGATGAACGACGACGCACTTGCCGACAGAAACATATTCTCCGACCCCGAGAGCGAGTGGAACAGAAGATCGCCGACGTCTTCCGAAAGCGAAGGCGACCAACCCGAGTCCGACCGACGAACGCCCGTGACTTATAACTACACGTAGCCAATATTATGTACCTGGATAAATACATTTTCTAAAAGTAGAACGCCGATTATCCGAATCAATTGGGACCGTTGTCAATTCGGATAATCGGCCATAGACTGGTAATAAAGAAAAAAGAAACGTTCAAGCATAGAACAAAATTCATTAAGTATAACAAACACAGTTCTACATTATGTAAGTAGTGCACTAGAGAAAGAGAAAGCATCAGCACCGCGCCGTACATTACTTACTTACTACAGCACTTGGTTTTAATTTTTCATATTACGCTTAAGACCGATTCGGATAATTCAAATCAATTTTTAAAGTTCTTTATTAATAAAAAGTGCTTACAGTATATTTCTAGTGTGAATAGAATCCTAGAAATTATACAATCTTAATTATGTGCAACGTTTTTTAAGCCATAGCTTCTTAAAAACTTTTAAATAATTACTAGGCAATTTAATGGTGTTATAAATTTCATATTATTATGTAGTAGGCCGTTATGCATTTTACATTAGAGTTATGTGATCTTTGTAACTAAATTACATTTAATAACAGAAAGATTCGGATAATTGTCGATTCGGATAATTGGCGATTCGGGTAATCGGCGTTCTACTGTAGTTTTAAAGTAGCTGCCAGCGGCTTCGCACGCTTTGTTTCTATGGAATCGTTTTAGGTTTATTTCTATCTCATGGGTTATTCCAGAGCTAGAACTACGTCTAATCAAAATTTCAGTAGTTTTTGCGTGAAAGAGGAACAAAAACCCGTACAAACTTTCATGTTTATAATATCAGGAAGGATATACGGTAGTAATGTATGTAGCACTGTTAGGTGTAAAGGTTTTCGCAGATATGGACCACATCAATACCGCACTGCACAAAAATGTATATGCGATGTTTATGCGGTGTATATGTAGATGCGTGCGTGCAACCGTGTGAAAATAGATTAAAAGTAGCCTATGTTTTGTTCCAAGCCTAGAAGGTTTATTCGTATTTTTTTTGACTTAAAAAATTGTAATTTCAGCTCTTACAGTAGTTTTGGCGTGAAGATGTAACAACCTCCAAATTTTCGCATTTATAATATTAGTGTAAAATTGGCTAAAGAGGGTGCAATAGCAGTTTTGTAAATCAAACTAGTTCTATACCTTAGCACTCATGTGAAACCCGAGGTAAAAAAAAACTTTAAATCCAACATTCTTTCTTTCTCTAAAGTAAAAATGCCATTGACAAAAAAAAAGAGTAAAGATATAAGACGGGAATTTAAGGGGAATTGAATTGCAATTGTGCAATAAAATTGGTATTTCTTTTAATTTGTCTGGTTAATGATAAGTGAGATATCAAACCATATAATCAATACTTAAAATTTAAATAGATCAAGACATTTTAAAATATAATGCACTATGCTAAATATGCTTGCGATGTTTACATAAAGCGGCAGAATTGTGTCAAACTAAACGCGAAGCCTTTCTACAAGACGTTGAAGTTACAAAAATATTTAGGCTTAACTGTATCGAGTGTTTAGAGACATTTAACACTGGTGCCGTGTGTCAAGATAGCATTGCTAGAATCTTTTGGTACCTATTATGATTTTGATATCAATTATCAATTCCTCATAAAGATGTTATAAAATTTAACCAAGGCTTCCAAAGAAGACAATAAATAAGATAAATGAATATAAAACATCAAAATTTCTATTTTGAATAGGTACCTAGTAGTTAATTTTTATTTGGTTTATTTTGTCCCAATATTTTTTTACGAAATTATTAAATTTAATAGAATTTTCACCAAGTGCGAGATACGGGCTATAAATACAAAAAAACTATATAATCTCTTAAAGCTGAAATCAAAATTTAATCGTAGCTTACACTTAATTTGTCTGTTATTTTAATTAATCATAAACTTATGGACTATAAATAGAAAAGGTGAAGGATTTTTTAGAATTACGTTCGCATTTAAAGACTGGGATTGTGATGACGTCATGCGGTCTTGCTCAGTTCGAAATCGATCTGGATAGTCTCGCTACATGAGATATGACAGCATTATCTATCTTATTCTTTAAGTGCGAAGGTTCTCTTTTCAAATTGTTTGTACACACAAACAATTAGTTCGGAAACGGGATACATGTATCAAAAATTTATACACGCAGTACCTTTGTACTTATTTCTAGATATATTTATTATGTTATAGCAAATATAAATTATAAAAGTATATTTTTAAGATGATTAATATGTGATAGTGATGTTATTAAGACAAAATGTGTCTATTGTCTAACTTAATAGCGGGATACGTTATTTATAAAAAAATAGCTCTCTTGCTTGAAAAATACCAAAATGTGCCTTATACATGTTACCATGAATTTATTGTTGTATTATTTTAAGTGTATAAAATACTATAAAAAGTATATGTGTAAAATGTAGTGATGCAAAAAAAATTCACATGTAAGTAATCAAGTAGGTAGTATTTTACTAGAACTAAAGTTATAGGAATTCATAAATTTTATTTTAGTTGTATTTGCTTTTTAGCATATATTTGATGGCAGAGGTTTAGGGGGCAGAGAAAATTATAAATAATGATGTTTAGAATTTTCTCTGCCCCCTAGCATAGCGGGTTTTTATCGAGACTACAAAAATATATGTTATTCACTAATTAAGAAAATGTCAGGAAATCAATACAAATATTTTTCACAATAGATGACGATACATAAAATAAAAAGATAAAAATGACTGTTTATTTGTTAAATATTAAGTATCTTAACTGGCCACATGATGGTGATCTTTGTAATTTTGCACGTTATACGAATTGTCACAAACGGTTTTATTAAATAAACAGTTCAAATATAAACTTGAACCAATTGTTTTATTATTAGTATTTTTTTACTGTAGGAAAAGGAACTGCATCGCAATGACCTATTGTACTATATAAAAATAAGTTGGATTTTCCTTCCTGACGCTATAACTCCAGAACGCACGAACCGATTTCCACGGTTTTGCATTCGTTGGAAAGGTCTCGGGCTCCGTGAGGTTTATAGTAATGTATAATAAAACCGTGTGAAGCCGGGGCGGGGCGCTAGTTATCTAGGTAGATTGCTGGCAGTTTTAATTCATCGAGATGTCTAAACGAGTGTAATGGGTATTGCGCCTTCACGATTGTTATCTCTTTCTTTTGTAGAGCTATGTCTTCTTTTTACAAATCATGAACGTGTGTTAATCACTACATAGTATAAAACAAAGTCCCTTTTTCTGTCCCTATTTCCCTATGTCCCTTTGACTACTTAAATCTTTAAAACTACGCAACGGATTTTGATGCGGTTTTTTTTAATAGACAGAGTGATTCAAGAGGAAGGTTTATATGTATAATAAAACCGTGCGAAGCCGGGGCGGGTCGCTAGTATAAAATAAATAAATAATGCTGGACGATCCACATATCATCTAGCACCAAGCTAAGCAGAGCTTTTGTTATGGATACCATTACACAGATAGATATTTTTTATTATTCATAGAAAACAAACCAAAGGAACCAAAGTTATCGACATAGCTCAAAGAATTAGAAAGCTGAAGTGGCAGTGGGCCGGCCATATCTCGCGAAGAACCGATAACCGTTGGGGTAAACGTGTTCTTGAGTGGAGACCGCGACTTGGTAAACGTAGTGTAGGACGCCCTCCGGCCAGGTGGGATGACGATCTGCGAAAAACTGCTGTCAGATGCTGGATGCGTCAAGCTGAAAACAGGGCGCTATGGCGCTCATTAAGGGAGGCCTATGTCCAGCAGTGGACTAATATGGGCTGATGATGATGATAGAAAACATGAAAAACTAACTAATAATGTTTTGTGGAAAGTAAATTATTTTATAATCACAGTTGTAAAAGGTTGAAATAGGGGAGGATTGATGTGGTGACACAGTTTAGCTTATAGTACGCGGCGCAAATGCGTTTCGCTAAGTAAGCAAATACAATACAATGGCTAAGCCGAGCTCTGAGTGTCTCACCTCAGTCACTCCAGCAACCTCCCTCAGAGAACACTTAGCCTAATGAAGGTTTATAGATTAGGTAGGTATCGTAAATGTCATTTCTTGTATCCGTGTTTCTGTGTAATGAATAGACTCAGTTAGCCGGTTTCTAGAAGGCTATTCAAATGTCAAATCAGTTGACAAAGCGATTAATTTAACACACTTGTCAATTCAAATCGGGGTGCACGAACGCTAATTAGATAATAATTTACTAATCATTGATCATCTTACGATTGTCATTCTTTCAGTTCAGTCATTCACTCCTAAACTTCAACAAAACCATCCAAGGGCGAGTCAGACTCGCACTAAGGGTTCCGTACCATATTTTTTTAAATTTTATTTTTTAATTACTGAAGTAAAAATATACTTACAATTAAGTATTTTGTGAATATTTCAAGTGGTAACAGGTAGGCTGTTACCATTGTTACCATGTTACCATTTTTTAATATCGACCAAAAATAGTAAAAAGGCGTTTTAATGGGAACCCGCCTTAAATATTTATTTTCGACAGACAGAAAGCGAAGTATTAGTAATAGGGTCCCGTCAGTGGCGGCGCTAGGCGTCGGCGACGTCGGCGACCGCCGACGGCCTCGCGCTTGAGGGGGCCTCGCAAAACTTTTTTATTATTTAAAATTTAGTTATTCATTATTATTTATTTTAATATCATACAGTTGCGCGATTTAAGTGAGTGTGTTTCTCGTTTTTTGCGATGAGCACTTTACTGGCAGAATCGTCTATGAAAGTTTAACAACTTCGTGCGCGAGACGGGGAATACCCGTGTCGTTTTTGTATTTCTTCTGCGAGCGAAACGTAAACAATCATTCCTTTTGTGAATGCAACGCAACACTCGCAGACTAGACTCGCATGGACAAAATTTCTTTTTATTGTGTTGTAAAGTCAGTCAGTACCCGGTCGGTCAGTACAGTAGGTGGTAATTTAGTGGATAAAAGTGTTAATTTATATTGTGATTTCGTTCATACTTCGAAGGTTATAAGATAAGGTAAGGTCAGTTGGGGTAAGTGTGGCTATGGGGTAAGTGCGGCCAGCATCATTATTCAAGAAATTAGCAATGTTATTGCTAAAAGCGCCATCTAGTCATGACAAGAGACCCAAAATTAGTTCCCTGAAAAAAAATCTGGAGCGCCACTTTAAGGAAATAGGAGTTGTAGCCATTTTTATTTCTCACTCGGATTTCAATACACATCGTAGTTGATACGTGTGCGTTGTAGTGCTACAAAAACAAGTTTTTTTCTCAGATTGGATAATCTGTAATATGTTAGTGTTTTCTTTAGATCGTAAGCTTCGTATTTATTTAGTTATTTTATTTGTATCTATGCGAAATAAGCTATAATCCCAGTTCAAAAATTTCACCTCAAGTTGCACTGTTTGGGAAAGCGCGGCTACCATGCTTACCCCAAGTCAGCGGTTTTCAACCTTTTCAATCTTATATTTTGGGAGTAAATGTATTGTAATTTATTTTAAATATTTGGTCATCCGGAGAAATCGTAAAATAGACTGAATGTCGTCGAAAAACACACATCCAAGGTAATGGGATGTACGTAGTACATACATCCCATTACCTTTATCTTCCTTCTTGGGCAGTCAGGTACAAATGTTTAGTACCACTGGATAGCTTGTTCCTTAGGAATTATGCCACACCCCACCCCCATTTCACAATTTTCTAATTTTTTTCGGTGATCCTTAATTCTAGGATCCAAGAGTCGAAAATAAACTTCTATTTGAACGTTCTTCTTTCTGATATTCACGTCAAAATTAAAAAAAAGAGTCATTTACTGGAATTTGTAGACCCCTGCCGCACTTACCCCATTTCGTTGGTAAAGTGCGGCTATGGACATGTTGTTAAAAATCCAATGAAATACATAGAAAACTACTTCAGAACTCTAAAATTGCATTCATTTCCATTTGGAGATAATTCATCTGGGAACGTGGTAATGAAATAAATAATTTAAAAATGTTCACAGTATAAACACAATTCGAGTGCAAAGTGAACTTAAAATAAAATATGCCGCACTTCCCCCAACTGACCTTAAGTTAATATGAACTTTTATAAGTTATAAAAGTTCATATTAACTTACCTTATCTAATATTTTATTGACTGGGAAAAAAGGAGGCCTCGCGAACCTAATTTCGCCGACGTCCACGCGAGATCTAGCGCCGCCACTGGGTCCCGGGACCGTCCCGTTTTTACCCTTTGGGTACGGAACCCTAAAAATGACGGTTGTGGCATAAGAATAAGTAAGAGTAGAAGGGAAACGCGCTCAAGGTCAAGATATTAGCCTAAACTATTTTCCACGTTAAACGGGCATATCGGTCGGGCTGCCACAGCCGGCGACACTGCACGCGGTTTTTAATGATCATTTATTTATGTTTACCGATCGCGGCTCGCGGTGGCGGCCGCAAGTATTAGTTGAAATTATAGTTATGTTGTCCGAGAGCCCGGTGCGATTTTGAGTTGAGTTGAGTATCATGAATTACCTCGAGGTTTTTTTTTATGATGCATTCTTTATGTGCTCTCGTTTAATAAATAATTCAAACTGACGTGTACCTTTGTGAAATAATAGGTACCAACCCCAGGGCCGTCTTAAACTAGGCTGGGGCCCTTGGGCACACAAGAATTCGCGGCCCTTTTGGAAAGTAAAAAAGCAAATTATAGAACATCTTTTACTAAGTATGACCTTTATTATAGGTACCTTATCAAAATACAGTATGATATAATGTCATTAAGGATATTATGATATGATATTAGAATGCTGCTGGTTTTTTGGTTACGATTACACCAACGGTTTCTTTCGGGATTTCTATTGAGCAAAATCTTCTATTATATCCTTAAAGTCAATTTTTTGGAGGATATCACTTTCTATGCACATAATTGACAAATTACTCAGTCGTTGTTCGCAATTCGTTTTTTATTCTCTTAAGCTGCGAAAATGACCGCTCTCCACTACAATTTGTAACCATTAGGCAAAGGAATATCCTTGTAGCAATTTCTACGTTTGGAAAAGTTTCTTCCAATTTATCTGATTTTATTAGGTTATGTAAGGTTGAGATATTTAAATCCGCTGATTGCTTCGCTAGGTTTATTAAATATTGGCTTAAATGAAGACATTCTGTTTTGAGCTCATCTGCATTAATGTCTTCATGATAAAATTCTGCAAATTCTTTGCATTTTTTTGTCAACTCACGGGATTCGATTTTTGTTAACTGACAAAGAAAACTAAATCGACTACTAATTTCTTGGTATGCTGCCGCACGTTTTTTTAAATGTGTATTTAATGTATCAATTATGGGAATGAAAGTATCTACACGAAACTTTTCCTTGCCTCTCAACTGTGCAGTCTCTGATGATCTGAATAAATGTGTAAGAGAAATTGTCGATCCTTCGGGGCCCCCTGAGAATGGGGGCCCTGGGCACGGGCCCCGTGTGCCCTTATGGTAAAGACGGTATTGACCAACCCAATACGTAGGTAACTAATCCAATTTTCTTTTTTTCAGAAGAAAAAAGTGGATTGAACTGATGGGTCGTAACCTATATTGAATATACTTATATCCGAAATAGTTGGTGTGTTCTGAACATTATTACAAAATATAAATAGTGCATTCTAGTGCCCTAAGTAAAAAAAAACATGTCTGGACTCGATTAAAGAAGAGTCCCTTCTACCCAGTTATTATTTATGCTTATGCTTGTGGCGCGAATACTTGTTTGTTTACGTTTGAAAAAGTTCAAAATTGTAAATTAGATAGGTAATAATAGATTGTTTATTATGAAGAAAAAAACTATACCGAAATAGAAAAAATAACTTTAACTACTTTAGTAGGCAAGTAGGAACCCTTTTACATTGCTTTATTACCAATATTTTTTAATTCCTGTATTTCACCAAGTTTTTTTATATTATTTATATGTTTCTAATATGCGGAAGCAAAACGAAGCATCCTAGAATATAAGAGGTACTTTAATTTATTTTTATTTAATGGTAAAACGATCCTTATGTTTAGAAATACATAACAAAACCGCTCTAAGATTACCAACCTGTTGATTTTTTATATTATTCGATTTAGAACTTGGCAAAATACAGCACATTGTTGTAAAAATTTCAACTAATTAGAGCTAAATCACCGATTAGCTAATTATTGATTTGACAAGAGCTTGACCAAAGAATCATGCTTATATAATTATCGTTCCAGAAACCCATTTTGATATTTGACAAGAGTTTTGCTTCAATGAGTTGACAAGCTTGTTAAGTAGGTAATCACTGTTCAAAATCTAAGTACGTAATCAACGTTCGAGAAACCCAAATGACACTTGAATAGAGATTTGAACATTGATTAGTAAATTATGAAGTTGACATGCGTTCCAGAAATCGGCCGCACAAACTTATATTCAACATCTTATATTCAACCAACCCACAGTAGCTCAAAACATAAATACAAAACTACCAATTTGATATTCTAATTATGAAAGTCTCTTCAAGCAAAATAAATAGTAGAATACCAAATGCAAAAACGTCATTTTAACCATCTTGATGGTATGACTATTGAGACCTTTGTTTTGAAATTAGTGGATTTTGGCCCCTGCAGCCCTGAACTATAAATATAATATTACATCGATATATGTACGTACAATAGCGCAGCACTACAGAAAGGTGCCATTTTTGTTTTTCCCTATGTTGAGGTGTAGGTAGAGTAGGGTTGCCAGATCGATTCTTCCTGTTATCGGGATCAATAAT
Organism: Eupithecia centaureata; assembly: GCA_944547425.1. Lineage (NCBI taxonomy): Eukaryota > Metazoa > Arthropoda > Insecta > Lepidoptera > Geometridae > Eupithecia > Eupithecia centaureata. The sequence goes on along the minus strand of OX155676.1, from coordinate 3,242,184 downwards.
CGATTTTTCGGGATTTTAGGGCTTTGGTCGGGAAAAATAAAAAAATAAGTTAAAAATATTAATTATACATAATATATTAAGTAAACAAACATATTTTTGCATTGCACTGTAGATATAAGAAAAAAAAACATTGTAGGTATTTGTGACACATAAGATAAGAACCGAATGAGCATGTTTATTGGTTTTGTTCTTGCCATAAGTATTTGTCATTTTTTTTACCGCGTTTAACATTTTTTGAGCTTTATCGCTATTCAAAAAGGTCTTGAAATTTAAACAATTTTCGTCCAAATTCAAACGAATTATTAATTCCGTCTTTATTAAGTCCATGCTCATTCGGTTCCTTTCTTTTGAGTTTATATTATTAAGTACCTATACTAAAAACGCGTTCGCAGTAAGCGTTTCTTACTGGAATTGAAAATATAAAACATACAATTTTGGTTAAATTTTTAACTTCACGGCAGTTTTTTATAAAATATGCCGACTCTACGCAGACGGAGCGCATTGCAATGTTTTTTCGCTCTGCGTCAAGCGCCCAAGTGGTTTGCAAGATTCGTTTGACGAAAAAGTGAACATGAAAAGAGTCCGTTAGTCCAGGTTCCTATTTTCCGTGATGTACCTCTATAGGATCATCTGGAGCTTCTCGGTGTCACGCTTACACCAACTCTGAACTTTGGTGTCTTTATCGAGTCGAAGGCTAAAATAGCAGCCATGAAGCTAGGAATCCTAAACAAGGTGCAGCGATACTTTACACCGGGACAGCTTGTATCATTATATATCGGAACTGCTCCAACAACTCGGACTGAACACTAACTTTAAAACTCACAGATACCCTAAAATCTTTCATCTTCCAACGTGTAAAAACAACTACAGACAGAACACATTTTTAATAAGATCATGCCGATGTTTTAACGTTCTTTCCAGAGAGGTTGATATAGATATTTTCATTAATCCTCCCACTAAACTGAAAAGAATAGTGAGTGGTAGATTTTTTGGTCCATCTTCTTAACAAACTATAAATTGTATTTCAACCGTAGTAGTCGTCCTATAACTTTGTTCAGTATTAGTTTCAGTAGCTTTTTGTGGAAATTTATAATTAGCCATTAGTATTTAGTCACATACCTAATCATTAAGTTAGCTGTTAATTTCCTGAAAATTGTATAAATAAATAAATAAATAAATATCAAGCACAGGTCCGATCTGGTATGGAGCATTGCTGCCACGTTTGGGATGGCTCGGCTAAATATCAGCTAGTGGCCCTAGACTCGATAGAACGTAGAGCTTTCAGACTTATTGGCGAGCAGTACCTTGAGGAAGCTAAGATCCAAAGTCTTGAACACCGCCGCAAGGTCGCTTGCCTCTCAAGCTTTTATAGGTAACATTTCGGAGAATGCTAACAGGAACTTCACGACCTGATCCACCTCCCATGACCATCTCCCTTCCACTCCAGGACGAGTAGGCGTACGGCGCATTACCACCCTTTTCTTGTGGATATCCCATCCAACTAAGCGGTTCTCCTCCACCTTTATCATTCGTACCGCTAAGGAATGGAATGCACTGCCTGCTTCAGTTTTCCCGGACAACTACAACCCGAGTCTCTTCAAGACGAGAGTGAAAAGGTGTCTTCTAGACTTTCGTAATACATCTTCATCCACGTCGTCACTTACCATCAGGTGAGATTGTGGTCAAACGAAGGTCTATTGTAGATAAAAATAAATAAATATCGAACTTGTTTTTCGGGAGATTATTTGCTTTGTCGGGAGTCGGGAGCACATGAAAAAATTCGGGAGAATCCCGCCAATTCCCGACCGTCTGGCAACCCTAAGGTAGAGTAATTTGGGGTAACCGTACGCAGTGGGTAAGTGAGCGCACTGTGTATTTCTTTCTCCGAAACGAGTTGCGAGGGAAGGGTGGTTTGTTGGGGTGAAAGAAGGACGCCGGAGTGGTAAACTAGCTGTGAAATGACATTGCGCCCCGTGACGTTTTTTTTATCCGTAATAGACTACATTTTCTTAAATTCATTAGTAATTTTTGATATTTTGGAAACTCGTGTCGGATCCAAGTTTTCGATCTTGTAATTGTAAGTCATATTTGATTGATTATAGGCATATTCTTTAAGATTTGTGAATAATAATATCGAGGTTATGTTCATAGCCTTACCCTGTATCAACATTTATTTGTATTTTGGCTGGGGAAAGTGTGTGCGGGTAAGTGTGCGCATGCGTATTATTACCTACCGGCGTATGAGTTAAATTTTAGATACAATAATGTCTTAGTTAAAAATCTAATTACAACTGTTGAAGGCTTATGTTGCAGTGTTGATCATCAGGCCGCGAACATAATATATATTATAAAAAATCTGAACTAAATTGACAGAATACAACATCTTGCTTGGGCTAAATATATCCTTACTAATATTATAAATGCGAAGTTTATGTATGGCTGTATGGATGTTTGATCCTCTTTTATGCATACGCGTTCACTTACCCCATAGGGATGCGCACGGTTACCCGCAATATAGGTCAAGTGAACGCACTTAGATTTTTTCTATTTAATTGTTTGTTGCAAGGCGAATTACTGTAAATTTTCTTAATTTTTCATTTCAATACAATACAATACAATTATTTATTTATAACACCAAGTTACAGGTAAAAAAAAAACATCATTTTATCAGTATAAAATAATGTGCACAATTAAATCATTCAAAATATAAAAGTTATATACACACACACAGTATCTTTTGAAACGCAAAAGTGCGCACAGTTGCTCCGAATGACTCTAGGTAAGGTCAGTTGGGGGAAGTGCGGCTATGGGGTAAGTGCGGCAAGCATCATTCATTATCCAAGAAATTAGCAATGTTATTGCTAAAACCACCATCTAGTCATGACAAGAGATACAAAATTAGTACCCAGAAAAAAAATTGGGAGCGCCTCTTTAAGGAAATAGGAGTTGTCGCCATTTATATTTCTCACTCGGATTTCAATACACATCGTAGTTGATACGTGGGCGTTGCTGTGCTACAAAAACAAGTTTTTTGCTTAGAATGGATAATCTGTAATACGTTAGTGTTTTCTTTAGATAGATCCTAAGCTTCGTATTTATGTAGTTATTTTATTTGTATCTATGCGAAATAAGCTTTAGTCCCAGTTCAAAAATTTCACCTCAAGTTGCACCGTTTGGGAAAGTGCGGCTACCATGCCTGGGAGAAGTGCGGCACTATGCCGCACTTACCCCAAGTCAGCGGTTCTCAACCTTATTTTTTGGAAGAATGTATTGGTACCTATTTATTTTAAATATTTGGTCAGCCGGAGGAATCGTAAGATGGACTGAATGTCATTATAATAATGTGCAAAATTAAGTTTTCAAACCGCCTTAATATTTCAAGCTTATGAAAGGCTGAATCTAGAAAATATTAGGCGAGATTTATTTTTGAAACGTTTATTTTCTATGGCAACTTAATAAATTAAGTTTTCTAAAAAATAATAATACATGTAGTCACTAAATTAGTTTAGGAACTTATGAGAAACTGAATATTATTAAGTTGCTTATTATAATTATTATTATACACTTCATTTATTTTAATTCTCATTAAAAAATACATTTTTTACTATAGAAATACAAAATTTTTATAAAACTATTCTACAGTAAAAAATATATCAAAACGGTGGATCACCGACCGCGAAGCTAGGCTCAAGCAGCCGGTGACTAGGGTTGCAGACAGAGGAACTTCCTGACGATACGCGCCGAATCCAGGAGAACCGCTTTTTGGATCTGACCCTTGATCCAACTTCCTAGCGAGAGTCTCTTGAGATGTTTATCGAGGCTCTTCGCTATTACCCCGTTAACCGAAACGACTATCGGGACGATGGTCGCTGAATCAACATCCCACATGCTGACAACCTCGTTAGCCAAATCAAGATATTTACTGAGTTTATCTTGAGACTACTTGGGCGCGCGCCGCCGCCCCGCCATGCTGGAGGTGCCCAGCTGTAGGACCAACCTACTTAAGTTTGCCCCCATGTCACTCGCTATCTATTTACTAAACATCCTGTCCATCAACAGCGTGGATATATTTCACCAAAACCTGCCGAAAGTCATGGAAATGGCACAACTAGTGATAGAAACTAAAATATGTGTTTTAGATTAGTTTATGTGTCTATATTGTAACTGTCTGTATTAATGATTTAAGAGATTTTAAATAAGTTATAATTTAATTGTACTTTACTTAGTTTAGATCTAGCATCGGCTTAGGGCTAAAAAAAGAAACCTGTAATGATGTTATGATTAATAAAATAAAAATAAAAAATAATAAATAAATCTTTCTCAGCTTTAACGAGGTTAACATCATGTGGTATGGTGACATCAGCAAGCACCGCCCATCTTTCTAACCGGTATATCAGTACAATATCAGGCTTATTTGCAAGAATAGTCCTGTCTGTAATGATAGACCGGTCCCAATAGAGCGAGGCACGGCTGTTTTCGAGAACTGGCGCCGGTGTGTATTTATAGTATGGAACTTCAGGACCAGTAAGGCCATATCGGAGAGCAAGTTGTTGATGTATAATTTTGGCTACTTGGTTATGTCTGTGCAAGTACTGAGCGTTTGCAAGATGCGAACAACCCGAAAGTATATGACGAAGGGTCTCCCCTGGAAGATGACACGCTCGACAGATATCGATCGTGCCATCTTTCATGATATACTTTCGGTAATTGTTTGTCTTAACTACCTCATCCATAATTGCACAGACAAAGCCTTCAGTTTCCCCAAAGAGGTCACCGAAACGTAGCCAATTTACTGAACTTAGGAGATCTACATCAGGTCCTGTGAGGACCTTGTAGAATCTCCCATGCAGCTCTTTGAGTTCCCATATAGCCTTTCTGTCCTCAATGCTCATCACCTTAGGCTTGCGCCAGTTCTCGTTAGCTAAGGAGAGAGGAGTAAGGTTCTTATCAACTGCAACTACGTCGCGATGCATTTGGTATTCGGCTTGATGAAAATAATCTCTGAGATTGCATACCTCACGGTTGTGTAGAGTCTTAACGCTTAAGAAGCCTCGACCGCCACATTTCCGTGGGATGTACAATCTCATTACCGAAGATCGGGGGTGTCGCATGCGATGAGTAGTTAAAAGTTGACGAACCCTACAGTCTAAGGCGTCTAGTTCAGTCTGAGTCCATTTTAGTATGCCAAAAGTATAAGTAAGCAAGGGCATAACCCAGCCATTGAAGGCACGCACCTTGTTGCCACCCGACAATAGGCTATTTAGCACTTTTGTAAGGCGGCAGAAGAAGCGTTCCTTCACCGACTGTTTTATTTCCCCGTCCACTATACCCAAGGCTTCTGGCATACCAAGGTACTTATAGGTTTCACCCTCTGAGAGAGATTTGAGGGACATAAGCTCTGAAAGTTGCAAATTATTAGAATTTACAACTTTCCCTCGTTGTATTTGTATGACCGCACACTTATCAACGCCGAACTCCATGTTTTTTGACAATCTAATACTCCTTAAATGAAAGTTAAAAAAATATGTGTTCGATTGCTAAGGTTTATGAGTATAGTGGACTGTATTAACGAATGTTTTATGTGTATGATGAACTTTAAAAATTGTGTCGACACAAACGAAAAGGTGATTCAATCTTAATGAAATGATTTGAATATGGCTTGAAAGGTGTGAATGATGCGGTGTGCATGTGCAACGAAAAACCACTAACCTTGGTGGGACTGGTGTGTAGCTATACCCAGCTCCTTCCAGGACTCCTCGGGGCGTTGCGGCTGAAACTATACCTTTCAGATCCGTACTTCACTGGCGGGAAAGCTTAGCTCGCTTAGCGTAAAGGGCCGGTCGGAGCAGTAGAGCTAACAACGGGTGGAATCTCGTAGGCAGGCAATCACACACACTTCACAGGCTAGTTAAGCTAAGGAATTTTAATAGTTCCGAAACGACACGAACGAAATTTAACTATTTTATGAGAAAAGCGGAACAAGCAGTTATGTATTCACAGTTCAAAAATCTAAGACCGAATGAATCATATTACGGAAATTAGCGGGAAAACACTAACGGTCGAGAACGTCATGACGTTATGAAAGTGCCAAAATTACGCATGTCAAATATGTCAAAGGCAGTCGAAACCTAACCTACAAGAAGTTGGTAGCCAATTCTGAACATTCCGACCACCAAAATACGCAGTATTTTCCGCAAATTAATCAAATCTATACAATAACGACACAAAACGAATATATACAGAACGAAACAAATATTATTCACAATTAACCTAACTACATTTTACCTAAGCCTTTCAGTTGGAATTAGGTGGACTGGGCATCATCAGGTTCGGTGTCCTGGTTCACAGGAAGGACACACAACTTGACCACAGGCTTGCATTCTCCTGAAGCCGTCCGCAGAGTAACTACTCGGCAGACATGATCGGCTCCAGGAAGTAAATGCGTTACCCGACCCAATTTCCAATTGGTGGGCTCAAGTGTACGAGAATGACCCGGGGTCAAAGCTGCAAGGTCGTTTGGGTCCGAGCTTAATGGCGAAAGAGGCCGTGAGTATAACAAAGCTTCGATTTGGATCAGCAAGGTGTGAAACTCTTCGTGAGTCAGGCGTTGCAAACCGACGACACGAGCGAGGTGAGTCGTAACCAATTCAGCTCCTGCCTCGACTAGCCCCGAGAAATGTGGACTACCAGGAGGGTTGAATGTGAACTCTACCTTCACAGCCTGCGTTGCCTGCGACATTAAGTAGTTTAACAGATTACTGACCCCGACAACTGAAACCGACGAAAACGGCTTTAGTTGACTTAGGTAACACGGCGGATTTCCCATACGATGAGGTGCGGACAGTTGTGGTTTTGCACGAAAGCATTTGACACGAGGCGACACAACCGAACGAGTTGCTCGCTTTGCCGAGAGGATCCAAAAATCCTGTGCGAGAACTCTATGTGCGAGACGGCCGACCACCCTGAGCAACCCGTTTGTATCTATGAAGAGTTTTCTTAAAGCTTTGGGGAGCAAATATGGTGTGCCCTTATGCAGCGTACGGAGTTCAGGAGCATACAGGAATTCCTGTACAAACCAATTGCGACCCGACCACCATGACTGACACGGGGTTAAATCTTTGGGTAATAAACATCGCGAACCAGGATCGGCTGGATTATCGGCAGTAAAAACGAGTTGCCAACAATCAGCAGGTTTGCCATCGTGGACTTCCGTAATACGGTTGGCGACAAACGTTTCCCAACGAGAGGGACACGAGTTAATCCAGGTTATTGCAACACTGGAATCAGACCAAGCAAGGATACTATCGAGGCGATAAAGATCATCTAAAGCGGGAGTTAACGTCGACATGAACTCACTCAGTAAGACAGTTGCCATCAGATCCAAGCGTATGCGAAGGGGAGTAACTTTCGACTTAGTACAATATACTCGAACCTCAGTCGTCCCGTCACTGCACGAAGCACGACAATAAATAACGGCGCAGTGCCCACGCTCAGAAGAACTGTCCTTAGTGAAAACATCCCTCCGTTTCAAAGCAATATCGCAAGAATTAGAGAAGACAGGCTTAAGTTGAGGGTCTCTGAAGTTCAGTGGAACAATCAATCGTCCCTCGGATTTCCGAAAAGTATTTGCGTCTATGTACTTGTCGCAAGCCACTTCCCTTTTCGACAAAGTAGCTGGTCTGGGCGGCCCGACATTTTCCGAATCCCAGAACCTTTATATTGAATTTTCGTGTGACAATGTCGAAACGAAAAAGCAATTTTTACGGTTGTTGGCATTGCTGCCAAGGCGAGCGAAGTCGGTGCCAGTAGTGCACTCACCCATCACTATCCACCCGAAGATAGTGGAGATAGCGATAGGTTGACCTGGTGCACCTCGAATTAACCCAGGTCTGAGTGCCGATGCGAAAATGTTGACACCTACAAGCATGTCAACAGGCCCTGGTCTATTAAAATTAGGATCTGCAAGATCCAAACCATCTAGATGATCCCATGATGAGGTATCAATAAAACCAGGGGGCATGTGATGACAAATATTCTGTAGCACAGAAGCTTCCAGAATTAAATTATTTGAGAAGTCCTGACTCTTGTGACCCAACTCACACATAACTGATCCAAGTGTGTTGGTGGATACTCCACCAATTCCATCCACAGATTGGGCTTTTGGACTCACTTCTAGTCCAAGACGACGCGCGCACGACAAGGTCATGAAGTTACAAGCGCTGGCACTATCAAGTAAAATCCTAATTTTCACAGATTGATTATTTCTATTTTTTGCTAAAAGTACAGCAGTAGAAAATAATGAATCTGTACTCGATGAATAGGCGGCCAGTGCTACAGACGGCGATGATTCTTGGGCTATAGAAGGGGCAGGAGCAGCTTCATCGAAGTGCAGCAAAGTATGGTGCCTTTGACTGCATTTCCTGCATGTCACTTTGATGGTGCAATTTTTCACCGAATGTGCAGGATTTAGGCACAAAATGCACAGCCTCCTTTCCTTCGCACTTTGGAACCTACTTGCTGGAGACAGTTTAATGAATTCTGGACAATTTACAGAACTATGGCTTTCATGGGGACAAAAGTCACAAGTAGAGTCAGGGGACACAATTAGTGATGTCTTATTTTTTGTACCTGGTTTAGTGGGTACAAGCTGCCCATGACAATTTTCCAGCGCACGAGCCCGCTTGTCTAAGAACTCCATGATGTCATCGAACAACGGGATATCAATAGTCGGGCTAAGTTGAAGCTCGAAAGCTTCCCGAGTACCTACATCCAGCTTCGACCATACAAGCTGGAATAGCATAAAATCCTGACTTGGAAGATCATACCTCGACAGTATGGCCAAATTCTCAGTGAACGTCCGATGAACCCGTTCCAACTCTGAGGCACTTTTACTCTTCACCGACTCACAGTTTAATAATTTATCATAGTAGGTGTTGGCAATGGTCCTTTTCCTATCATAGTATTTATGCAAAGCATTATATGCTGCCATATAGTTGCTGCCGGTCAAAGGAAAATTATTTATTAAGTCAAAGGCAGCACCCTGTACACTAGACAGCAAGTAATGCAGTTTCTCCACCTCTGCCAACTCCCTATTATGTATGAGCGAGTCGTAAAGCTCCTTATAAGATACCCAGTTCTCTAACCTTCCATCAAATGTCTTCAAAACTATTTTGGGTAACTTTGCTAACATAGTGCTATTTTGGTTGGTGGGTTTGTTCCTACGTTCTTGTATGCTTGCCAAACGAGACTTGAGGACTAATATTTTTTTATCGAACGAAATAGTGTGCGAAAACTCATTCATACGATCTGCCTTCGACATACCTGACAAAACGTGGATTTGAGCCGAGTGAAACTCCTTACTTATGATGTTCAGATCCTCCTCCGTTACCCCCTCAAGATCCGAAGACTCGAGCAATTCGACACGCATGAAGGAATAGTCTCTCGCGATCCTGTATTTGTCTCCAACTTCGTTTTCCATATTAAAGAATTTACTATAACTTTACACAAACAAAATGTAAACAAATCTTAAAGCTATTTCTCCGTTCGAAAACAAACCTAGTAGGTACAGAGAATGAGAATGACAGCTGACGTTTATCTGTCAACCTAGTATGACACGAAAGTAAAAAACGATAAAGAACATTTATGACCGTTGGATTGTTTTAAATGTTTACCCTCAATATTTTAACCGAAACGAATTGTAAAAAATATTGCTGGAGCGGTAACGAACGACAATTATACCGATTCCAATAAACTATTATGAACAAAACAACAAAGATACAAAATGTTATAGCGAAAATGTAAGCTAATAAATCCGGCCGTAGGACCAAATGTTCGATTGCTAAGGTTTATGAGTTTATTGGACTGTATTAACGAATGTTTTATGTGTATGATGAACTTTAAAAATTGTGTCGACACAAACGAAAAGGTGATTCAATCTTAATGAAATGATTTGAATATGGCTTGAAAGGTGTGAATGATGCGGTGTGCATGTGCAACGAAAAACCACTAACCTTGGTGGGACTGGTGTGTAGCTATACCCAGCTCCTTCCAGGACTCCTCGGGGCGTTGCGGCTGAAACTATACCTTTCAGATCCGTACTTCACTGGCGGGAAAGCTTAGCTCGCTTAGCGTAAAGGGCCGGTCGGAGCAGTAGAGCTAACAACGGGTGGAATCTCGTAGGCAGGCAATCACACACACTTCACAGGCTAGTTAAGCTAAGGAATTTTAATAGTTCCGAAACGACACGAACGAAATTTAACTATTTTATGAGAAAAGCGGAACAAGCAGTTATGTATTCACAGTTCAAAAATCTAAGACCGAATGAATCATATTACGGAAATTAGCGGGAAAACACTAACGGTCGAGAACGTCATGACGTTATGAAAGTGCCAAAATTACGCATGTCAAATATGTCAAAGGCAGTCGAAACCTAACCTACAAGAAGTTGGTAGCCAATAAGGAAGTTTCCGATTTTTTTATTTATATGTAAAAAAATAATACTATACTTGCAATAAAGCCCACTGATTTTTTTTTTCAGATATCTTCATAAATGACGAAGTTATGATACTTTTCCCGTCCGCTTTAAAACTTCTCGGCGCGCGGCCGCTCAACAACGTCATGACGTCATAACTCCGCTCGAGTCTAGTAGTTTCTATGCGCGGTAACCTCAAACAAATCTAAAATACTAAATCAAGACGGAACGGATATTTATTACCGTTGTGGAATCTGTGCAGGACAACGTTTACATAGTTTTAATATACCTAGCTTGTATTTTTCTTAAGATTTGGTTACCTATACCATAAGAATAAGTAGGTATAGTTATTATTTATTCTTATGCCTATACCTAGAGTTCAAAATATTACCTACATAATTTTCAGTTATCAATGTAATCATCATACCCAGAATAGAGTAGGTAGTACCTATACCTATACTCATACTCACATACTCATATACCGATATCTCTACAACGATCTGTTTGTTATACCTACCTAGATCAATTTATGTACCTACCTTCCTTTGTGTAAATAAGGGTTATTTTCTTCGCCTTGATAGTCGAACATTGAAGAGTTTTTGGGAATGAGCAGAAATCGAAAGAATAATCCAGTATCTTATGAACGTTCTAGACTTTCAAGCATAGATAGGTATGCCAAGGTTCTCGAACGAATCGAAAGGAAGAACAGAGTCAAGTGGGAATGACAGAGATAGATATAGGTTCCGGAAAAAAGTGGAAATAAAAGACAAGGACGGCGTAGGTTAAATGTAAGGGATAGAGTTATTTCTAGGATTGCAACGAAAAATCTATTTGGCAGTATACCGAATATTCGGCAAGCCCCCTGACCGAATAGCCGAATATTAGGCAAAAGTATACGGCCGGATTTTAGCGTCGAAACTTGTACAAGTGATTAACTTTTCGAATGCAGTATATGATTATGTACCTATTTCATGTACCAATGACTACTTAAATTATTATGAGAGAAATTACCGTAGCTTTCTCGAGCAGATTTACAAAAAAGCTTCTTTTAAAATCCTAACTTAATATTATAAAAGTATGAATGTATGGATGTTTGTTCCTCTTTCACACAAAAACTACTAAATTGATCGAGCTAAATTGATTTAGCCCTGGAATAACACGTAAGCTACTTTTCATCCTATAAATCAGTTCCCATGCAATAGAAATAGCCTTTAGACGTTTTCATAGCAAAAACGCGTGCGAAGCCGCGGGCAGATGCTAGTAATCTATATAAATTAGAATAGAATAGAAAACACTTTATTATACTTAAACCTACCACACAAAGAAAGAAAAGAGAACATAAAAATACTACATACTAAATCTGCATATAAAGGGCGGTCTTATCGCTAGGTACTTAAATATAGAAATGGAAAATAAAAACTTATATAAACAGAATATAATAATATTATCTATCAATATTATAATAACTTATAATATACATAATTTAACTTATAACTTAAATTATGTTCAGAAAAGTCGATAATAAATCTATAATATATAATAAATAAATATATATTAAATCGTATCTATACGAAATAAATTAATATACCTTACATAGACACTCGCCCACACCACGTTCCATGTACTTAATATGAGAAAAATTACGATGAAACACTCGAAACAGTCGAAAAGCGCTTTCCCCCCACCTGTGCCGTTGACCCGCGGGAACTTATGACGTCACAGGCCAAATGCCTACCGCTTATTTTCTACTTCGTTTTTGATTCAGTAAAAGTGGAATAACTTTGTCATTGTTCAAGTTATCAAAATAATTCTTTCACCATATTTATTGTAATATATATGCCCTAAAACTTACAAAATTAGTTTTTATTTTTGTGAAATTGGAAACTTCCTTATTCTGAACAATATGAGTCACCATACATTTTATTTACACAAAATTACATAAAGAAAAAAAACTGCTGATCTCTCCTTAAAACAAAAATAGGAAACATGAAATATTTTGAACTTTATGACGATTTTCTTGAATTTCAATACTTCGTATTACCTCCTCGTGCTTCCATTACTGCGTTTACGCGGTTTGGCATGCTGTACACCAAGTTCCTTATACGATTTTGGGGAATATTCTCCCATTCCTCTGTGAGAGCAATTTTGAGCTCAGGAAGCGTGATTGGGGGAGGGTTTCGTTGTTTTACGCATCTCCCTAGCTCGTCCCAAGCATGCTCGATCGGGTTGATATCCGGGCTGCGCGCTGGCCACTCCATACAAGTAATGTTCATCTCTTGAAGGTAGTCATTCACAATCCTACCTGTATGAGGTCGGGCATTGTCATGCATAAATATAGCATCCTCACCCAAATTGACTATAAATGGACCAACGTGTTCGTTGAGGATTTCTTCCACATATCTTACGCTAGTTAAAGAGCCGTTTTCTATGATCACCAGCTCTGTGCGACTTTCAGAGGAAATTCCGGCCCACACAAGTACAGACCCACCACCGTAGGCTACTTTTTCTTCGATGCATGCTTGCTTGAATCTTTCCCCTGGTCTTCTATACACTCTGTGTCTTCCATCGTGCTTGTAGAGCATAAATTTTGATTCGTCGGAGAACATAACTTTCGACCAATCTTCAATACTCCAATTTACGTGGTTCTGGGCATATCTTAGTCTTGAAATACGATGGCCACGCTCCAGTTTAGGGCCGTTTGCAGGTCTAAGGGGTTTTAAGTTAGATTCAGCAAGCCGACGTCTTACTGTCCATGCACTTGGGTTACTTCCTCCGAGGCGTCGAAACTGATTTGTGAGTTCAGTTCCTGTGAGAAAGCGATTTCGAAGCATGGTGTTCAACAAGTATCGGTCTTCTCGTGCTGTGGTACACCTAGTTCTGCCCGTTCCTGGTCTGCGTAGGTTAGAACCAGTTTCTTCGTAACGTCGGAGAACTCTTTGTACTGTTGACAGCGACACACCGACAGTCCTGGCTGTATCGCGCTGACTCCGGCCGGTTTCCACCAATGTAAGTATTCTGGTGCATTCTTCAAGTGTAAGCGACATGATTTCAGCTTGAATAATGAATATTGAACACTATCAACCTGGTTTATGTACCAACATAAATGACAGATTACAAACAAAAGCAAAAACAAATCCTGTAATTTCGTAGTTCCATCTTCGACAGTGTTCCCTTTTCAAATTTGATTTTTTTATGATATAACTTTACAATAACTAAGAAGTTTTAATACTTTCATTTAAGGAGTATTAAATTGTCTATTAAATACAATTTATTGCATTAACCTAGCATTCTTACTTTCCGAGATTTTTTGGATTCTTTGAGTGACCCGGATTCATTGCTCTCGAGTGTAGTTTGAGGTCATCCATATACAACAAGTGAGAAATAGCCTCACCGTCTCTCCGAAGGCGATAACCTATTCCTGAATCTTTCAGTAGAGTACTGAGTGGATTCAGGGCTAGGCAGAACCACAAGGACTCAGACTATCGCCCTGGAATATACCTCTCTCTATCCTTATTAGATCAATGGTCGCAGGTGGAATTAATCGGCTGCCTGGATGACGAAGAACCGTAGTCCACTGTCTCATACATGATCCCAAGAATGATCTTAGAGTAGTATCTACTTTATACAACTCTAAGACCCTCTCAAGCCAAGTATGAGGCACCGAATCATAAGCCTTCTTATAATCGATCCATGCAGCCGATAAATTCCCTCTGCCACGTTTGACCTTTTGGCTAATGGCCATGTCAATGAGGAGGAGCTCCTTATTACCACGGGACCCAACCCTACATCCATTTTGAGCAGGTGACAAAATATTGTTCGTAACAATATGTGTGTTCATTTTTGTGGTCAAAATGGATGTAAGTAGCTTATAGATCGTGGGCAAGCACGTTATGGGTCTATAATTCTTTGGCTCCACAGTACTACCAGACTTATGGAGCAGGAAAGTTACACCCGTCGTCATAAAAAGTGGGAGCGACCCGATCTCAATTTTTTTTTTTATTTATTATTATTATTAATCTTAGACTCGAATATTTTTATGATAATTTAATTAAACTTGATTATATTGATTATTTGACATAGGTACCTAAGTAACTATAAGCTTAATTAGCGTAACTTTATAGCATAGGTAATTAGCATAATTTAATTTATAACATATTCTTAATCTAACTATATTTAATATTAAAACCTACTGTAATTAGTATAATTGGCCTAAGGGTCGTTCTAATTATGTCAATAAATAAATTATTCTAAAATTACATCTTAAATTACTCTAAAACAACGAATGCTAAAATTATGCATAATTTTCGGATAAATATAAAAAAATATGAAACTTAATTTATTAAATTATTAAGTTTATAATACAGGGTGTTAGTGTGAACAGCGTTATCCTTGAAACCAGAGGTTCAGGGTTCAGGTTCAATATCATGAGTAGAGTCTAAAACCTATGAGGTAAGGTTAATGCCTGTTTTAGTTTCGCAGTATTTTGATATTTTATGTCTTAGATATTGTACGCAATATTATGGTCACCCTAGAACCAGGCAAGTTTCCAGGTTTGTTTCTAGGCAAGATAAACTGTTTTAAAACAATTCTAAATTCACAGAATTATCAAAAAATTCAATAGACCAGAGTACCTTGGTAGGCAGTATTTTTGGCGTACTCAACCCTAGGCCAGTTCTTATTCTATTCATAAATATTCGTCCCTCAGACGAATAAAACTCTCTATTTGCTCAATGAAACGTCATTGCGAGTAAAATACACTTGCGATGTATTTAGTTGTATGACTTATGAAGGTGCTTAAAAGGTGTCTCAATTCGATTTACAACTTTGAATCATTTTTACGTTTTGCGCGGTCTGTGAGACGAATGTTATTGAATCTAGGGTTAAAGTTTATCATGAATCAATTTTATCTACTATTCAATTTAAATTTCAGTTCTTTGTACAGTGAATGAAATTCACTTACCAAAATAACACTTCACCATCACGCAACCTCCGCACGTTTTCTTACTCGTAGATTAGGTATTATTACACACTCGAGAAAACACAAATTAGTACCTAAACACTTGCATGGTGAGATTACGAAAATCAAACAATTCACAAAAATTAAGAAACAAGTATTATACATATAGAATAGGCAGTATCAAAATAAACTTATACAGGATGTTAGTGTGAACAGCGTTATCCTTGAAACCAGAGGTTCAGCATCATGAGTAGAGTCCAAAATCGATAAAAATAATTATTCTATTTCTACTTTATTTTTGAAACAAAAATATTCAATACACCTTACAATCCACAAAGCACCATCTAGCCCCACGTAAGCTACTCAAAGCTCGTGGTATGGGTACTAGATAACTGATATATTAAATACATTATTATGCATAGAGGTAGATATAAATTTTGTATAGTACATTGAAAACACCCAGACCAACGGAACATATATCTGCAGATCGTTCACAAATTAGTTCTGAGGGGTTCGATTCCCGAACCCGTAACCTCCTGCGTTGCAGGCGCACCTTCGTCCACCGCGCTACATCGGTCGTCATGATCAACATACAATGCAGCGGTTACAAACCTGCTTACTGAAATCATAATTTAATCGATAAGTACATAATTTCACATCACTATTTTCACATTTCAGTAGAATGTCAGACAAGAATCAGATTGACCAAATACGTATTTGAATGTAACTGAAACTGAACTGAAGAATTATATCTATCTTTTTTTTTCATATGGCATACTCCCAAAGAGCAAGAAGTCAAAACAGTGCCAAATGTTCGTTTTTATAATGTTACATCTAGTTACTATAATACATCTTTGATCCATACGAATGCCGTCTTCATTGCTTTCAGTTTTCAAAGCATGCATTCCATTTTCAGTTTTGACACGGACTAATGACATTGGTTTGATTGGCATGTGATGGTCGCTGCATACAATATCGGTTACTAATTGTACATGTATTTTTGAGTATTTATTGAAATAAATCAAATTTTATAGGCCCTTTATATAATACAAGAGCGCTGTTTGCGTTCCTGGGCTTTTAATCAGTTTTATTTAAAAACAACAACTCTATCTGTCATGGTCGGGAAAGGTACAGAAACGAAGACAAGCCGAATATTCCATCAATGTTATTTAAAATGTTGCAAGATGCAAAATCTCATGCCTCTAAGCAACGTGATACCTTTGGAGAATGGGAAGAAGGTAGATTTCTGTGTGGACAGGATAAAATACGCGGACTGGCCTCCTATTCTGAATGCTTTAAGTTGCGATCTGAGTCTTCATAACTTGTGTATTCGCTGTCGGCAGCCGGTGACCACTGGTGAGTTTGTACCATGATAACGTAGGTATTATAATAGAGACGACCTACTACGTGTCGTCGAAGCAAACACCGTCGAAGGCGGACTATATCACGATTAAAGAAACTGACATCAATAAACACGTTAACCTCGAATAAGTACGAGTGAGCTACCTCACTTCGAAAAATGTAACACCGAATTACGTTAGCTTACGAACATGAATCACGAAAACTCTAATGATACGATACGAACGAATCACATAACAACGAATGCACGCTTCCAGGATACACTTAACACTGAAGCCTCGCTATGGCACATAACCTTACATAATATATTCTTATATATAGGCACCAACCTTTATCCTAAAAGGAACCTCGATGCAAAATTTGAGCTCTGTAGTTATAGTAATTTCAGAGATATTGATGAGTCACCCAGTTTTCTCTTTATAAATTTAGGTTAGGTTAGGTAGTACTTACCTAGTTCGATTAATTTTAGACGAGTAGGTGTGTTATTTTTATTAAAAGGATCATCATCATCAGCCTATATTAGTCCACTGCTGGACATAGGCCTCCCCTAATGAGCGCCATAGCGCCCTGTCCTCAGCTTGCCGCATCCAGCATCTGCCAGCAGTCTTTTGCAGATCGTCATCCCACCTGGCCGGAGGGCGTCCTACACTACGTTTGCCGATATTATTAATAGGATAATATGAGAAAATTCCAGGAAATCTTAATTCTGATCTTATTCAGTTCTAGAACAAATAGACTGCGAACGACTAGCCAAGACCGTTAACAAGCGTGCCGTCATCCTGACCAATTTCATGCTGACCAACCTCATCGAAGCCATCAGTCAATTGCTAACCAACACGTCCCTCTTGACCACGTTGCTACTGGAAGGACTGCCGATGAAGATACCTTACTTGAATCCATTGAATGAGGTGGGTTTAGTTAGATGGGAAACCAAGGAGAGTTCTCTAAAAATATATAAATCAAAAGCTATATAGGTGACCTCGACCAACTGGGGATCATTATCTTTATAACAAAAAAAACATTATAAACGATTACTCCAAAAACTACCAACGCTAACTTTAAATGGCACACGAAAAGCACTAGCTTTTATAACAAAGAAATCAAAATTTGCACAAAAAAAAAATAAGGGAAAAAGATGTTCTTTTTGAAGGCGGTTGAAAATAGTCTCATATCTATCTTCAAAAACCACGCGAAACTACATAAACAATATTGCCTCATAGAACGTAAATAATTTATGCATCATCGAACCAATAACACTTGAACAAACGTTGTGAAAATATTGTTTGACCACAGCTGCGTCGTCGCCGTGGTGCATGCTGCTACGCCGTGTGGTTGATTACAACGCCGTAGCAGAGCGCAGGCTACCACAGAATAAATAACAGTACATATAGACATTGCTACACTGCGACTGCTACAACTTAGAGGGGGTTAAACCGTGTGGGCGCTACGTCGTCGTCGCGTCGTCGTAGCACTCGTAGCAGAGCGCAGGCTATCACAGAATAAATAACAGTATAGATATTGCTACACTGCGAATGCTACAACTGAGGAGTTTAAACCGGGGGCGCTACGTCGTAGCAGAGCGCAGGCTACACTGTGACTGCTACGTCGTAGCGGGTGTTCGATCGAACGTGGGTGCTACGCCGAAGCAGCAAGATACACTGAATGCGTGTAGACTGAGACTGCTACGTCGTAGAAGGTGTTTGAAATGCAGACTAGATGGCTGAATTTCCAAATATCTCATTTACATGATACTAGCGACCCTCCCCGGCTTCGCACGGTTTTATATACGTATTAACCTTCCTCTTGAATCACTATCTATTAAAAATAACCCAAAACCAAAACCCGTTGCGCAGTTTTAAAGATTTAAGCATTCAAAGGGGCATAGGGATATAGGGACAGAGATAGCTACTTTGTTTTATGCTATGTGAAGTTGAAATTAGTTATGATGCATTTATAGCACAAGCTTTGCTTAGTTTCAGCTTTATTCATTTTCAGGCTCTCCTAGCCAATAACTCGCTACAACATCTGTTCCTGGGGCGCTGCCTGGTTGGAGACGCGGGCTGCCTGGCGGTGTGCCGAGCGGTCCGCAGCCTGCCCAACATCCTCACGCTGGACCTCAGCGGCTGCGACCTGACGCCTCTCGGGGCTGGGCATATCGCTGATCTGGTCAAGGTCCTACGCCTATGTTCATTTGTTTGTTCGGCGATCCAAGTAAATAGTTGCCGAACTAGCAATCGCATTATGGCTTATTAAGTTCTAAATAGAATTATTGAAGCTCGAAAAAGATGGGATGATCCCATCATCTTAATATTTTGATACGGATAGGTCTTTGCCCAGCTACGGTATGACGTTAAGGATGATGGAATAAAAGTTTTAGATTATACTGTCGCCAAATTTCATCTTCATCTGAGTACAAACATGTCATTTTAGGTAACAAACAACCCTTTTGCGAAGATACGAATAACTACGTTGTCTTCACGTATTCGGTTAGATTAGTAGATTTCTCGTAGATTTATTTATAATTATAACTTAGCATAGGTAACTTATGGTTTGCTTCCACCACTTGCCGGACTAAGAATCGCGTCACGACAATACATATCGTCCGTTTTGTCATGCATTCATTCCTTCTCACAAACAAAAGAGCGAGAAAGAAGAAGATACAAATTTTGTCGTGGCCCGTATCATGGTTTACCTGGTCTGAACTGGTTTTCATCGCATTTTCAGTACCAAAAGATACACAGATACAGCGAGAACTGGGTGCACACGTTGCGGTATCGCCTTCCAGACCTCGACACCATGGCTGGGCTGCGGCGGATCACGATATGTGCGAACCCCCAGCTCGGAGACGTCGGGGCCAGCAAACTTCTTGAGGTCCTCGCTGATGATTTATGGATAAAAGGTTAAGTTAAGGCCGGATCATATTTGCATTTCTAATTTAGATAGATATATATATCATTTATTGACACAAAAAATACATCACTAACTAAACCTAAAAAACACCTTTGTATACTTATATTAGCTTCTGATCTATTACATGATAGCCCGGCGCATCCACACATGCCCGGCGGCACGGCCAGCGGCCAACCCGGCGGCCAGGCCGCCGGCCATACCGCCCATGCGGCAAGGCGGTATCTTAAATCCTATGTTAGGTTTTTTTTTCGTTCTTAGAGGGCCCCTTGTTCGAAGACTTAGGCCAGGAACATTTTTCGAAGCGAAGTTTAGGCATCATTAATAGGAAAATAACACTACAACATCCACCTCAGCGATTAGTACTAGAAAAATGATTTATCTAAAGATTTTATTATTTTACGCACAGTATTGAACATGTTTTCTCACACTCTGTAAGATCCTCAACTGAAACATATATTTTTTTCAGAAATCTACGTCTATTTTTGACTGATTCATATTGATTTTAAAAACAGCATTTGCGGGATCTTAAAAACAGCATTTGCGGGATAAGGGGCCCTTAAGTAGGTATTTAATTTATTTATCTTTTGTTCGCGAAATAGTAATGTTAGTAGAATATGTGTTGCTATGATGAGATAAGTAAAGTAGTTACCCACTGTTTAGATACTAAAGTCATTTATAATGGGATATCTTATTTTACTATTATAATAAAAGGGAAAGTCTGTGTATATGTTTGTTTTAAGTAATCTCGTACCTACTTAAGTTATTTAAATGTAATTGAGTACGTAGACAGCTTAGGACCTAGAATAACACATAGGATATTAAAATTTGGAAATTTAAAACTCTGATGGGGTTGATTGAATAGGGTGGAAAAGTTTGTATGGAAAATTATTATTCCTTGGTTAGATTCACAAAAAACTCGGTATAAATAAACTGCGAAATTAATAATTAAATACGTATTTTTTATTTTTAACAATATAGCAGGCGTACAATAAATTTTGAAATTTGAAAAATAAATTTCCATGCAGGTGAAGTCGCGGGGCGCAACTAGTTTACAATAAATGGAAGGAAGGACCGTTTGCCTTCCGTGTTAATAAGATCTTTTATGCGTAGGGATAGATCTGCAAAACTGTGGCGTGAGTGAGGTGACCGTGAAAGCCGCTCTACATGTCCTGCAGTCGAACACCACGCTGGTAGTGGTGGACCTTAGGCACAATGCCGAAGTGACCATGGATGGGCTCTCGAAGATTCGCCTCGCCTTGAGGGACAATGAGCAAGGGGTCACTGCACAGGTAATACTAATAATAATAATAGGCTTTTATGCCCTAAAACCCTACTAAACTGTGAGATATACAATCTCAGAAGTTATTTCTTTCAAGCCGAATACCAAATGCATCGAGATGTAGCTGCAGTTCATATAAGAAACTTACTCTTCTCTCCTTAGCTAACGAGAACTGGCGAAAGCATATGATACTGAATATTCAGGACAGGAAGGCTATTTGGGAAAGCAAAGTTGCATGGGAGCTTCTACAAATCCTCACAGGGCCTGATGAAACGTAGCTAATTTATTGAGGCTAAGAGATCTACCTCTTAACCTCAATAAATTAGCTACGTTTCGGTGACTTCTTTGGGGAAACCTTTGCCTGTGCAATTATGGACGAAGTAGGTCAGACTTACAATTATCGAAAGTATATCATAAAAGATGACACGATCGATATTTGCGTGTCATCTTCCAGGGGACCCTTCGTCATATATTTTCGGGTTGTTCTCACCTTGCTAACTCTCAGTACTTGCACAGACACAACGAAGCAGCCAAATTTTACATCAATAATTTGCTCTCCGATATGGCCTTACTGGTCCTGAAGTTCCATTACCTTACCTCGGCGCCAGTTCTAGAAAACAGCCGTGCCACGCTCTATTGGGACTGCTCTATCATTACATTACAGATAGGACCACACTTGTGAATAAGCCTGATATTGTACTGATAGATCGGTTAGAAAAATAGGAGAAAAAATGCTTATGTGATAATTGCAAATCTAACTCATGGTGATAGTTAAATGACAAGAACTGTTTAGGAACTTATTGTACCTACAGTCTTTGTATATTTCAGATGAATTGGCTTGGAAACGTTAGTGGCTGTTCAACGGATTGGCGTCCAAGCAAAACAAATATTATTAACAAGTAAGAGTTCTATATATTTTTAGATAAATATTTTTATTATAGAGTTTTATATCAGAATGTAACCGAGTAAGAGTTAGAACCTAAAGATGTTAAAAATATATTCATTTAGTTCCGTAAACGTATAATCTTCACCTTCCGATCCTTCCCTTACGGTAGAGGGAAGGCATCAGATAAAGATACATTTATTTGACCAAGGAACGGCACAGACAAAAACAAGTAGGTAAGTACTTAGGGAATAGGCTATTACATGTGGAATTACAAACACTTTAAATACCTACTACAGAATATACACATTTGGTAGTAGGTAGTAAGTACGTAGGTAAGTTTGTATCTCATATCTCTATATCGAGCTATATTTCAATATACCTACCTATATCTCGATAATTTCTAAATTATCGTATGCATAGGTAGGTACACTTTCAATTGTAAATAGGTACCTTCCAACTACTTATAATTTGTTACATTTATTTGATTCCTTGTTGATAGTTTATTTATTTTTATTTATTTATTTGGCACACAAAACAGAATACAATCAATAATAATACAAACAGAAAGATAAAATAATAGAGTCTAGACTGTATCCCTAAATATGTGTACACAACATGATTGGAGAATAGTTCTATGCAAGCAAATACCTATTACAAGTTAATACAGGGTGGGCCATGAATTAGTTAACATTGAATTTTGATTTCCCGCACAAACCAAAGCGGCGCGGGGTGATAGGAGGGGTCTAGAGGCTAGCTCGTTTCTCGGAAATTTAGTCACAATGGATCGGTTCACGGGGACGCAGCGTGCATTTTGCGTAAAGCAATTTTATTTGAACAGTGGTTCGTTCATTATTGTGAGGCGGTTGTTTCGCGTTGAGTACGATTTACATGACTTAAATCAGTGTCCGAGTCCCGGTTTAATAAAGAAATGGGTACAGAAGTTCGAAGAGACGGGATCGACACTAAATGTGAAGCAAGCCGGCGGCCCACAGACTTCACGGAGTGAAGAGAACGCGCTTAGAGTTTCGTAATCAATTTGACGCGATCCTGGTTTGTCGACACGCAAACATTCAGTTGAATTAGGAATATCACGTACATCTTTACGCCGTATTTCGAAATTAGATTTGAAACTACACCCATACAAGATCCAAATAGTGCAGGAATTAAAACCTAATGATTTAAATTTACGCAAATTTTATGCTGAAACAATGTCAAATCGGAAAGCGGAAATCAAGATGTTGTCGAAGTTACGGAAGCCATCTAGGCTTCCGTAACTTCGACAACATCTTGATTTCCGACGAAGCCCATTTCCATCTTAATGAACATGTAAACAAAGAGAACTGCAGATAATGGAGCAGCAAAAATCTCAAAACTAAGCATCAAAGACCCCTTCATTCGCCCAAGGTAACTGTATGGGCAGCAATTTCAGCAAAAGGAATCATTGGACCCTATTTTTTTGAGGATGTACGCGGCTGTACTGTCACTGTTAACTCTGCTGAGTATGTAAGAATGTTACGAGAGTTTCTGACACCACAGCTACAGGAATTTGCTGGGTACAATCGGAATACGTGGTTTCAGCAAGATGGAGCCACTTGCCACACCTCTAATGAGTCCTTGCCTGTCGTTAAAGAGATGTTCCCTGAAAAGCTGATTTCTCGGAGAGGCGACATTCCGTGGCCACCCAGGAGTCCTGATTTGATGCCAGCAGATTTCTTTCTAAAGGGATATCTGAAGGATCGTGTCTTCAACCATAGGCCAAGGACTCTGCTCGACTTAAAAGCTAAGATAAGCGAAGAGATGACAGCAATCTCACAGCCTTTATGTCGAAGGGTTATCGAAAATGTTCGTGCTCGATTGGATGAATGTATACGTTGCGATGGTGGACATTTAAATGATATTCTTTTAAAAAAGTAAATTCCTGGGTTTAAGCTAACTGTCAAATAAATAATTTCTGAAAAAACGCATATTGGTTTTTTTCTATGATTTTTTAAAAAATTAACTAATTCATGGCCCACCCGTTATAAGAATAATTAATTTAGAAAATGTAATAACTCATTATTATATAAAAATTTAAACATTGTATTGTAATGTAGATGTAGATTATTAATATAAGAAAATAACAGAAAATTTAAACCACTCTCCTTAACGAGAGTGGTTTCAATGTCTATTTAAATTTAAATAAGTTTCTGTTAAAAATGTCAATATTATCACTATTATTTACTAAAAAATCATTATATTGACGACACATTCTGGCCATAGGATTATAATACGAAATATTATTGGTATAGACTTGAAGGGCGAAAGTTTTCCTAAAGGGGTAACGAGATCTGGATCTAGTATTAAAACTAATGGTAGAGAGCAAATTAGGAGAGTCGATTTCTGAGTGAAGAATATTGAAAAAAGTGACCATATCGAGGTATAGGCGACGGCTTTCTAGATAGTGTTTGGTATTTTACCATCATCATCATCATGCATGAGCTATATTAGTCCACGGCTGGACATAAGCCTCCCCTATGAGCGCCATATAGCGCCCTGTCTTCGGCTTGCCGCATCCAGCATCTGCCAGCAGTCTTCGGTATTTTATACTTGAGATTCTTTTTAATGCGAAAAAGGGTTGAAATAGGGGACGAAAGTTTATATGGGAATTTCGTCATTTTAGAAACTAGAATCTTGAAACTTATTGTATAAGCTCTTCATTTCATATTTAAGTAAATAAATATGACATTCAAAGTTTGTAAAACATTTTCCCTTATGAGGGTAAAATGAAAATGGGGATAAAAGATTTTATGGAAATATGTAAGGTTTATATGCCCAAAGTCACACGCGGACGAAATCGCGGGCTCAGCTAGTGTAAATATATAAATTCGTTATTATATTCAACACCTTATTATGTTATGTGTTGGAAACATTTTATTCAAACGTGCTACTAACACAATTATTTTCAGGACTGCAAGCAGAAAGGATCGCTTGCCTTCAAACACGAGAAACGTCAACATCAAGCATGGTTTGAAGACCAGTGGCACCAAGAAGGAACGGTAAGTTATTCGGTTGTAACTAAGTATAAAAAATAGATAAAGTACACGGAGAGACTAAGACAACAACAACAGAAACATAATAACTGAACAGAGTTTGCGGGTTCGATTCCCGCCTCGGAACAAATTTAAATACCATCTGCAGAAATTTGTTCCGTTGGTCTGGGTATTTTCTAAGGATAATAAAAAATATTTATCTTTATAATGTATTGTATTAAGTATATAGTCATTTAGTACCCATAACACAAGCTCTACTTAGCTTGGGGCTAGATGATGCTGTGTACCTACACATCTGCGGGTCACACCGCGCCGACATTGAGCCTGGATAGTGAAGCCGTGAAACCTGATTAGTCCTTAACACATATCATCAAATTGTAGAGACTACGCAGAAGAATTAGAAGAGCAACTTCGAGACGAGATATCCCACCGACAACAACTTGAGGAGTTGAACCAGCAACTGGTGGAGCAAATAAAGCAGCTCAAAGAGCAGATGCGGATGTGGTCGAACGACCCAAGATCTTCTTGTAAATATTGTTCAACTTCTTTTATAATATGAGCCATAGCGGTGACTAAGTCGCAAAAACTCGAATGTACCTCTTGCACAAAATATCCGAGGACTTAAGCCAATGAGACTTAAGACCTATTCACATTTAGGTATTCCTAGTTCTAGTCTACTCTGTCAGAATATTGTCGGAATGTCAATACTCTGAATCAGAGGTTCACACTGAATTGTGACTTCGCTGGTATGTTGCCCAGTACTCGCGCTAATTGGTCAAGTCTGCCACATGCCAGAAGAGCTGTGGGTATGCGTCCACTGTAGATAGGTACCGAGTGCCGGCTTGACCCAGCGAACAGCGACGTAGCAGACCAAGATAGACATTTCTGAACCAATCCACAAAGTAGAATGATCAGTAATTTTACAATGAAATAAACTCACCTGGAATTATGCCATTCTTTATTTCTAGGTTCTGAACAATCGTTACAAGCGAGCGAGCGTTCAGGCGATCAGTCTTGCAGTTCTGGTTCCACTAGTTCTGTTCCAATCGACCAGCACACGCTCTCGTACATTCAGCAAGCCTTCAAGGATATCTACTCGTTCATTAAGAACAACCAATGCCAAGGGTTAGTACAAGGTTTATTTCAGCTCGTGTCTCAATATTCTTTAGGTTAGGCTTAGGTTTTTCTTAAGGTGTTAATCTGAAATTTAGCCAGAAGCACATGCCGTAGAAACTTAATACATGCGTTGCCTATTGTATCTATTAGCTTGTTTATGTTGATCTGTGCTATCAGTCACTTTTGATTTTTACGTCTCGAAATATCCAATTTTCATAGTTAATATTTTAATCGAATAGGAGCGTATAAGCACGGTTCTCGATAAAGATTAAATCATAAATTTGACTCTTGTCGATAAACTTCGGGAAGTACGTCGTTTCTTGGCAAAATGCATCTTCACCAAAGTCAAAATCGATGATTTGCGATCATTATAGAGATCCGTGCTATAATATGACAGTCAAAATGTTTTGTATGTACAGTCAATGCAACACTAAGCATGATGACTTAGAGTCCGACGTACAAGAAGAAGAAGAAATCGTATCATCGCGCAACTACGACGCGGGTGAACATCGCTCGACCATGGTCGCCAAGAAAGCACAAAGCACACTTAAATTCGTAGAAAACGTAATGAATGCGAGAAAGATGACCAAGTCAGCACATTTATTGGGAGAGACGAGACACGAAACCGACACTCGGGATACCATGGTCACGGTAAGTTAAACTTAACAGGTAAGTACGAGTCAAACTTTATCTCTTCACCCAACGAAGTCCATGAACTGGTTGCAACAGAGACTACTATGCCGATTTTGATAAAAGACAAACATTATTAATTGGGACTCACTTGGATGACAACAATCAATATGCCGTATTTATAAACATCCAGAAAAACGTTGCTAAAACATTTATTATGTTTACACTTCTACAATTTTTTTTACAGAATTTAGAATGTAAGATAACTACAGAACAAACAGTTTGTTCTGTATTCTGAGCATAAAATGTGGCTATCATAAGAATAAAGGGAGAAATAGGTACAGATATACTTTGTTCAAAATGACTCAATTGGCGGGCACTGGATTTAAGAACTTGCTACTTTAGACCATTTCAGTGATGGTTCCATTTCAGAAGTTGGCGATGATCGAGCGTCATATGGGTGACTCCAGTCGTGTGTCATCATACATTGAAGAGCATGGCGTGAATACGATCAAGTCTGAGAAGCATAGGAACGTGAGTATTTAACAAGTTCTGCTAGAAAATTTAATATTTTTATTAAGTCTACTTCACATACTTGTAAACGTTATTCCGTGGCACTTGAAATGAAACAGTTACTTCGTTCCTAATTATTCTTAAATTCCTAACGAACAAATCATGTATGCATTCATAATCCACACTTAAAGTAATTTAATAAAAGCGAAAGTGGTAGTAATACGTACCTAAGTCTGTCTGTCCTTGTAACGCTTAAATGGCAGATGAAATTTGGCAAGGAAGTGTACCGAATCTCGGGGACTGACAAAGACAACCTTTTAACCTGAAAAATCAAATGCTAATGCGGCGGCGAGGTTAGTAGAAATGATATAAGTGGAAATAAAAACTAAAAATAGTAGTAGATTCTAGGGGTTCCCTCAGTGTGGAATCAACCTTGTCTGATCTGTCCCTTTGTCAACAGAACAACGAAAAGAGCAGTCCATCAAGCAGCCCCGTTAGCGATTCCTCGGACACCCTGGTGTACTCACCGACACTGACGCAGCGGTCGGTGGCTCCCAACCCGAGGGACGCCTTCTGTTCATCAGGGGACGAAAGCTCATGAGGACGCGTATCTAATAAACGGCTCGAGTATTTTTTGTTATATCTCAAGTTTATTTGATCATGGAGGGGCTGTGCCGAAATTTAATCTACATGTTTCGTATTGTTTTATTCGTTTGTAACGAGATGTTATGTTTTCTTATTTTATATTTAGTACCTACTTCAAGTTCTTGGTAGTTGCAAAACATGACGAAAAATACTGTAATTTTACCTACCTATAGAATTGCTTGCTACTAAGGTCTTTTATGTACCTACATTTAATATTTTACTGAAAATTATTCTAATATTTCAAAAGTACATTTTAGAAGTATCGAAGGATGCGCCTTTCCATTATTGCCTAAACTACGATGATGTCAACAAATGTATAACAAAATCACACCGCCCAGAAACAAATATTTCAATCGATACATTGAAATTTAAGTTATACAATCTACCTAATCTCAACTAAGAAGTTATTGAAACACTTGCAAACGAGAGCTCTCGATACCTTTTTTCCCTTTTCGTTTTAATTTGTTTCAAAAACTTATAATGGATAAAAGGAAATAATAAAATGCTATTAGCAATAGCCAGTACTTAATTGCGTTTTGAAATGACACCCTTATATTACCAATATTTGATTGATTGGGAGCCTACCTACCCCATGACCGGTTTAGGCTCATAAAGTTAATAGCACATTATGACCAGTTCAATCTATTCCAACCAAACAAATTTCTAACTAAGGCCAAAAAAGTTATGCCTCGGCGTTCTTATTTTTTCCACAGCAATATACAGGGTGTCCCATAATGAGTGGATAACCTGAAAGGTGCTTATGCGGCAAGTCAAGGCCTATCAGAAACATGTTTTATTTTTTTTCTAATTTGACCCGTTCGGAAAATATTTAATATTTTGTAAATTTGGAAAAATTTGTAGCTTTGTTCACATTTTTGGACTTTGTGCCTACAATTTTAACAATTTTTTTATTTTTATTTTTGGAATATACTAAAGAAAAACAGCTTTTTTGAACACCGTTTGAAATATTTTGGTAACTAGGAACAGTAATTTTCAAGGCAGGTTTAAAGTAGAAAATTTTAATTTATCACATTATTATGCAAAGTTTGAGCTGCTGTGGTTAAAAAAAAAGATAAGGAAACCTAAGATGCCAGCTACTTTAAAAACATGTCCATTTCAAGAGCATCCTAAAATTATAATAAACTTTGAAATTTTGTAAGGTAAAAAACTGAGATACTTATTGCTACTTTTGTGCCAAAAGGGGCCAATGCTACTAAAAATAATATTGAACCAACACATCAAAAAAATATCTTTTTCGCCATTCTCGTTCTAAAACGGTTACTTTGCTATTAAAAAACAGTAAGTGAAATCTAATCATCCATACAGCAATGTTTGAAAACGAAAGTTTTCAATCAGTGCGTCCTATCCTCCTACCCCTGATGACCTACGGAGCTGAGACATGGACACTCACGGTAGAGCTGCTCCACCAGTTCTAAGTCGCTCAGCGAGCTATGGAAAGGGCTATGTGAGGAGTTTCTCTGAAAGATAGGATTCGTAATGAATACATCCGACAGAGAACCAAAGTTATCGACATAGCTCAAAGAATTAGCAAGCTGAAGTAGCAGTGGGCAGATAATGGATACGTCACGCTGAAGACAGGGCGTTCATTAGGGTAGACTTATGTCCAGCAGCTATGTGATATGGGCTGATGATGGTGATGATGATGATGAAATGTTCAAATTGATGTCCTCCAACTCTGATGCAGGCTCTGCATCTTTTTAATAATGGATTTTTTAGCTAACTTTCGTAATTGCGGTCGTTAATTTTTTCCGCATCGTTAAGTTATAATAAATGAAATGAAATTAAGTAATAGTATTTAGGAAATAGGTTTTTTGTACACCAGTTCCTTCAAGTTGCCCCAGTAAAAGAAATCCAATGTGACCAGCGACCGCGCTGGCCACTGGGAAGCGCCACCACGCGTAATTCATCTGTTTGGATACGCTGAATCTAAATAACGCCGTCCCTGAACGGCTTAGTGTACTGGACACCCGTCATTCTGTAGTTTGAATCTTCTATCCAAATTCATACCACCAAATTCGTACTCATAGCACAAAGTCTCTTTACTTTCGGCTAGATTATTGTTTATTATTTAGTAACATATTTCCTATTTTCCTGCATGAATCAGCAAAAATTGATTTCACTCACTGTTTTTAAGTAGTAAAGTAACCGTTTTAGAACGAGAATGGCGAAAAAGATATTTTTTGATGTATTGGTTCAATATTATTTTTAGTAGCATTGGCCCCTTTTCAGCAGTTGCGCGCGGTGCGTTGTGCGAAGTACACGTGCATTTGTAATTCAACAGCGTCGCGTTACACTATCGTACATAATATTGTGAGAACCAACTTATAATGGACGAGGGCGATCCTCGACCTCCGTCCAGGAGAAACTCTTTTGAGACTTTACCTGTGGACGATTGGATGGGTGATGATGTGATATCTGAGAGTGTTGTGCAAGTTCATGCAGCGCCAGCGCCGGCCGCCGGCCGCGCCGGCCCCATCTCGCCGATAATCAGCAGTCAACGACCGTCGAAGAGGTTAAAAATTATGAATGAGTTTTCTGATGGCAGTGGAAAGGAAATTGAGGAGGAAGAATTCACCTTAGTTCAGAGTAAATCCACACGTTTAGCGAAGAAGAAAGTTAGTAGAGGATTGAACCGTTTGTCACGTGAGCCAGTCATTCAACAGTATAGCCGACCAAAAGGTTTTGAGGTATGTCTCTCCTCTCATCAATTGTTGCCTAAACAGATAGGATTGGCGAAGTTATTGAAATCTGAGAATATTAATAATGTTAAATCTATAAAATATAAAAGCCCATACAAGGTTCATATATTATTTGAAAACAGAGAGGATGCTGAAATATTACTCAGGAACAGCCGCTTTTCGTCTGCTGGACTACGCTGTAACCTGACAAGCGAGGTGGGTGTAACATACGGAGTGGTGAGGAATTTGGAGATGGAAATTACGGAGGAAGAAATGATGGAGGCTTTCAAATGTGAAATTGAGATTGTTGCAGTGAAGCGGTTGAAAAGAGCGTCAGATAGTGGAGACTGGATATTAAGCGAGACTGTACGATTCGCATTTAAGGGACCATTGCTACCCGAATATATTCATGGGTATGACTGTAGGTTTAAAGTGGAACCCTTCACCTTTCCAGTTACGCAATGCTCTGCGTGCTGGAAATTTGGCCACTTAGCACGATCGTGCCCTATCCAAAAAGCTTTTTGTCCTAAGTGTGGCAAAAATCATGCAAACTGTGAGGTGACCAAATTCAGATGTATAAATTGTAAGGGAGAACACATGGCTTTTGATAAATTATGCCCAGTATTTATAAAGGAAAAAGAAATAAGGGCCATTATGAGTAAAGATAATAGTACCTATAAAAACGCAGCGACGAAGTACAATGAAAAATTTGAATCAAAAACAGATAAGATTTTCGAGTTCGGTATGCAGGCCCAACCAACGGCTTATGACTTTACAAGACCTGGTTTGTCATATAGCCAAAGCTTAGGCGCAAAATTGACGCAAAGAGAAGTACATCAAGAACCCCAGGAATGCAGTGATAGCTTAGAAGAAAGTGACAATGACTCCAAAGACGATACTTGTGAAGAAAATTTACAGAGTAATATAAATAAGAAAAGAAGACAAAGGAAAGGTAAAAAAGCCAAACAAAAGAAATCTCTTGATTTGAGGAAGACCGAGAAGAAAACAGAAGAGGACCAGCATGATCAGAATTTTATCAGTAAAATAATTAGGAAAGCTAAAGACATTTTCTGTTCAAATGAGAGCTTAGAAGGGAAAGTTCGTATGGTGCTACAATTCTTAGTGGAGGAGGTTATGGCACTCATTGTTAAGACAATGAGTAATGGAGAGGCTCTTAGTAAACTCATTAGCCTTTTCCATGATGGATAACACCACCATCAACAACAACCGAGCCCCCAGGGCATCGGGCCCTGTGCCTTCCGTTGCGCAATTTATTAATATTTCGCAATGGAATGCACAGAGCCTGATGCCTAAAAAACTTGAGTTGGAAGCACTATTGTCTAAGGAAAGAATAGGTATTTGTATAGTTAGTGAAACATGGCTCAATGAAGAGATTCACTGTCGTATAAATAATTATAACATTTATAGAAAAGATAGACTAGATTCATACGGGGGTGTCGCGCTTATAACTCATAAATCAATTAAAACTCAAATACATAACATTAGCCATACAAATCCAGGTATTGAGATAATATGCTTAAAAATTTTAAATTGTAGGTATTTAAATTATGTAGCATCTGTATATTGCCCTTCATCGATAAGAACTTCGCAATGTGACTGGGAAAGTATTTTTTCAAAGTTTAGTCAAAAATCAATAGTTGCCGGCGACTTCAATGGACAACATTCCAATTGGTCATCCAAGACAGATTCTAGGGGATTGCAATTATTTGACGCTTCTATAGAACACAGCTTTGTATCTATTAATAGCGGGGACTTTACAAGGGTTAAATTAGTGAATGGGCAACTACAAGAATCTGCCCCGGACATCACTTTCGTGACCTCGGACATAGCGGTGTACTTCAGTTGGAATGTAACTCGCGAAAACTTAGGTAGTGATCACCTGTTAATAAAATATTCACTATGTTATCAGGGTTCGCGCAATTCCGTTACGCGTCGTAATATGAAGAAAGCTGATTGGTCATTATATCAAGAAACCCAAAAAGATTCCTTTACTGGTAGTATTTGTGAGAATAATTTACAATCAAATCAAATCAAATCAAATCAAATCAAATAAGTTTATTTGTAACTTACAATACATATTAATTATTAGTTAAAGGAAATTAAAGACTAATATGTTAGAAAACTTACAGCAATTTCGGTTTTAACCTTAGAATATAGTTACAAAAAGGTCCCAACTCAGCATTTGCAGGTTTTATAAATTTAAAACCGGCGCTGGTTTTCTGTTGTGACCTATGGGACCGAGTTATCACAAGAATAAATACAATAAAGCGAAGTGTTAACAATATTAAATTACAAGAATTAATAACTTAAACTAAATATCTAATTCTAGAATTCACTTATTATATAACCAATAAACATAAAATAAATTAAAAGAATAGTTTTGCACACTTATGTTAGATAGCACTCGTATCATGTTTGAGACATTCCTGCTCCTTTTGCCAGTTTAGCAAAAAATGTTTTAATTTTAATTTAAAAGTATACTGACTCTTTAGGTTCCTTATGGGCGGTGGGATATTGTTCCAGCATTTCGATGCAGCGTAGCGGAAGCTTCCTCTAAAGGCCGCTGTCTTATGTGGCTGGGTTAGGAGCTGCATCGAAAGCTGGCGTCGTTCGCAGGATCTCAAACTAGAGGCTTCTTCAAACTTATCGTGTAGGTACATAGGGGCTTGATGCTTCATAATACCAAACATAAGACAGGCTAAATGAAGTTTTCGCCTATGCCTCATTTTGAGAAGAGACCTATCATTTAGGAAGCTCGAAACATGACCTCTATGCGGAATGTTGAAACAAAATCTGGCACATGAGTTTTGAACTCTTTGGATTAATCGGGCCGTTTTTTGTAAAAGTCGAGGACCAAAGACTATATCCGTGTAGTTTAGCTTTGAAAGAATAAGCGACTCTACCAATTGGATACGTACTTCTTCCGTCAGGTAGGGCCTCATCCTGTATATAATTTTTAATTTATAAAAGCAGGATTTAACCAGGTCGGCTATATGCTCTTCAAAACGCAGGTTACAGTCCATTTTCAAACCTAGATTGCGCGCTTTATACACTCTTTCGATGGGCTTATCCATAAGCATAATACTTGTGCTAGGAAGAGTGTTAGCTAGTTGACGTGGGCTACCAAACACTAAGTACTTTGTTTTATTTGGGTTGAGTAACAGACTGTTGTTTTTTGCCCACAGAGCAATGCTTGCAAGATCAGTATTAAGCTTAAGTATAGCGCCATCGATATCGGCTGGACAGCAAGAGATATATACTTGAATGTCATCTGCATATATGTGGTATCGGCAGTATTTGATGTGGGACTCTATGTCAGTAGAGTACAGTGCAAAAATTGTGGGTCCTAAGATAGAGCCCTGCGGCACGCCTCTATTTATTCCAACTGTCTCTGAAAAATGAGCCGTACCGTCACTGCGTGTTATTTTTACGTGCTGAGAGCGATTGCTGAGATAGCTAGTGAACCATTTCCTAGTGTTCTGATCAAAACCATAGTAGCAGAGCTTCGAAATTAGGAGATCGATATTAAGAGAGTCAAAAGCTCTAGAATAATCTAGAAGTACTAATAACGTTACCATCCCCCTATCTTGGGCGACAATAATGTTATCAGTCACATCTAGTAGAGCAGTGACCGTACTACGACCTTTTCTGAAACCAGATTGCACGTCCGGAAGTATTTGATTTCTTTCAAGAAAATCAGTTAACTGGAAGCTTACTACTTTTTCCAAAATTTTTGATATGCAAGGCAAGATACTTATGGGACGAAGGTCTTTAAGTTCTATCGGATTCGGTATTTTTGGAAGAGGTTGAACTATCGCCAACTTCCAAATGTTAGGGAAAGTGGATGTAGTTATAGAAGTGTTCACAATATGTTGAATGGTCTCTAAAGAATTAGGTAGCGTCATAATGAGCATATCCAAACTTATCAAGTCACTGCCTACGGCATTTGATTTTAAACGTTTTACGATTTTAAGAATTGTGTCTAAGCACACAGGCTCTAAACTAAATATTGCATCATTATAATTATTGAATTCAAAATATGTTAGTTGTGAAATTTGTATACTTATTGTACCTGGTATATTTATGAATTGATTATTTATTGCATCCGGGTCTTGAAAGTGCATAGGGAGCTCCTTATTATTGTCGGGCAAGAAGGTACTTTTAATGTTTTTCCAAAGTTGCCTGGGATATTTTATTTTATTGTTTATATTAAATTTAAAATATGCTTTTTTTTCAAAGAAGAGTGCCTGGTTAACAATTGATTTCATACTTTTATAGTATTCTTTTTTATTTGATGTTTTAACTTTATGATAATCCGATAGAGCTTCGTCACGTAATCGCATCATTTGTTTTATAGTGTCGGTGATCCACGGGTAAGAAGGTTTTTTTATGTTATATTAGATTTTAGAGGTGCATGAAAGTCAAATAAAGACACAACCGTACTGGTAAATTTTTCCACCAAATTATTAACGTCCTCAAGTTTCAGGAACGCGTCCCATTCTATAGATCGTAAGTCTCTTTCAAAATCTTCCATCACGATACTTTTTATTGGTCTATAGGTTAATGTTTTAGGAATGGGCTTTACACGTTTTATATTAAATTCGCATACTATGAGACAGTGTCCATAGAGCCTGCCAACATGATCCAGTGTTATATTTCTAGCATGCAAATCCGTGCAAACCACATCAATAAGGGATTCTGACGTTTCTGTAAAATGTGTAGGTGAAGTCACCAATTGAGTCAAGCCAAGACATTCTAGGAATAAGTCAAACTTTGACTTTACTCTGATTTCGTTGAAATCACCTAATAAAATTATATGGTCATTTAAAGGTAGAGCGTTTATGCTATCTGTAAGTGCATCAAAAAACGTAACTACTTCCATCCATGGAGGTCTATACGCAGTTCCGATTACCATTTTTTTCCCACTACATGTAAAAGTGATCCACATTTGCTCTACCAGTGAGTGGTTTGGATCAACTGGGTGAGACCAAGTACGTGCATTTATACCCCGCTTTATGTAGAATCCCACACCTCCTCCACGCTTCCTCACACCGCACGGTCTCGGAGTATGACGAAGTCTATACGCTGGTAGGAACGGGGCTTTACCTTCCTCACCTACATTCAACCAGGTTTCATTAATTGCTAAGATATCTAGATCATAACGATTGACAGAAGCTACAAAATTATCTTGATTCGTGCATAAGGAACCTGGGTTAAATAGACCTATTCGAAGCAACTTACTAACCATTTTGAAAAACAAAGATAGGGATTTTGGAGCAAAGTACGTACGTGCTATGAAACATAATACACAAAGTCATTGAAAACAAACCACTAAATAGAACATAAAAAAACAAAATATCAATATCTATACCTAAACATAAATTATAGTAAAAAGTGGATATATATATTATAAAACTAAACCCTGTGTAATATCGTAGTAACATGAAAATCAAACTAAGTTTGAACCAAAAATTCGCTCAATGTCCTCCTCCGACCGTATGGGATGAGCTGGTTTTCCATCAGCCTGCCGTGTGTAAATACGCCCTTTCTTAGTCCAAGAGTAGCGCCATTGGTGCTTGCGGCACTCCTCTCGAACACGGTGGAATAGCTGCCTATTGGCTCGCGTCAACCGCTCATTGATAAATATTCGACTACGATATCCAGCATTGTTTGACTGTCCGGCATCGACGGCGGTCAACGTGCGGCGAACGCGTGCAGCCAACAACAGTCTGTCTCTCAAATCTCGCCGAGCCAAGCGTACCACGACGCGACGAGCGCGTGGTTCCTCACCTCCTGCGGCCGCAACCTGTGCGATACCCATCCGCTCAGCAAAAACTATATCCCGATCTTCAAGTTGTACCCCCAACTTAGCACCAAGCACTACCACGGTGTGGAGAATATTCTCCCCTTTTTCTTCCGGTAGTTGCCCTATTTCAAGATCCGACTGTAGAGCTTCTTGGTCTCTATCATTCAGCTCATGCTTGAGATGTAATACAGTTCGCTCCAGTTTTGCAATTTCGTCATGCGCAGGCACGCACCGCTTCTCTACTGCATCTATTCTCTGCTCAAAACTGTCCAGTCGCTCGTTGATTCCCGAGAGAGAATTGCGCAAGTCTGTCATCTCTTTTCGGAATTCTCGTATTTCCGCCATACATGCAGTTAGCTCCCGACGGAGCCCTAGGATACCAGAGTCATCATCATCTGCAGATGTCTGCAGGTCCCCCTGACGCGATGTCGTAGAACGAGAAGTTTCGCGTGTTGATGTTGTAGAACTTTTTTGAACTGCGGGGGCTCCATCTGCAGCTGGAGTGTTTAACCCGCTGACATTTCTGACAGGGGTGCTGCTGTTATCTCCCCTTCGAGTTCTTTTCTTAGTACACTCCGGGCAGGCCCAATCCTTACTTGTGGAAGATGTTTCTGCTATGCCAACACATCCCTTATGGTACATTGATGGACAAACGCTACAAGTAGCGACGCCAGTTGATGAAGAGACAAATTTTCCACAACCAGAACATTTCACTGCCATTATGGTGTAAGCGCAAAGCAAGCGAATAGTATATACTGCAGCCAACTTTGATCAGGAAAAACAAAAACAAAAAAAAATGCAAAAAGTGTATACTGCTGAGTAGATTTGAACCCGCGTCTGTCACTTGCCGTAGACGATGTTTAATTCTGCCGACTGCACCGCCGCACCAACTGTGCTATAGCTGCAGCAGCGAAATTTTAGAACTTGTCCTCAGTTGTGTGAATTCCTTAGTGAGTAGAGTCGAGTAGGCGCATTATGACTCACCACTAAAACAAAGGAATTACAACTTACTGTTCTAAGGCGATGACTTGCAATGTTCTTTAATTTGGTGAATGTTTTGATTAATTACTGCTTTTGAGTGAATTTTCCGACTTCGTACGTATTGGAATCCTGTTCTACGTATAAACAGCTTTCGATAGGTATAAAAATCCAGTAGAATATGTGAATTTTTTCGCACTTTATGAATAAAACTTATGACACAAAGAGTAACACGTCCGCTCTGTACTATGGCCGAGGCCGGTCCTCCACAATCATGCTATGACTCATTTATAAATAAAATTAATGACGCGGCGAAACAAAGTATTCCCATGATAAAAAGATGTTTGGATCCAACACTAACATTCCAACCTAAACCCTATTGGTGCACGGAAATTTCATCAGCTATTGCTCAGCGGCGCCTAGCCTTAAAATTATTTAGGCGTAATCCTACGCCAGGTAACTTAGATATACTCAAAGCTAAGATAAAAGAAGCACAACGTATACATAGGCGAGCTCGAACTGCGCACTGGCAATCCTTTTGCGGATCAATAGATCAAAATACGAACTCAGCTGATATGTGGCGCCGTATGCGCTGGGTAAAAGGAATTCGTACGCAGCATGTCATCGCTTCTAATGATAAGAAAGATGAACTTTTATGCAGTTTAGCACCTGATAGCGTGGCTCCTCCCACTCCATTGTTCACATCGAATAACGGGCTTTTAGATAAAGAGTTTTCTTATGAGGAGTTACAAAAATGTTTAAAAAGAAAAGATACTGCTCCCGGCGAGGATAAAATAACTTATTCGATGATTTATTTTTTGCCCTACGTAGGTAAATTGCATCTACTTAACATTTTTAATTTAGTATTTAAACACTCTTTGGTACCTCTGCAATGGCGAAATATACAAATCATTCCAATCCCTAAACTTAATAATGACCCTAATAGCAGCCCTAAATTCCGACCGATATCATTAATTTCTTGTGTTTGCAAAATATTTCATAAAATGCTGTGTAATCGTATCGAGTGGTTTGCAGAACACAATAAGATCCTAGCCCCGGTGACGTCAGGATTTAGAAAATCTCAGTCATGCATAGACTGCTTAGCCAGGCTTGTTACACATATACAGATAGGATTTTCTAAGGGTGCGTCCACGCTTGCGGTATTTTTGGATGTAGAAAATGCCTATAACAATGTTTTGCTCGAAGAACTAGTTTTAAAATTAGATAAACTTCAAATTGGGTCACTTTCTTGTAAATATTTGTGGATGTTTTTAAGTAACAGATGTTTAAAAATTTTGGATGATGATGATGGTACAAATAGTAGTATGGTTAGATGGACAAACAGAGGTTTAGCACAAGGGGATCCGATTTCGCCTCTTTTGTTTAATTTAGCAACCTACGAAATCTCGAAAATATCTAATATTAATGTACAAATGTTACAGTATGCAGACGACTTTATATTCTATTCGCAAAACAAAGATTCATGTGTCAATGAAATAAATGTTCAAAGCGCGTTAAACTCGGTCGTAAGTACTTTGAGACAATTAGGTTTAGAAATATCATCAATAAAAACTCAATGTTGCAGCTTTAGGAGGGGTAGAGGAATAGATAATGTTTCTTTACGTTTGAATGATAATATTATAAAATCTGTTCAAATTATTAAGTACCTGGGCATTTGGCTGGATAAGTCCCTACTATTCAGAAAGCATATTAATGAAACGCAAGAAAAAACATATAAAATGTTAAATATTTTAAAGATCTTAGCGGGAGCTTCATGGGGTTTACATCCTAAGCACCTACGGCGTTTATACATAGCTTTGGTACGTAGTAGCAGTGCCGTCTTAAGCCTATTCGACGCCGGGGTGCGGGGCTCAGCCTGCGCCCTCGTTTTCTTTTGCACTGCAGCGTGGCACGTGACCGACGACATACTGCAGTATGGAAGGGGTCCTACCTAACTCCTAG
Source organism: Eupithecia centaureata (assembly GCA_944547425.1). Taxonomy (NCBI): domain Eukaryota; kingdom Metazoa; phylum Arthropoda; class Insecta; order Lepidoptera; family Geometridae; genus Eupithecia; species Eupithecia centaureata. Next base: position 3,202,923 of record OX155676.1, on the reverse strand, counting down.
TCAACCAAGAAAACACAATACACGTAATTTGATTATTTATTTATTTATTTCTCTAAAATAGAAGAAACGTTTAAGACCGTGAAACGTTGAGGGACGAGGGCATCAAGTTCTGTAAAAACAGCGAACTGGCAAGAAGTCCAAAGTCTCGGATGAGACTCTGGGGCTGATGACAAGAAGACGAGAAACCACCCAAGCAACTTCGTCAGAAAGGTCAGACCTGAACAAGCGAATTGCGAAGATGACGGGTGTGACCTTCGGAGCTTCAACACAACCATCATACTTGAACTTAAGCTTCGAACGCACGAAGCTTAAAACGCAGGACGGGAGGATCGTATTGTCGAAACCGGAGATCTCGGCCGAGATAAGAGGATTTTTATGGCCGCTTGTACACTGCACGCACATGCCCCTCGTTCCTGACGAGACGACCAGATCCAAAGCCGCCCGGAGAACTCCTATCGTAAGGCTTGGAGCGGGAGTTTTGTGGTGCACTTTTTTAAGAAGGGTGATAAAACTCACCTTAAAATTTACAGAACCATCACAATCCTGAGCCACATCTATAACCTGTTTTCACAAATGGTCATGAATCGTCTCGCCAGGCGACTTGACGAGATACAATCAGCGGAGCAGGCCGGGTTCCGTGGCGGCGGAGGATATGGCATCACAGACCACATTCACACAGTCAGGCAGATTATACAGAAGTCCGAAGAGTATAATCAGCCCTTGTGTCTGTCTTTGTGGACTATGAGAAAGCCTTTGAATCCTTCGAAACTTGGGCGGTTCTGGAATACTTACAGCGATGCCAAGTAGACTATCGTCATATCGAAGTGCTGAGATGTCTTTACGAAGCTGCCACTATGAGTGTCCAAGTACAGGACCAGCAGTTTAAACCCATCCAATTGCGCATGGAGTGAGACAGGGGGATATCATATCCCCGAAACTGTGCACGAGCGCATTGGAAAACATATTTAAGACGCTTGACTGGGGAGGTAAGGGTATTAACATGAACGGCGATTACGTCTCGCGCATGCGATTCACTGATAATATAGTCGTAATGACGGAGTCACTAGAGGTGCTGAACCACGTGCTGGACGGCCTAGCCTCATCCTCGAAATTGTTTCCGAGTACACTTACCTTGGGCAGATTGTGCAGTAAGGTAAAAACAATTTTGAGAAAGAGGCCAAGAGGAGGATCCAGCTGGGCTGGGCAGCATTTAGGAAACAACGTCAAGTCTTCTCGTCATCCATACCGCAATGTTTGAAAACGAAAGTTTTCAATCAGGTCCTACCCGTAATGACCTACGGAGCTGAGACGTGGACACTCACGGTAAGGCAGGTCCACCAGTTCAAAGTCACTCAGCGAGCTATGGAAAGAGCTATGCTCAGGGTTTCTCTGAAGGATAGGATTCGTAATGAATACATCCGACAGAGAATCAAAGTTATCGACATAGCTCAAAGAATTAACAACCTGAAGTGGCAGTGGACTGGACGTATCTCTCGAACCGACAACCGTTGGGTAAACGTGTTCTTGAGTGAAGACTGCGACTTGGCAAACTATTTTTTTTTATCAACAATAGACCTTCGTTTGACCACAATCTCACCTGATGGTAAGTGACGACGTGGCCGGAGATGTATCACGAAAGTCTAGAAGACACCTATTTACTCTCGTCTTGAAGAGACTCGGGTTGTAGTTGGCCGGGAAAACTGAAGCTGGCAGCGCATTCCATTCCTTAGCGGTACGAATGATAAAGGTGGAGGAGAACCGCTTAGTTCGGGTGGATGGAATATCCACCAGGAAAGGGTGGTAATGCGCCGTACGTCTACTCGTCCTGGAGTGGAAGGGAGATGGTGGAATCAGGTCGTGAAGTTCCTGTGAGCATTCTCTGAAATGTAACCTCTAAAAGATCGAGAGGCAAGCGACCTTGCGGCGGTGTTCAAGACTTTGGATCTTAGCTTCCTCAAGGTACTGCTTGCCAATAAGTCTGAAAGCTCTACGTTCTATTGAGTCTAGGGCCGCTAGCTGATACTTAGCTGAGCCATCCCAAACATGGCAGCAATACTCCATACCAGATCGGACCTGTGCTTGATTTAATGATACAAACTGTCCCGGTGTAAAGTTTCGCTGAACCTTGTTTAGGATTCCGAGCTTCATGGCTGCTATTTTAGCCTTAGACTCGATAAAGAAAGTTAGAGTTGGTGTGAGAACGAAACGAAGTGTAAGACGCCTTTCGGCCAGGTGGGATGACGATATACGAAAGACTGCTAGCAGATGCTGAATGCAACAAGCTGACCGAAGACAGGGCGCTAATGGCGCTCATTAGGGCAGGCCTATGTCCAGCAGTTGTTTGATTTTTATGGAGTTTATATTTACGGCCATCATGAACTTCCAAATTCAACTTCAATTACTGTCAAAACAACAGCCGGGGTACGGAGAGTGGAGAGAGAGGATTACCTCTATCCTCTCGCCGCCCCGCACCCCGGCTGACGCCGCTGCCCGCTCGCGCGGTCCGCGGCTAGTCGGCGCACCGACTTGTAAACCCTGCGGCGGCGGCGCGGCGCGGCGGCGCCGCCGCGGCGCGCACGTAGCTGGAACTTGTGAAATACTCGTAGGAGTTCTCTCTTCCAAGTTGACTGTCTCTTCTAACTGTCGTCGGTGCGAGCGCCCGAACGGCATGTCAAAGGGTGCAATTACTCGCCTATGACAGACGCACAGGTGCCGCGCTGCGCTCCCTTTTCAAATGCACTTTAATTTTATTGATTTAGAGATCATTTTGCTTCAAGTGCGGGCGATCGGGTGGCATTGTGTCAAAGATACACTCTCTTTGGATAAGAGATTTTTCCGCGCGCGTGTTAAATTAAATAAAATTGTTATTTGTTTAGTAATAATAATAAGAGTCATTTTAGGTTGCACATCGAGCATAATGACAAACGCCGAAAGCGTAATAAAAGTAAAACAATGTATAGTGTTGAATACTATTTTTTTTTTCTTTAATTCTACCTATTAATTTTGCGCATGTACGTATTTGTAACAATTATATGAAACTGTGTAATGGCGTTAAGTTAAATGAAATATCTAAATATTCAGCGCTCGGCAGGCGCCCCCGGGCGCCCGGCGCCCGGGTGCACCGCACCCCTTGCACCCCCTGGTAAAGACGGCCCTGCGTAGTAGAATAGACTTTGGATGCTTTTTATACGACACAGCGGCAAAGACACATTTGAAAAAACTAGATAAGGTTCAAAACACTGCGATGCGCATAATAGGTGGCTTTATAAGAACCACGCCAATCCACGCTATGGAATGCGAACTTTGCTTATACCCATTGCAGTTAAGACGTGAATATCTTGCCACTAAATATTGTCTTAAAGCTCAGTCGATAACTAAAAACCCAACTATTGCGTTTTTAGAGGAGTTAAACTGTTTATGTTCATCTAGTTTTTGGTCCAGGAAAAAGAAACCTTTACTTAGTTTAATTTTTGAACAATCTCGAAATGAGATAATGAAGCGATGCAATCCTCTCGAGATGTTTTCCCTGAATATTTGGGTGTCTTGTTTTAAAACAGATTTTATTAAACTAGATATTGACGGCATTGATAAATCGAAGAATCAGTATGACGATAGAGAGCTTGTGTGTTACACCTTATGTATGTTAAATGTAATGTACAAAGACTGGCATAAAGTTTATACAGATGGGTCAAAAATGGAAAACGGTTTAGGTGCGGCGTTTTACGATCCCAGTCACAATATGAAGGAAACTTACCGTATTATTTCGTCAGGTAATACAATTATGTCGGTGGAACTATTTGCAATCTCAGAAGCACTGTCATATGTCACTTCTTTAGGCTCTAAGAAAGTGGTGATTCTGTCGGATAGCCAGAGTGCTTTACAGCATATAGCTCGATGCGCCTCAGGGATCCGAGGGGCTTCGGTAGCTTATGCCATCTTAAAGAAAGCTTTATTTCTTTTAAACAATGATGTGCAACTGAGATTGCAATGGGTTCCTTCCCATGTAGGAGTAAGGGGAAATGAGGAGGTTGATTTGCTTGCAAAACAGGCTGTTGAGACTGGATCTGAAGTATATATTTTTCCTGAGTATACTGAGGTTACGTTAAAATACAGGTACAAGGTTTTCGAAAAGTGGAAGGAATTATTTAGCGAAATATCATGTACAAAAGGTATATGGTACAGAATTGTTCAGAATGAACCTCCTAGTGTCCCCTGGTGGGTAAACAGTAGATTGAAGCGTCACCTGGTTGTTATAGCTCACAGGTTGCGGTCCGGACATATACCACTAAATAAATTCAACCACCTCATGAGGAAGGTTGACTCTGCCAACTGCTCATCCTGTGGTGTCACAGAAGATGTTCACCATATATTGGTGGAATGTGTTCGGACTCAGCCGATGAGAGATAAAGAGTTAGGTTCGGTTCAAAGAGTACTCTCCACACCACTGTGCGAGGCCGCTAAAGCCTTGTACACAATGGTTTATGATGTCTTTAGTTAATATATTATTCAAGTACGTGTATGTAATACGGGATTGGCATATTCGCTAAGCGAATAAAATCCCAAACCAAAATAAAAACAGAATAAAAAAAAATAAAAAAAATTGGCCCCTTTTGGCACAAAAGTAGCAATATCTCAGTTTTTTACCCTACAAAATTTCAACGTTTATTATCATTTTAAGATGCTCTTGAAATGGACATGTTTTTAAATTAGCTGGCATCTTAGGTTTCCTTATCTTTTTATTTAACCACAGCAGCTCAAACTTTGCATAAAAATTTGAAAAATTAAAATTTTCTACTTTAAACCTGCCTTGAAAATTACTGGTCCTAGTTACCAAAATATTTCAAACGGTGTTCAAAATAGCTGTTTTTCTTTAGTATATTCCAAAAATATAAATAAAACAATTGTTAAAATTGTAGGCACTTACAAAGATCAAAAATGTGAACAAAGATACAAGTTTTTCCATATTTACAAAATATTAAATATTTTCCGAACGGGTCAAATTAGAAAAAAAATAAAAAATGTTTCTGATAGGCCTTGACTTGCCGCATAAGCACTTTTCAGGTTATCCACTCATTATGGGACACCCTGTATAACTAAAATACAGTATAAGATTACCTATAGCCGAGCATGACTTGATTGCGGTCACGGAGACTTTCCTTGACTGACTGTATGAAAATATGTAGAACTTACCTGTATGGATTGGTCTGTTCTAAGACGTGACAGGAGGAAACCACGTGGTGGCGTTCTACTCGCCGCTAGAGCTCCTATCTTTATAAAAAGGCGACATGAAATTGGAAACGGAAGATGCAGAAGACCTTTGGTTAAGTTTTTTGTGGCACGGACGCCAGTTGATGTGTTTAGTCTATATCAAACCAGTAGCATGCGACAATGTCTACTTATCATGGTTTCATCATCACCATCATCAGCCTGTATTAGTCCACAGCTAGACATAGGCCTAATGAGCGCCATAGCGCCCTGTCTTCAACTTGTCGCAACCAGCATTTGCCAGCAGTCTTCGCAGATCGTCATCCCACCTGGCCTAAGGGCGTCCTACACTACGTTTGATACTACTATAATCCTTGACTTAAATTTAGTAAAAATGTACGTAAAAACTCCCAGAACCCATTGAGGACTGACATTGATTGACCACTGAGGCGCGGATTGTCACGATTGTCGACTTATCTTTCTATTGTATTATCGAAAACATTAAATTATCTTCGCTTGGTACAGAGAAAGTATAGAGGCCGCCCCTTATACTTCCTCCGTTTCTGTTTGTATTGTTTTTGTCTTTGTGTGACTTAAGGAGTTTTCTGTTTTTCTAATAAATTAAAGCACACATTGAATTGAATGATCTTTTTAATAAATGCATTATTATTTACATTTAAATCACTAGATGAAGAACCATTACTAATTGTATTTATATTAAAACAAATTTTCAATAATTAATATGCCTTTTAACTATAACAAACCTGGCATATTGATTCAACATGATATATCATTGATGACTATAAATTGAATAAATTACTATAATATAAGAAACTTAACAACTAGCATCCCTAGATTGATAAAATAAGATATAACCTGTTTCTGATGATTTCTGTATATCTGAAGTTAGGCCGTAAAAGTCCTCTATAGCAGAAGCGTCGATTTTCTGAAAAAGAAAGAATGTTGAATCATAAACAAGAAAAAAACAAATATAATAATGTTATGTATTCTCATCGCTTGTATCTTTTTTTGTTGCACTTTGTTTATATTTATTATTGTTTATTAATTAATTTCTTATTGTTTATGTTCAAAAAAAAGCTGCGTGGTTTTTCCAGCATTGTTTTATTGTTTATTTATTTATAACCATAAGGGTCATATTACACGTACGGTTTTCCCGCCGCGGGAATTCGCTTCTGAACCGCCCTAGTCACAATTTGATATTATGAAAGTAGTATGCTGCATACTAAACTGCGCGGTTTCCCGTCGCGGTTTACAGGCGGTAGAAATACGACCGCCGCATGCAGCTTCAAACCGCCGCTGATTAGCGCCGCAAATTACACGTGCGGTTTCCCGCTATTACGTCATTCTGCGCGGGACCTTGGCGCTCGCTCATCGTTCGTGCGCTTGCGTGGCTAGTTTCTCGTCAAAATGTTCGATACGGAGCGTTTTATTGTAGACTAGCGACCTGCTCTGGCTTCTCACATTTTTTTATACGTATAAACCTTCCTCTTGAATCACTCTATCTATTAAAAAAACCGCATCAAAATCAAAACAAAAAAAAAGTTTAAAAGATTTAAGCATACAAAGGGACATAGGGATAGAGAAAGTGACTTTGTTTTATACTATGTAGTGAAATAAAAAAACGGCGATAAACCGCGTCCCGCGTAGTTTGATGGTCTGCGCAGCTTTGTCGAGCGGATTCCCGCGGCGGGAGTACCGCCCGTGTAGTATGACCCTAAGTAAGGTACTTACATCGACCATATCGTCGTCGAAGAGCAGCCAGAAGCCGTGGCTCTTGACGATGCTGATGTAGTGGCCGCGGTTGGGCCCTGAGCCACAGTGTACGACTACCGCTACCAAGTCGTACAGCCGGTCCGGGTTTACTGCCGAATCCGACTGAAAGAAAGAAAGAATTTTTTTATTAGTTCACTTACATCAAAATAAAGGTAAGTAAGTACTAAAAATAACTAAATAAATAAATAAATAATGCTGGACAATCCACACAACACCATGTAGCCCCAAGCTATGCAGAGCTTGTGTTATGGGTACTAGATAACTAAAAACAAACGACGTCTAGACGTGTCAATCAGCTGATAAAATTTTATTTTATGTAAAAAATAGTATAAAGCTGAAATATCTAGAAAATAAGTGTAAATAACATTAATTATTACCGATGTGCTTACATGCAAGTGAAATATATATCTAAATATCAACGAGAATTGTGATAAAGTGCCGTAAAAGTGTTAACGGTTTCTTGCAACCAAACCAAACTGTCAACGGCTAAGTGTTCGTATTTCGAGTAAATAAATCCATGAATCCAGCTTCTAAAACATCATACAATACTGGGCAAATCATCACATTCACTTTCGTCAACGGATGATGATAACTGGCGCTTGATCGAATCGAACGATTCTCAGCGACAGTGAACGAAGATTCGAGATAACATTTGGACGGAGATTGTACCAGAGTAACATCACTTATCTTGGGGAGTATTGTCTTTCAAATATCATACTAAATACTAACCCACACTTCACAGTTCTACCAACAGATAGGTACACTTGCTCACACTGTGAGTCTCGTCACAAATCACACAGGCTCGTTTCTATCTCTCTTAGCTTGACAAATTGTGGAAGTTGAGTTGTATGACGAAACATTTAGCCCCAGACAACACTACACTTACAATACAGCATAATAAACTATACAGAACAGGTAGTACAAATAACCTCCCCCGAAGTGGTAAATGCACTTTCATTGTTTTGTTATTAAAGTTTCTTTTTTCTTTTGCAAAAACTACCTTTTTATTATAGAATAAACTTAGTTTTTTTTTTCTGAATAAGTCTCAATTAAACTGCAAATAATTAATTGACATCAGTAAATGTTTTAGCAATCCCCTTGGTCCCAACTATTTTTATTATTCCTCCACAATCCTCCCTCTCATACTTCTACTGGTTTCTTTTACCATAGGTCACTGGGTTTTTCAAGACCCATCAAACCTCAACTTGGTTCTTACCTAACAGAGGGTGTCCTTGAAAGAACCAGCTCTCATTACCTGTCAATTTCAATTTCAATTTCAACATTTAATTTCTTCACTTATTCTTCTTCTAGAAGCTCACTGTGTACTGCTATTTTTCAGGGATCCACCCAAAATGATGACCAGAAAGGCATGTGACCTGGAGGCTAAGCTGAAGCTCGCTACAGCCCAGCTCAAGGAAGCGAATGAAGACCGTGACAGGCTGCTTCGAGAGCAGGAGGATAGTGAAGCTGAGTTCCTGGCTAACCTTGGCAAGATCCAATCCCTCAAGGGCCAACTCGCTCAACTCCATGCGCATCACGAAGATGCAGTCTCAGAAGTGGACCGTTTAAATGCATGCCTGCGTTCCGTCGACAATTGCTATGAATCATATGAACTGGTGTTGCAGCAGAACAAAGACCTACAGCAAGAGCTTACAGAGTGTAGAATAAGACTTGAAAACTTAGAGTACAAGCCCTTGCCTTCCGCAACATGTTTCTATAGTACAGATCTGCAAACAGAGCTTAGTAAAATTGATCCAAACATGTCGAATGTGGATATTATTACACCATGTAGCCATGGTCACAATCAAATGCCTCTCATAAAAGGGAGAAGTAAAATTAAAAAGTATGTCAAATTAAACCACTTCATAAGGAAGTCAGAAAAAAAAATTAAGAAACAAAAACAGCTTCTTAATAATGCTAAACTGAGCAAGGAAAAGTGCAAATGTAACTTGCAAATAGAGTTAGACTCCTGCTATAATTTAATAGGACGGAACTCAAAAGATCTAGACTATATGGCTGATAAAATAAAAACTTTAGAAAGAGCACTTCATGATGTGTCCAGTAATTACAAACAAGCCCAAGAAGATGCACAAGAACGCATTCTCAAGATGCAGGATATTTTAAATAATGAGAGTACATATGTTGAAGTACGGCATAATTGCACGCAAACTGATCTTGAGATGGCCACCATATACTGTAGCACTTTAACTTTAACGGAAGAGGCTGTGAAGCTTGTGCCCCCATCACCGCTGAAGTCTCCATCTGCGTTCCTGGCGGCGCCGCCATTGCCTTCGCACGGGGCCCACTGTGGTAGCCATAAAGCACCGATTGTACCCAATGAGGGTCCAGTTCAAGCTGGTCTTCAGTTAAGGATTTAGATTTAGACAATCAAAATACTAGGAAGACTGTTATATATTCAGATAAGTTGGGTGCTGGGATGGGAATAATACTGCGTGACCTTCTTTTACAAAATGTTGTAAATAATTGTTATCCACATTGTAACATAAATAGAATTACCGATTATATACAGAAAGATAACTCCCTAAATCACAGCACCACCCTAATAGTTCAGCTTGGTGAAACTTGTGTAAAACGTTCACAGTTGATTAGGCTTGTTGAAGTACTCTTAGGAAAGGTAGAGAATGGACTGGGGAAACTGATTATTTGCTCCTTCCCCTACTCAAAGTCACTAACACTCAAACAAAATGACAATTTATTTAAAAATAACTTGCTGATTTACAACATGACATGTCGTCATAATGATGTATTATTTTTTGATTCTAATAATTTTATTAGTAAAACTATTTTGACTAGGGACACAGTGGACCTAACCCAACAATGTAAAAAGATAATTGCTAAATTATTAGCATACAATATTTTTGATCCCGTTATAATGTAGTTAGTAATAGTACTAATGAGGGCATTAAAGCTACAGTGTCAGTAAACTCAAATTTAAACTGACCGCGATGACAATGGGAAAGCAAAAAGCCATGTTTCACATAGTCCATCAGAATATACAAGGCTTACCCAGCAAAATCCTAGAATTAGAATTATTTATGAACCATTTAAATGTAGATGTTATGTGTGTAACAGAACACTGGATTGTAAAGAATCAGTTACTGCCGTTTTATAATAACTATTGTTTTGTAAGTTCATATAAAAGAAAAGCTGCAATACGTGGTGGCTCTCTTATTTTAGTAAAAAATAGTCGTAAATGTAAAGAAAGAAAAGATATTGTAAAACTTTCTATTGAGAGGACTATTGAACTTTCTTGTGTGGAATTGGAGCGACATATCGTTGTGTGTGTATACCGCCCTCCTGACGCAGATCAGGTTGCTTTTGAATGTACTATGGAAGAAGTTTTGCTGAAAGTATTTACTTGTAGGAAGGATCTCATTGTTTGTGGTGACTTTAATATAGATATTTTATCAAATCCCCTTGCCGACAGATTGCTTAATTTATTCAAGTGCTTTAGTTTACAACATCTTTTTAATGACCCCACTAGGGTAACCCAAACATGTGCCACCTGTTTAGATAATATTTACTGTAGTCAAACTCCAACCAGCAAAGCAGTAATTAGGCATTTCCAATCAGACCATTATGGTCAAAGTGTTAATTTTAGCTATAATGATAGAAATAATGTAGAAAAATATACCTGCAGGCCAATAACTGAGAACCGTATTAAGAATTTTCAAAGTAGAGTAGAACTAACAGTATCTAATATATCTTGTTCTGATGACCCCAATGAATTATTTTCCACACTTTTGAATGTCATACACAAGGAACACAGTGCAGTATTCAAACTTAAAACATGCACAGTGAGAGATAGGGTCGGATTTGTTGATTGGGCCACTCCGGGTATTTATAAAAGTAGGAATAGACTCTATGACCTTTATGCTTCTAGAGAAACTATGTTACATGATCCTGCGTTTCTATTGTATGTAACCAACTATTCTAAAACATTTAAGAAAGTCTGCAACACAGCCAAATGCCTGTTTTTAAAGAATGTTATAATAAAATCATCTAATAAAGTAAAAGCAACATGGAGACTAATAAATAACGAAACAGGTAAATCAAAGCCACGTTATAAAGAAATAAGGTTAAAAATTAATAATTCAATTCTTATACATGAAAAAGATATTGCCAATGCTTTTGATGCATTCTTTTCTGCTATTCCTAAAGTTGTTACCCAGTCTCTAAACTCCTCAGCATCAATGGCTGTTAAATTTTTAGAATCTTCAGTTGCTAGATGTAATGAGAGTTTTATCTTTAGTTATGTAAATGCTGATTATGTAGTGAAAATCTTTAAGTCCATTAACATTAAAAATACTGAGGATCTCTGGGGTATATCAACAAAAGTATTAAGTTCAATTGTTAAGGAAATGGCTCCTTGTTTGGCCTATATTTTCAATAGTTGTATCGACGCAGGAGTTTTTCCTGATCTCATGAAATATAGTAAGTTAGTTCCTCTTTATAAATCTGGTAGCCACACTGATCCGGCCAATTACAGACCGATTTCAATACTTCCTGCAATGAGTAAAGTTTTTGAAAAAATTATTCTCACCCAGTTAACTTCTCACTTCAACCTTAATAGGTTATTTCATGAAAACCAATTTGGCTTCTCCAAGGGTAGATCGACAACGGATGCTGGTACAGTTCTATTAAGGCATATATTGGAGGCCTGGGATAAAGCCAAAAACGCTATTGGTGTATTCTGTGACCTTTCTAAGGCTTTTGACTGTGTAGATCATAGTACATTAATTGAGAAACTGAAACACTATGGAATAAACAACAAGGCACTGGATCTTATGCAATCATATTTATCTGATAGAGTTCAAAAAGTAGACGTTGGTAAAGAAAGATCTACGGGCTCAAAAATTGAAATAGGCGTCCCCCAAGGATCTATATTAGGTCCCTTTTTATTTTTAGTATATGTAAATGATCTCCCCTTTTTAGCAAAAGACCTTTGTGATATAGTTTTATTTGCTGATGATACTTCACTAATTTTTAAAGTTGACAGAAATAAATATAATTTTGACGATGTAAATAATTCGCTGTCAAAGATACTAAATTGGTTTACCGCCAATAACCTCTTACTTAATGCTAAAAAAACAAAATGTATAAAATTCATGTTACCAAATGTTAGAGAACTCCCAACTCAAATCATGTTAAATAATGAGATTGTTCACTTCGTAGACTCTACTGTATTTTTGGGGTTGCATATTGATTCAACTCTTCAATGGCAACCGCAAATTGATGCTCTCGCGGGTAGGCTTAGTTCAGCAGCCTATGCAGTGAGAACAATTAGACATCTCACTGATCAGGACACAGCTAGGTTAGTTTATTATAGTTACTTCCATAGTATTATGTCCTATGGTATTTTGCTTTGGGGACAGGCAGCTGATATTCAGACTATCTTTGTTCTTCAAAAAAGGGCGGTGCGTGCAATTTATAAATTAAAGCCACGTGACTCATTGAGGGAATTATTTAAAGAAATAAATATTTTAACTGTAATTTCGCAATATATTTATGAAAATTTAATGTATACACACAAAAACAAGAGTAACTTTTTGAAAAATTGTGATGTTCACAATAGAAATACACGAAACAAGAACAAATTACACATTCCTTCATTTAGATTACGAAAACTGGGGAAATCATTTATGGGTAATAGTGTGCGCTTCTATAATAAGCTTCCATCTGAAGCAACTGAACTTTCTATTCGTAGATTTAAACAGTACATAAAACTAAATCTTATCAAGAAGGCATATTACTCCATAAATGATTACATCAATGACGTTAGTGCTTGGCCAGATGTCGCTCAGTTCCACATCGACAATAGTATGTAATTATTTATAAGGCAAACATGTATTAGACACATAAGTTTTACACATGCTAGTGGTTTCTATTTCGCCTCTTCCACTAGTGGACAAAAAATTGAGGCGAATTAAATTTGACTTGTCTAAGTGCTTATTTTGTAAGCCTAAAGAAATAAAGATATTGATTATTTGATTATTATTTGATTATAAATGATGCAAGCAAACCAATAGGTCCTGTCTCAGCATAATGTTGCTCCACATATAGTTGAACAACGCTGGTTTTCTGACAGGACCTTTGGCGCGTGTTATCATGGGCAACTGACAGATAATATTATCTACTTACTCGCGCAGCACACAAAAAACTAGTCTACTGATATAACTAAACACAATATCTAAACGAATACTGTTCAGTACGGGATCACAAACTAAACCTGTTACTGGAAATGTCCACGATTTTTGATTATATAGTAACTAGCGACCCGCCCCGGCTTGGCACGGTTTTATTATACGTATACCTAAAGCTTCCTCTTGGATCACTCTAACTGTTTAAAAAAACCGCATCAAAATCCGTTGCTTAGTTTTAACGATTTAAGCACACATAGGGACAGAGAAAGCGACTTTGTTTTAAATAAATAGAGTCATTCAAGAGGAAGGTTTATACGTATAATAAAACCGTGCGAAGCCGGGGCGGGTCGCTAGTATTTTATGAAATGCATCTAAACTTTACGGATTAAAGTCAATATCTGAATGCCAATATTTGAGCAACAGTGGTGCTCTCGAGATCTGTGACAACCTTTACACGGCAAAATCGTACTAATATTATAAACGCGAAAGTTTGTAAGTATGGATGGATGGATGTTTGTTACTCTTTCACGCTAAAGCTACTGAACGGATACGGACGAAATTTGGCACAGATATAGATTATAGTTTGGAATAACACATGGGCTATATTTTATCCCGGAATTCCCACGGAAACAGGAATCACCGCGGGCGAAACCGCGAGGCGCTGCTACTTTAAATATAACTCACCGTATTGAAAAGTCTCAGCTCCAATGGAAACACAACCCGATGCGAGACTTTGATATGCCTATTGTACTGTTCCATGTATTTAAATCTCTTTAGGTGAAGCGCCAAAATGGAGGGTAGCTTCTTGACCCTCATGCGTTTCTGAGCTTCTTGGTAGCTGCAGCAGTGGTCGCATTTAAACTTGTTGTCGCTGCATAGAGTCTCTGTAGCGCTGAATGTCTTCAGGCAGTGCGTGATACTCGTGTTTTGACCGACGTCCACCTGAAATAATGAATGAAGATTGGGTCACATTTTTATGTTGGGCGCCCTTTTATTTGTCACTAGCGACCCCGCCCGGCTTCGCAGTTTTATTATACGTATAAACCTTCCTCTTGAATCACTCTATCTATTAAAAAAACCGCATCAAAATCCGTCACGTAGTTTTAAAGATTTAAGCAGTCAAAGGGAAATAGGGACAGAAAAAGCGACTTTGTTTTATACTATGTAGTGATGTTTAAGCTCTTATGTTACGCTCTAATTAGTGCTGTATTGACCACGGCGCGATATTAACGTCTGACGGTACGTTTATGTCGTATCTTTTTCACATAAATGTAAAAAATAATACTGATTTAGTGTATTGAACATGTTGTCATCATCATCCTTTATTAGTCCACTGCTGGACATAGGCCTCCTCTAATGACCGCCATAGCGCCCTGTCTTCAGCTTGCCGCATACATCTGCCAGCAGTCTTTCGCAGGTCGCCATCCCACCTGGCCGGAGGGAGGGCAGCGACTCGGCAAACGTAGTGTAGGACGCTTCGCTACGTCTGCCGAGTCGCGGTCTCCACTCAAAAACATGTTTACATCAACATGTCCTACTCAAAATAAAGTAGGTAAGTGCACTAGAAATAGATTGGGTGGTTTGTCTTTTCTGATTTCTGATACAAGATAACTCGGTGATTAGGTAAACCTAATATAATATGCTTTTAGGAAGGTACTGCTCACTAGCTCATGTAACGAAATTGTATTGAATAAATGATCTATATTTCTTTTTCCACTGAATGTAAGTTTCTAAAATTATTTAAAAAAAAAATTTCAAAAAAAAATTAAGTAAGTAGCTCTATTGTATAAATAAATAATTCTTGCTAGGTCGGGTCATGTCAAGATCAATATTTAATGTGTTATGTGGCGCCCTCTATACTATTCATAAGATGGAACTGAGTCTTATGATCAAAAGTCATGCTTCGGTTCTCGAAGCCTATGTCCTATGGCTATGTGTATATGTATATTTGTACTAGATGCGCCCCGTGGCTTCGCCCGCGTACCAGGTCTTTTTTCATACAAATTTCAGAAATTTATTGCACACCCCTAGAGGTTATTGTGTGAAAATAAAAAATACGTGATTAATTATTCAGTACACAGGTTATTTATACCGAGTTTTGAGTGAATCAAGCCAAGGAAAAAATATTTTAACTTTACCACCTTTAACCCCCTTAGAGGTTCAAATTTCTATGTCTATGTCCTATTCTAGGTTCTAAACTATCTACATACCAAATTTCATTTGAATAACTTAAGTAGTTACAGAGATTACTTATAACAAACGTTTACACAGATAAAGCTATATATATATTTTTTTTATTAACAATAGACCTTCGTTTATGACGACCTAAGTGGCACAGCAGGCGTCTGAATTGTCCGCAAGAGGTTGCGGATTCGATTCCCACTTCAGAACAAATTAGTGTATGATGCAGAAATTTGTTCCGTTGGTGTGGGTGTTTTCTATATACATATTATAATAAAAAAAATCTATACATCATGTATCTTTTGTATGTTGCGAAAACGTTTCCCCTGGAAACACACATGTATTAAATATATCAGTTCTCTAGTACCCATAACAAAAGCTTTGAGTAGTTAACTTTGGGGCTAGATGGAGCTGTGTGGATTGTCCAGCAATATTATTATGTTACATCAGAGCAATTCCTCACCACAGAATTAGAATGAATAGAATAGAATATATTTATTGTTATCACACACAGACAGCACAACAAAATTACAAAAGAGAACAAAAACAAAGTTACAAGAATAAGTAGGTACCAACAGTAGAAAAGAAGACAAGTATCTAACACACACAATAAAGAAAAAGTAAAACAAAAAGTACACATTATTATAAATAAAACTAAATTAGAGCTAATAATAATAATAGGTACATAAGCTAGGCATTAATTTAGTACCCACCTACAGTACCTACACTCGCCTATGAAACACCGCCCACCCAGGGGGGGGAGGGACTGAATATACATAAAACTTACTTGCAAGTCAAAGAAATGCTCATCCTTAGTGCTCAAAGTCTCACAGTTGAGGCACCTGGTTTCACTCGTGAGTGTGCCTTGAAATATCTCATGGACCCATGTCGGTTCAGCATTTTGCGGTGGGCCACCATTGCTAGTAACATGCTCTCCAAGTGGGTTCTTTTGGACTTTCAGGGTACTTTGACCGTTGTTGCGTTCAGCTGTAATAAAATAAAATAATTTGAATATTTTTATATAATTATTATGTTGACCAAGACCACTGAACCGATTTGGATTTTTTTTGTTTTTGGAGGGAAGAATTAATTGAATTTAAGAATTGTGTCACTAAGGAGCAAGCACCAAGAATTGAATTGTTTTTGGAGGGTGTATGGGTCACTTTCAAATATCTAAACAAATCAAGTAGTTTTTGAATAATCAACTAAATCGATTTTTTTTATTAATAATCCACTGGGTTGGTACTTTTTGGTGTATAATAATGTAAATTTCAACTGTTCTTTAAATAACAGTTAAACTAACCAATTTAAGTGAGCTAAGCTTTAGGGGACAAATACATATGGAACCGTCTCTGTAATATTTTCTGTACAATAGCAAAAGATTGATTAAAATCGGTCCCTTTATTATAGATGAGCAGCTGACAGCTGATATGACGTATATTTAACAATGATTTAAAAGTTTTTCACTAACTAGTTTGTTTCGTAGTCATATTGTGCATTCTAAACCAGCTGTCAATTCCATCAGCAATTGATGGAGAAATCAAAATAGCACCTACTTTTATTGAATCAGTTTAAAATTAGGGTAATATGTGTGTTGACCAAATCTGGTACGGAGTCTATTGACATGTAAGCAATATTACTTAAACCAACCTTATGCTGATAGGGTCCGACACCTACTATTGATTCAATATTTGGTATAGCAATGAGCCCAACAGAGATTAGCCGGATCCCCACCGGACGATCCAACGCGCTCCGATCGCGCGCGGCATGGAGCGCGCTCCACGGAGCGTGAAGAGTAGACGTGCCGCGCGCGATCCATGTGCGCGGCGGAGAGCGCGCGCTCCTCGCCGCGTGCGATCCATTTGCTGTCGGTTTTTTGGTCACGCACAAAGGGGCTTCAGTCGCTTGGCGCGCGTGGTCTGTACGGTCGCGTGATCCGCCATTATGGATAATTCAACTAATTCAGTATGGATCGGCAGGAGCGCGTTGGAGCAGCCAGTCAGGATCGCAAAAGATTGCTGTTGGATCGACCTAGAACGATCCATGCTCCACGCATCACGATCCTGGATCGCATATCGCGGGATCGCCGATCCATTTTGGATCGTCCGGTGGGGATCCGGCTATTGATAAGAAAGGGGCCATCACAGTAAAATGGATTTTTTAACTGGTGAAAAATTTTATGTAAAGATGTTCAGTTTGATAATCTTAACATAAGGATTATAAAGTTATGTCTCAGATTCAGATTTTTTATTGATAATGCTTGTTAATTTAATGTCATAAAAAGTTCCACATTGTTCATACATAGGTACATACATATATGCAACAATAACGAAGAAAATTTTCATTATAAAATTGGACAGGTATCGTCAATAAAAGCTAAACTAATGAAATTAACAATTATTACTAAAACTAGTGACCCGCCCCGGCTTCGCACGATTTTATTATATGTATAAACCTTCCTCTTGAATCACTCTATCTATTAAAAAAACCACATCAAAATCCGTTGCGTAGTTTTAAAGATTAAAGCGAGGGATACACTTGGGGGCAAATGGAGCAACATGTTGCAGAACATGTTGTGCAACTACGTAGAACATGTCGCGGAACAGAGAACGTGCGCTCGCTCTCGAGGCGGGAGCAAGCAACATGCCCCGCGACACGTACAATGTTGCGGGCCAATATGCAACGTTGCAGCGTCACGTAAATTTAGTGTTCGCGTCATGTTGCGGGACAAAATATTCCCTAGTGTATCCCTGGCTTTAAGCGAACAAAGGGACATAGAGACAGAGAAAGCGACTTTGTTTCATACTATGTAGTGATAATAAATAATCTAGTAAAATGAAATCATCAGATCCTCACCTAAAATAATTTCATTAATGTGGTTGATGAGGAAGTTCAGGAACTCATGGGCATCTTGTTGCATGTAGTTGTCAAACTCTTCTGAAAAGCACAATTTTTTGGAGATTGCTTATTCATTTTATACTTAATAATAAAATGAATGAGCAATAAAGGTAGCCATCCGTTCCTAGTGACCGCGACCGGGTTGCGTGACTTACTACTTAGTATGAATATATTATAATAAATAAACTAATGCCGTGTGGTGCCGGCTTAGAATAGCACTACCCCAACTCTTCCCGTGGGTGTCGTAAGAGGCGACTAAGGGATATACCGGGGGGTGGGCAGCAGCACCCCTCTAGAACAACCCCACCATCAAACTGCGATCCCCAACCCGCATGCCCAGCGTGGGGATTATGGGCATTACCCCTTAATGAAAAACACAGCCAAAAATCGGCCCCTAGTTCCCGGCCGCCTCGCTATTCCTGGCCATGGTAGCGGTCATGGTAACGGCGGGGCAGGGGGTGCTAAGAATCACCGGTATTCAGGCTACCACACGCTTTCTAAAATGACCCTGGCAACGTTTAACGGACGCACTCTGAGGCTTGACCATCATCTAGCGCAGTTGGAAGTGGAGTTAGAGAACATTAAATGGCATGTTCTCGGGTTATGTGAAGTCCGTAGAGAGGGGGAGGACACCGTAACCCTAGACTCAGGCCATCTTCTCTACTTTCGTGAGGGTGATAAAACATCCCAGGGTGGAGTAGGTTTCCTCGTCAATAAGGCCCTCTCTAGCAACGTTCAAGAAATCTCCAGTGTGTCGACCAGGGTAGCGTACCTGATCCTTCGGCTTTCCAAGCGGTATAGCATGAAGGTAATTCAGGTCTACGCACCGACCTCGGCACACTCGGATGATGAAGTGGAGGATATGTACGAAGACATATCCAAAGCCTTAC
This sequence comes from Eupithecia centaureata, assembly GCA_944547425.1. NCBI lineage: Eukaryota > Metazoa > Arthropoda > Insecta > Lepidoptera > Geometridae > Eupithecia > Eupithecia centaureata. Next base: position 3,183,791 of record OX155676.1, on the reverse strand, counting down.
ACAACACCACTAAGGCTCACTTCAACGTTGTTATGGGGGACTTTAACGGCAAGGTGGGAATCCAAACTGGCAACGAATCCCAAATAGGCCCGCATGGTTATGGAGTTAGGAATCACAGGGGGCAAATGCTTGTCAACTTCCTTGAGAAAGAGGGGTTGTTCTTAATGAACTCCTTCTTTAAGAAGCAGCCCCAAAGGAAGTGGACATGGCGAAGTCCCGACACTGTGACTAAAAATGAGATCGACTTCATCATGACGGATAGCAAGCACATATTCAGAGATGTCTCAGTGATCAACAGGTTCAATACCGGATCTGATCACCGAATGCTCCGAGGCACTCTGAATATCAACTTGAAGCTTGAAAGACACCGTCTGATGAAGTCCACGCTCCGACCAAATCCAATCCAAATCATGGCGGGCACCGAGAAGTTCGAGCAGCTACTCGGAGACAGATTTGTTGCCTTGGAACCCACTGATGACGCTGACGAGAGCCTACACAATCTGGTCGAAACGTTGAGGGATGAGGGCATTAAGTTCTGCAAAAAACAGCGAACTGGCAAGAAGTCCAAACTCTCGGATGAGACTTTGGGGCTGATGACAAGACGGGAAACCACCCAAGCAACTTCGTCGAAGATGGTACGGCGCGACCTTCGGAGCTCCAACACACGCCTCATTGAAGAGGCGATAGAGCGAAACCGATGCTCCAAAGTATTCACTCAGCAGCTTGGCAGGAGCCACCTGACGAAGCTTAAACGCACGACGGGAGGACCGTACTGTCGAAACCGGAGATCTCAGCCGAGATATAGGATTTTTATGGCCGTCTGTACGTACACTGCACATGCCCCTCGTTCCCGTCGAGACGACCTTGATTCCAGAGCCACCCTTAGACGCCACTTTACCGACGAACTGCCAGACATCAGTCAAGACGAAATCGTGTTAGCTTTGAGGCAGCTTAAAAATGGAAAAGCCCCCGGTGAGGACGGTATAACTTCAGAGCTTCTGAAGGCAGGAGGAGCCTCCGTTATACAGGAGCTACAACACCTCTTCAATGCCGTCCTCCACAGTGGGAGAACTCCTAAGGCGTGGAGCGGGAGTTTGGTGGTGCTCTTTTTTAAGAAGGGTGATAAAACTCTCCTTAAAAATTACAGACCCATCACACTCCTGAGCCACATCTATAAGCTGTTCTCACGAGTGATCACGAATCGTCTCGCCAAGAGACTTGACGAGTTCCAGCCACCGGAACAGGCCGGGTTCCGCGGAGGATATGGCACCATAGACCACATACACACAGTGAGGCAGATTATACAGAAGTCCGAAGAGTATAATCAGCCCCTGTGTCTCGCTTTTGTGGACTATGAGAAAGCCTTTGACTCCGTCGAAACCTGGGCTGTTCTGGAATCCTTACAGCGATGCCAAGTAGACTATCGTTACATCGAAGTGCTGAGGTGTCTCTATGAAGCTGCCACTATGAGTGTCCAAGTACAGGACCAGCAGTCTAAACCTATCCAATTGCGCAGAGGAGTGAGACAGGGGGATGTCATATCCCCGAAACTGTTCACGAGCGCATTGGAAGATATGTTTAAGACGCTGGACTGGAAAGGTAAGGGCATTAACATAAACGGCGATTACATCTCACACCTGCGATTCGCTGATGACATAGTCGTAATGGCGGAGTCGCTAGAGGAGCTGACCCACATGCTGGACGGCCTAGCTTCAGCCTCGCGATGTATCGGTCTTGGCATGAATTTGGATAAAACCAAAGTCATGATCAATGGCCACATTGTTCCGGGACCGATCGTCGTAGATGGTCACCTTCTTGAAATTGTTTCCGAGTATACTTACCTTGGGCAGATTGTACAGCTAGGTAAAAACAATTTTGAGAAGGAGGCCAAGAGGAGGATCCAGCTAGGCTGGGCAGCATTTGGGAAACTACGTCAAGTCTTCTCTTCATCCATACCGCAATGTTTGAAAACGAAAGTTTTCAATCAGTGCGTCCTACCCGTAATGACCTACGGAGCTGAGACGTGGACACTCACGGTAGGGCTGGTCCATCAGTTCAAAGTCGCCCAGCGAGCTATGGAAAGAGCTATGCTCGGAGTCTCTCTGAAGGATAGAATTCGTAACGAATACATCCGACAGAGAACCAAAGTTATCGACATAGCTCAAAGAATTAGCAAGCTGAAGTGGCAATGGGCCGGCCATATCTCGCGAAGAACCGACAACCGTTGGGGTAAACGTGTTCTTGAGTGGAGACCGCGACTCGGTAAACGTAGCGTAGGACGCCCTCCGGCCAGGTGGGATGACGATCTGCGAAAGACTGCTGGCAGATGCTGGATGCGTCAAGCTGAAGACAGGGCGCTATGGCGCTCATTGGGGGAGGCCTATGTCCAGCAGTGGACTAATATAGGTTGATGATGATGATGATGAAATAAACTAAAAACTTTGCTATCTATAATAAAATTAATCTTTGTGTGAAATAAATTGTATAAAATACCCTACGAAGAGTAAAAACAAGAGCTTGGTGAGTCAAATTAGTGTTTTTTGTGCTACATGAATTGACCCTAATATTGTAATAGCTTGAATTCTTATAACCTCTTGCAGTAAGATACTTGCAGATGATGTTTTACCTTTCTCTTTACGTAATCTAGCAATAAACTTCTTAGGTGCAATGGAACCAACTTTCTTTTTCTGAGTAGCAATGCTATAAAAGAGATCAGCCAGACAAGTCAGCAGGGTCTCCTTTGTCCTCTTGTTCTTGGCTTTGTATTCCAGAACCTTCTCCCTGAATGGACGGCAGAAGTATAATGCTTGCAACACAGAATTGCTGTAACATGTGTTACCGAACTGAAAAACAACATATTACTTATTTATGGTAGACACAGGCATTAACCAACTAAGTTTTATTGTAAGTATATTTGAAAATATTTTATTGCAATAAAACAGGTTTCAAACAGAAGATTTAAATGTTTTGTAAAAGCCATCTTTATTTATTAGCTACTTACATTTACTAGACCAAAATAATGCTCATTTGCTGGGAACTGCTCTGCCCCAATGTCCCTCTCCAACTGTGATATATTTGCACCCTGTAAAAAACAGTTGCAGGGTCAATGGGATGCAAAATGCTCTGTATGTTTCTACGTAAATAAGAAAAGCCGACATTGCAATAGCGAGAGTACATTTACTGGGTGAAATGACCTAATTACGAGATCTACAGCCCTAGAGACTGATTGACGAAAGGTTTATGAAGATAAAATCCAACTAAAATCAAAGTATTCACCAGTTTTTCACTTACCATTCTCTGTTGGAAATTAAGGCCGAGATCCTGACATATTGACATTTGCAATCCTGTTTTTGCACGTAAAGCCACACGCTATCATGTAGTGAGAAAGTATAATCATTCACAAATTACGTTGCTGTTATTTTACACATCATGGGAATCCAAAGAAACTGTAAGATGCTACTCCAAATCGAAACATTGATCTCCGGAAAAACAGAAATTCATAGATTCTTCTACGTTCATTCCGCATTCATTCTCTCTCGGAGAATGGAACGAACGAAAGGAACGACGAGTCACGGAACAAAAACGTCGATGCTTGAATGAAATGTGATTGTGAGGGTAGTGTTGCCAGATAAATCCATTTACCAGAAAATAGGGTTTTTTGACGATGACGAGAATGTTGTCATGCATGACCAATATAGACTATTATTCTTCATTCTAATAGACTGTTCTTCTTCGCCACTCTCAGTATTCTCACTAATCCTTAGCTTGTCTTTGCTTGCATACAAATCCGTGTTTGTATTTTGAGAGTATCGTTTAGTAAAACACAAAAAGAATGCTCGGCTAACAAAGAAAATAACAATTAAAAAATTAAAACTATTGTTTACCAATTGAGCAAACTATACCAAATAAGACGAGCACATACAGCAGCGGGGCAAAGGGGTGATGCAATGCAGCCAACGCTCCGACTGGAAGCGTCCTCAAGACGATGGCTGCATTGCCAAATTATTGACATAAACTGTACCATACATGTTAATAGTGACTGTATTGACATGGAGCAGTTGAGTTATCTCTAGATTGTTACCTAAGGTATTGCTAGAATATTTTTGTTCTTTGGATTTTATTGGTAGATTTCTTCATTTAGCTAGAAACACTATTTCTTCAATCTGTAGTCGGTGTCATAGGTTTTGGGTTGTCAATGTCAATTTGTCTCCCGCCCCCCTCTCAGCCGCCTTCCATCCATCCCATTCCCAATTCCCATCCAACCATTCGATCTCTCTCCGCGGTCCCGATCTATCTATCCCGATTGTTTTGTTTTATCTATTTTAGAAACGGGAAGGAAATTACGTGGTGCTGACGTGGCTGTATCCAACGGGTAATTTTACAAACTATTTCCTAGTCGTCTTTTCGTTTGATTTTACTTTAGCCATAACCGGCTTTGTTTGTTTCAAGATAACTTTTATGATGCTGCGATCTTTGTTTGTGGCGATCGCCGTCTCGACGGTTTTCGCCGGTGTACCGACCCCTGAAGAAACTAAGCGGCTTATGGACCGTCTTTCGGATGCTGATCACTTCAGGAACGAACACCACAATAAGCAGTTCGACCATGACGCCTTCCTGGGCGAGGATCAGGCCAAAACCTTCGATCAACAGGCTCCTGAAGAGAGCAAGAGAAGATTAGGGTAAGGAGATCACGCTTTACCGTTGGTACCATCAGTGTCTAAGCATTATGTCAATGATATACATAAGTTCTTTATACTTCTTGGCTTGGTTTGGATTACAGACAGAAAACAAACTTTAGAGTTAATTATTTAGAAAACCATGTACCTAAATCTAATTAATAAAAAAGTAATGCTGGACAATCCACACAGCAGCATCTAGCCCCAAGCAAAGCAGAGCTTGTGCTATTGGACTAAAAATTTATACAATACATTACCTACTACATAAATAGATTTTTTTTATTATACATAGAAAACACACTGGAATAAGTTTTTGTACAAACATTTAATTTTGTCCCAAGGCGGGAATCGAAACTGTAGCCTCCTGCTTCACAGGTGGACCTTCGGCTCCTGCAAATTAATTAATAGCTGATATTGAGAGACACCTGATAAACCAAATAAAAAAATTTAATTGATATAAAAGGTATCTGAGATAGGTTACCTTAATAGGTTTCAAGTTATAGCAGTGCAGCAATAACTTGTATCCTGTAATCAGGGATTTATCTGGTATCTCCCAGCCATTAACAACCTACACAACTGCAGTGTGGGAGTGTAATGTAACCAATTTGAATTACACCAATAATGTTCTAGTATGCGCTTCATGATTTGTGTAGACAGAGAATGAAATGAATAAGTAAACAATTTTTCATTACTCATACTTGGAAAGTAGGTCTGAAGTTGCCTAAAGAGCAGGTTGAAAGTGATTGAACCACGATAATGGCAGAGTAAATGCTGAAGCTAAAAAAAAGCGACAATTCACTGAATTCAAAAAATACGAAAGACAAGGCAGTATGGCTTCTTTATAAATTCACTTGTATTGTCTTCATTTTATAAGTAGGCGTGTAGTGTGTCTTGCACTATCACCATTCTGCAAATAATTATTTTCATACAGATCACCTTTTATATCTATGTGTTGTTGTTTTTGTATGTTGGTTTATGGCTTTCGCCTGTCCTAGATGGATGATGATTAAAAAAAAATAGCAGCAATATTATTAATTGGTTTTCTCATGTTTTATTTATATTTCCTTGTATTCGTAATGAAAAGCACAGTGTTTACCTCAAGTGAAAGTAACTTATTTAGTCCCTCGAACTATTGGCGCACTCGCGATCTATTAAAAGCTTCATGATTTGTGTAGACAGATAATAATTTAATAGGTGTTATGTGTGAAGTATAGGTAAAAATAGATACTTGTACATTCACTCATTTAATTACACTACTTAAAGCTTCCTTAAATCCTACTAATAAAACGCGAAAGTTTGTAAGTATGGATAGATGTTTGTTATTCTTTCACGCAAAAACTACTGAACGAATATGAATGAAATTAGGCCCAGAGAAAGATTATAGTTTGGAATAACACATAGGCTAAATCTTATCCCGGAATTCCCACGGGAACGGGAATTACGCGGGTGAAACGGCAAGGCGCTGCTAGTTGTCTATAAGTTAACATGCAATATCTTCTCCCTCATTGTAATTGACCTACATAATTTTTATCTCTTTCCAGTTGATAAGCTATAAAAATTTGCTTTCTAGAATCATCCATCACATGAACTATCTGGTTCAGTGACCTGCTTATCTCATTACATTCTTTATCATATGGTAAACTTATTACTTCACTACATAGTATTAAACAAAGCTCGCTTCCCACTGTCTGTTTATCCCTACGTATGCTTAGATCTTTAAAACTATGCAATGAATTTTGAAGCAATTCTTTATATAGATAGAGTGACTCAAGAGGAAGGTTTACATATATAAGTCACCCGTGCGAAGCCGGGGCGGGTCGCTATTTTTGTAGAAGTATAATAAAGTTTACTATGATAGGGTTATAAATCTTTTAGTTAGTGATATAATTTATATAATTATTATAATATATAATTATTTCTGTTCTTTGTCTGTTAGAACAAAATAACATTCATTCAGTAGCTAGGTAATACAAACTTTACAGTGGTTTATTTATTTACATATTGGAAATGGTAGAGCGTTTCTAAGATAGACTATGCTTTCCCAGAAGGAACTTATTCACACTCTTAATTTAAAGATTCTGAGATTGTATTCTGGCGGGAAAACAGACACAGAAGCTCATTCCACTCTCTGGCCGTGCTTATTATGAAGGTTGAGCAGAATTTTTTAGTTCAATTTTGTAGAATATCGACCAGGTATGGATGGTTTTTTCAGTGCGTCTGCTGGTCTGATGGTGGAAAGGAAAAGATGGAATGAGGTCGTGCAATGCCTGCACAGACACCAGTCAGTTTATATAATTAACTTCAGACTTATAAATCCCATAAAATACCTAATAATGACTTTGTTACTGGGTTGTTTAAGCTACCCTTGATTGGCATAATCTTCTGAATGTTGTCTTTCCTCTTAAACTTCCATTTTCATGCTTTGGACCAATGTGGCGTGGGGGACGGAGGTCTGCCTGCGGCGCAAGAGGTTGCATGTTTGATCCCTAACTCAGGACAAATGTTTGTAGGATCTGCAATGCAAATATTTATTCTGAGTTCTGGATATTTACTATGTAATAAAAAATATATATTTAATGCGGCCTGAAGACGGCGCTATAGCCCTCATTAGGGGAGGTCTATGTTCAGCAGTGGACTAATATAGGCTGATGAAGATGTGATATATTGTAATAGGTAAGTATATTAATTATCTGTCACCTAGTGTCCATAACTTGCTTGCTTGGTGTTAGATGATGCTGTAACGGTTGTCCAGCATCATGTGCCTTTTTTGTGAAACTTGTAGCTTCTCCTTTTTATAGAACACAATCACCACCGCAAAACCGTAGAATTTGAGCCATACGTAAACATTGTCTACTTATCTTTCAGAATCATAGTGACCAAGATCGACAGTGATGGTGATGGCTTCGTAACCCTCGTGGAACTGAAGGACTGGATCCGGTACACACAGAAACGCTACATCGACGAGGATGTGGAGAGGCATTGGAGACAGCACAACCCTGAAAACTTGGATGCTATAAGCTGGGAGGTAGGTGTGTCCAAAACTTCATATTCCAGGCTGTGATCACATAGTGCTACGAAGAAAAGTAACTGATTAAATCCTGATCACCGGACATTGTCATACCGGGCGTACCTCTTTAACTATCTGTATTATATATGTCACCGTTAAATTGTAAATAACGTTAGATTACAATCTATCTAGCGAGATTGTAATCTGTCGATAGATTGTAAACCGTAACATTTGCTTATAATTTAACGCTTTATTTTTCGGTAGATTATAATCTATCGAAGTGAAACCGTCAAATTGTAAAACAGAACGCACCTAGCGCGCTGATTTAATCAGGATGAATTTACCACAGAGTTACAAACCTATTACAGCGGGCATAGTGAAAATAGTCAAAAAAATACAATGGAGAAATCAAACAACACTAAACACTTTGTAGTTTTAAAGTTGTTAGACGAGTTGGTAACTACAACACAATAAAATTATGTTTTCAAAAACATTAATATATTTTTGACTTCTTTTTGTTATATGTATTTTGATTTAATTTTGTGATAGTTTTTTCTATAAGAAATTTTCATTATTTTTTCAATTTTACGTTGTGTTTGTGGAGAAAATATTTTTACGTTTCTGATTTTCTTATTTTGAGACCATGTGATATCAGAATTATTGATTAAGTACCTACTTAATAATAAATAAATAATTCCTGACAGTCCTCACAGCATCATCTAGCTCCAAGCTAAGCAGAGCTTGTGTTATGGGTACTAGATGACTGATATTATTAATTTCTGGAGATCGTTCACAAATTTGTTCCGAGGCGGGAATCGAACCCGCAACCTCCTGTGTCGTAGGCGGACCTTTGCCCCCCGCGCCACATCGGAAGTCAAAAATAAAAAATTAAAAACAAGAACTCAATTATTCTTGAAGTGCATTTATTTTATTTGACTGACACCTATGTTTCATTCCTAACTCTATGGACACAGAGCAGTCTACTGTAAGGCTGACCAATCAGGGATCAGGTCTTCGTATAGAACACAGTTTGAAAATTGTAAGATTGTGATTTGACGGTTTCACTTCGATAGATTATAATCTACCGAAAAATAATGCGTTAAATTGTAATGAAATGTTACGCTTCACAATCTATCGACAGTTTATAATCTCGCGAGATAGATTATAATCTAACGTTATTTGCAATTTAACGGTGACATATATAACATACCTACTAATTAATTAAAAATAAAGTAAAAAATAAAATAAGCCTTTATTGCTGTTTGTTTATTAATTTACATTGAATTGAAGTTAAAAAAAGGACTAAGAAATTATAAAAAATTAAATAACATCGCAAACATATTCGATTTCGGCGAGACTTGAACCCGCGACCCTACCTCAGCGACCTTCTACGGACTCTAGGCGCCGCCGCTCGCCATTAGATATTCCCATAAGCATAGTTTATACGAAGCCAGTCCTGCATACAAGCCAGCGTTGGCCTAGCCCCTGCTGTTTAGACGGTGTCATTCATTTACGGGTTTTTCTTCGGGTGTGCACACGTTTAAATGTCAAAAATCAGAAAATCACATGGCAGTGACTGGCGAGATGCGTCTACACGTGTCCGCAACCCTGGCGCGGGGTTCGAGCGGTACGCGGGCGGCGGTCACTGGCTAGAAAAATAGACGGGCGTTCTATTCTCGCCAGCGTTGGCTGCCAGCGCTGGCTTGTCTTGAAAAACTGTTTACACTAGGCAAATATCTAGCCAGCGCCTGGCTAGCTCGTATTGGCAGCCAGTGCAGGCTTCGTATAAACTATGCTTTAGATATTTTATGGTTTTATTTTCTTAGATATTCCCCGAATGCGAGGGCTTACGCACTATGTTTTAATAATCTTTATATTTAACAATTACATATTTTTATTATAATAAACTTAATTTCTATGCTATTAAAAGTGAAGTTGAAAATACACAATAAAAACTGCCGGTACATAATTAAACGTATCTTGTAAGGTACCAGAAGGCTTAAATGGGCGATTTTATATTATTTATTCCAAGCATAAGTTAAATAAATCTGAACATTCTGAACACAACAACTTATCATTACAGTTTACTCGAATAAAATCTTGTAAAACATTTTTTTTCTTGTCAAGTAGCAATGTTTCAATTCGACATCCAACTTTACTAAATCGCGATCAAAAACATAGATATTTTTTGTAAACAAATGAGTTACAAAACCAAAGGAAAATTATTGGAACATATTTTACGACACTGATATCATCAGAGCAAGTTGCAGGAGCTCCGAACAATTCGTGGTCTTGATAGTTTTCGTTCATCATTCTATTGGTCTCTCATTCGTTATCGAACTCGAACTTGCATCTTTTTAGCTGCGCTTGTGCAATTATGCGTTAATGAAGTTTTCATTACTCATACTCGGAAAGTAGGTCTGAACATGCCTGAACAGCGGGTTGAAAGTGATACTTTTCCGCCCTAGGGAGAATCGTTTTCAACTGACAGCTGTAACGTTACTATTGGACCATGATGTGGCAGAATAAATGGTGAAGTTAAAAAAAAATTCGCCTTAGCGACAATACACTGAATTCAAAAAATACGAAAGACAAGGCAGTATGGCTTTATGGCTTTCGCCTGTCCTAGATAGAAAAAATATTAAAAAAAAAAATAGCGCCAATTTGATTAATTTGTTTTCTCATGTTTTTATTTATATTTCCTTGTATTCGTAATGAAAAGCACAGTGTTTACCTCGGGTGAAGTAACTTATTTAGTCCCTTGAACTATTGGCGCCCTCGTATAAGTTACTTTCAACCCTTAGGTAACAATGTACTATTTTGTTTTGGTTACTAGTTGTTAGCTTGCTGTTACCCTGCGCCATAAGATTTTGTTAAGTTTTCATTTATAAATGTCATTGTTAACATAAAATATCTGTTTCTAAATCAGATTATAAATAGTTTTCTCAGGCGGCCAGCCTCACTTGGGATTTATAAAAGGGCTCTATTTGTAATGTAATCGAGTTTGAATGCCCCAGTGTAATGAAAATAAATATGAAGTAGTCTTTAAAGAGGTTCTATGGTGATTGTTTCTTTATGGATCTGACCCATTTAATTGGAGGAACGTAACAGATAGGTGCCTCAATTGGAATGTGATCTTAAATAGCTCAATAGCGGGCTGATGAAACAACAAAGCTAGTGAGAGAATACACAGGCAAATAGAAAATTAAGAATAGAACAATTTAAGTAACTATTTAGCTTATTTCGCATTAAAAGTAGAAAGTAGAATGACTCAACCTAAATTGGCTCATCCGTTTGGCAGGTTGGATGCGAGAGCCAGAACAGAAACACAGATGCAGAATATAGATAAAAATGAAAAAGGCTAATAACGTAGCAAAATAAACAAAATAATATTATTTTTGTGACAAAAATAAGTTTTCCAACGTATTTTTATTTAATGGTAAATAAAATTTCTATTAAAAAATATTCCTGCTAAAAAGTTAACCTTAATGTAAATAATGAAACACGTACGTACATAATGTAAATAATATAACTTAATTGAAACAAACATAATAATATACCCACGCAATGATAGATCACAGAACGCCTGTCCGCTCCCCGCCGGTTCTAAAATGCAAAAAGATTTACTTTCGCAATCCAAAATATGCCCTCCTAAACAACACAGTATCGATATGTTCCTGCTGGGACAGCAGTAATAAATTTTTCAATGATTAAAAGTATATATTTATTTAATTCGGACTGCCATCAGCTTAACTAATTACTATAGAATTTAAAATAGACATAGAAAGCTAATAATAATAGGTATACTTCCTGTTGTCCCCCAATAGTCATATTCTCAGTCTTCGATACCCATATTTTTATCTTAATAAATTAACACGCGGGCGAAGCCGCGGGGAGCAGCTAGTCCTTTTATATTATAAAGGCATAATAAACAGACTTGTATGTACCTATGTATAGGCAGTCTGAAGGTAAAATAAATTACTTGTTTGTTTGTTATTGACTTTACATTAATATTATCATTTTTGGTTTAAAGAGTTAAAAATCGGTTTATACTTTTTTAAATCACGTTTTATTATTATTTTACAGACTTACAGAAAAAATGTGTACGGCTTCATGGACGACATGGAAGAGAAAGACCTGAAAGCTCCCTTCAGCGAAGGCGCTACCTACTCCAACCTGCTGAAGAGAGACCGCAGGCGTTGGACTTACGCAGGTCAGTCCAAGCCTATACTCAAGCAAGACATTATCTAGATAAAACAACAACAACATCATCAACTCGCTCTCGTGATTCAATTTTCGAATCATTCGCTTCGTCGGTCATCAAAACGCGCGCGTTTAAAAATCAACCTTGCGCTCTTCAAATTTCAAAAGATCTTCAAAAGATTCTTTGAACGCTTAAATCTTTATAACTACGGAACGGATTTTGATGCGGTTTTTTTTAATAGATAGAGTGATTCAAGAGGAAGGTTTATACATATAATAAAACCGTGCAAAGCCGGGGCGGGTCGCTAGTAAATAATAATATGTGGGACCTTTTTTGTGTTATTTTTGCGCCTTCAGAGGGTCGTGACGTGACTAGGTTGGTTTCCGCTGAAAACCAGCGCTGGGTGCATACACCAGTGTGTATCCAGCACAATGCTGAGCGGAGCCACGTTTGCCTTACGCTCTGTTACGCACAAATTAAAATTAGGTAGCTTAGCATTAAATAGTAGTTTAGATTTATTTTGTAGTAGTGCGTAAAGTAAAAAAATCTTTCTTTCTTTCTCTCTTGTATAACGAATAAGTGTTACAGATGCGGATGAAAATGACTCCCTGAACAGGACTGAGTTCGCTCACTTCTTGCACCCTGAGGACCACTCGGCGATGAGAGATGTCGTAGTGCTCGAGACTATGGAGGATATTGATAAAGACAAGGTATGGAGTAAACATATTAAGGTGATCCGAGTTCCATACGTTTGTATTTTCCCAAATATGAGCGATGTGGACATAATTTAACAAATAAATAACTGTTTTTGGCTTTGTTATTCGTCATTATTTGCGGCAAATTGTGTTTGATTCATGAAAACACTCGGTATAATTAGATATAACGTGAAAATTTTAGGCCATTTCTATCAATGCGTGAGTGAACACGGATAGTGTCGTACGCCCGCTTACTTGAACTTGTGAGTGTGAAGGCGGCGACGAAATCGCCATCTCTGTGCTATCTAAAGAATCATCTAATAATACCATAGTTTACGTTCTCAAAGCGTTTTTCCATCGTCCAAGTATTTATTCCCTTCTATTTTTGTTGCATGTCAAATAAGATCTAGGAAGCCTACGTGCCGTTCCCATGACAACAATAAATGACACTATGTAAACAGATAAAATGTTTGCTTATAGATACCAGTTTAGAGAGTTTTACGCTGGGGCCACACTACCTTACCGTCTACCGGGCTGTTACCGCAATAATTATGACATTAAATTACCGTTTAAATTACTGCATGAACTGGTGTGGTTACACTAGAGTTTACCTAGATATGTCAATAAATAAGGCGGTAAAAATATCACGTGCGTCGCCGCGCCGGTGAGCTCATATTGCACACTGGACAAACGGTAGTGGCCACAAACGCATTAATTACTGCGGTAATCTTCTTTGATGTGCGAAACAAGACCGCCGCCGGAGCTATTGCCTACCGCCATTTGCCATATTGATTGGCATTGTAAAATTATGGCCATAAATCGTGGTTACACCTAGGTGTTGTATAACTTATGGCAATAATTATCGGCATATCACGATAGTGTGGCCCCAGCATTAGACGTGTCAGAGTGTATGCAAAGCATTTCGCTCATTCATCAGCGACGACCGATGTGGCGCAGTGGGCGAAGGTCCGCCTGCGACCGGTTGCGGGTTCAATTCCCGTGTCGGAAAAAAATTGTGTACAATCTGCAGAAATTTGTTCCGTTGGTCTGGGTGTTTTCTATGTATTTAGAAAAAAAAAATCTATCTATGTAATGTATTGTATTAAGTTTATCAGTCAACTAGTACCCATAATACAAGCTTTGCTCAACTTGGGGCTAGATGATGCTGTGTGGACTGTCCGGAATTATATATTTTATTTTATTTTATTGGACTAATCGTCACTTTTTACAGGAGCCAAAACAAAATTTTGAACATGATTTTTTTGAAAAAATGTTTTTCTTTCATTCATCACATTCATCATTGTTTTCGTAATTTTTTGCTCTATTTTAAAATAATGGTCGCTGTTATATCTATCACCCAACTTGATAAAAACTACAAAAGCCCTTTTTGCATTCAAATTTTGAAGCAAAGTTAAGATAATAATCCCAATAAAAAGAAATAAATATTGAAATGAAATGTTTTCAAAAGAAGATATACTTTATGAGAAATAAAACATTTTCTAAATTTTTTGAAATGTGGCCGTTTTGCATTCAATGAGCGATTTGTAAAAATGCCTGAACATTAGCTGGCGTAAAGAGCTAAAATAAAATAAAAATCAGTTGGTATTGATAGTACATAATTGTTTCATTTTATTTTTGTCATACCGTTAGAAACGAGGTCAGGACCCTTTGTGGGATGTACGCAGAACAGTCTACCAAAGTTTTATATTACAATAAAATAGACTTAGGAAGGCTTACAATAAGTAATTTATGACAAACATGAATTTGTTTGTACTAGGTCTATGACATTGTTCAAAACATAAAGAATAAAAATGATAAAAATCAAAAATTTTGGTAGTGTTGAAGGGATTCGAGCCCGTACTAACGGGATGTATCAAAATTTTGTGGATATTTTATCATCAAAAAGCAAAAAGTAAATCAAATTTTCAGTGGTTTCGAACCCAGGTACGACTATACATCGTCGCACCCACCCGACTGTTCGAACCGCTAGTCCAACGTGACTTATTGAAATACGGTGAAAATTTGTATTACTTTTAATCTATTATAAGTGGTCGTAAAATCGGAGCTAAAATACCTAAGTACACAAAGAACAGAGTCAAAAAAAGTGGAGACTTCCTTACGCCAACAATTTTATTGTAATTTTTTTATAATATTGGAACAACTTTCACAGTGAGTACATTTAAAATTAATGATTGTTATTGTGAACTCATTCAAATTATTTGTCAATTCCAATGATTTAACGAAATTAATAAATAGTGTGAAAAGTATTTTTTTTACCTATAATTTGTAAGATATTCCTTAGCTTATAAGCTAGTTTGTAAATAACATTACCCTCTGCGCCTTTTTACTTAAATTGTTCAAAACGATAAAAGAAAATTACCTCCAATTTTTTTTTTAATGTAAATAGAGCCTGTTTTTATTCTTAAAAAAAACAAGAGTCGAAAATTAGTTCGTTAACTAGTGGTTTTATTGAATTAATTTTAGATGTAATTTAGTAATGTCCCGAAAACGGAAATATTGGTCCGAAAAATATTTAGTCCTAAGGCGTCTCCAATTATCTCTGTTATTTTTCGAACAGTAGTTATTTTAGTTCCACTGAATTTATAGGGTTTGCCTGTGTGAGTGACTCGTAGCGGCCGATCACTCACACGGGCAAGATCTTTTTTTGTGTGAGTGACTCGTAGCGGCCGATCACTCACACAGGCAAAATCTTTTTTGCTCTTCCCAAATACAAGCTCCATAGATGCTTTCAACACTTGAAAAATTGCTTGGTACATAAAAAACAACATCCCATTTGCGGCAAATATATTACAATTAAACAATTATGCACAATTTAATAAGAAAATAGTGAAAAACTTCAACATAGAAAATCAGCGCCATCTTATAGCGGAGCTATGCTTAGTCCTGGACCAGAAACAACCTTAATGCTCTAATAACTACATAGTATAAAACAAAGTCGCTTTCTCTGTCCCTATGTCCATTTGTATGCTTAAATCTTTAAAACTACGCTACGGATTTTGATGCGGTTTTTTTAATAGAATGAGTGATTCAAGAGGAAGATTTATATGTATAATAAAACGGTGCGAAGCCGGGGCTGGTCGCTAGTATGATATATACACAAGTTCTACTTAGCTTGGGGCTTGATGATACTGTGTGGATTCATCATCATCAACCTATACTAGTGTTTTATACACTGAAGTAAGGATAATTTGAACATTGTATGAATGTACAGGACGGTAAGATATCAGCGGAGGAGTACATCGGAGACATGTACAAGCCGGAGGAGGGGGAGGAGGAGGAGGAGCCGGACTGGGTGCAGCAGGAGAGGGAGCAGTTCACCGGATACAGGTATAACCAGGGTTAATACAGGTCCAGAAGTTGCAATTCGACGATAAAGAGCGACTCTAGCTTAGACGCAACAAAGTGCAATTCAGCTCGCAGAAGCGCTCAGTATCGCGATATTCACCTAAACATTGATGAAATGAATGACTATGAATAGATACTCAGATACTCACCAGCTCTCGCGTTGTTGTGTGGTTGTTCCGTAAAGTCAACATGTGGCTCTGACGGAAGACCAGCGTTGGTTACTAGCTTGCTAGTCAGCCGACTCATGCTGAGGCAGAGCCATTTTGTTTTAGATTTACACTAATTTAACTAACTTTATCTAAGTTCATCATGTAATTGTATAAATGTACCTACCTGTTGTGTAATTCTATAAACAAATAAAATATATTCTATTCTATTCTATTCTATTCTCTCGGTTGGCTCTTACCGAGAGCTGGTGAGTATCTGGCAAAGAGCGACTCTAGTTACGACGCAACAAAGTGCAATTCAGCTCGCAGAAGCGGTCAGTACCGTGATATTCACCTAAACATTGCCGCTCTCTTCTAACATGTAACTCTGTCGCTATCTGTCGCGTATTGCCACATCACAGGGATGTCGATTTGTCGCTTACGACAACATAAATTATCTAGTAATATAATTTGTTCAGTGAACTAATGCATTTCAAAAATCAGAATCCTTTTTTTCATTGGCCGCATATTCTAAACAGAATAGACATTAGTTCCTAGGTAGATAAAGTACCATCCTACAATATCAAGGGAATTTTTTAAATTATTTTAATATTAAATTAATTATTGATTAGTATAACGATTCTACATTATACAGTGCGGTTGGTGCAATAAACATTTAGTTTGAGAGGTGATTGATCGACTGACTGTTTGTCGCGTCGTGTATATATACGGTACGCGTTTACTCAAAGCGCGGTGCGTGAGGCCCTTACTGATTTTTACCTACAAGAACTGCAATTAGTTGTTGGGTGATTTAATAAATTAGGTAACTTAATATCAGTTTGTTAATGCTACGAATAAAGATGTTCTTATTCGTATTATAATTCTTGCAGGGATACAAATAAGGATGGCTTCATGGATGAACACGAGGTGAAAGACTGGATCGCGCCGCCAGAGTTTGATCACGCGGAAGCGGAAGCCAGGTAATTACTAGCGGATATTAGTAGCTGTTATTACTATTTCTTCTTTTCATGATCTTGGGCCTGAATAGAAGTCGGGCCCTTCGGGACGCTTAGGCCAACAGCACAGTTCTTATTTTCAAACTCAATCTTTTTTATTTCCTTTAGACCTTTCATAACATAATGTATCGTTTGATTCGAAACATAGCATTTATTGTCTTGTTACAGAATAACAACACTTTGTGCTCAATATAAAAAGTTTTAAGTCATCATTTTTGGTATTACGGATAACAACTAAATTCATTAGAAATTTTGAACGGCTACTACTGCTATCGCGCACGGACGCGCCGCTCTTTCAGCAAATTAACAGAGATGGCGATATTCAGGCATTAGCGAGGGGGTTATCGCCGTACTGATATGCTTTGAAGTCAGAATAAAAATAATAATAATAGGGGACAATCCACACAACACCATCTAGCCCCAAAGAAAGCTACTTAAAGCTTGTATTATGGGTAACTGATAACTGATATATTCAATACATTATATACAGATATCTTTATATTTCTGATTTCTGATTTCCTTGAAACCAGAGGTTCAGCATCATGAGTAGAATCCAAAACGGATGAAAAAAAATTATTCTATTTTTTACTCATTTTTTAAAGAAAATTTTTATAAACACTAAACGTTTGCTCACATCGACCAGGGTAGCGTACCTGATCCTTCGGCTGTCCAAGCGGTATAGCATGAAGGTAATTCAGGTTTACGCACCGACCTCGGCACACTCGGATGATGAAGTGGAGGATATGTATGAAGACATATCCAAAGCCTTACACAACACCACTAAGGCTCACTTCAACGTTGTTATGGGGGACTTTAACGGCAAGGTGGGAATCCAAACTGGCAACGAATCCCGAATAGGCCCGCATGGTTATGGAGTTAGGAATCACAGGGGGCAAATGCTTGTCAACTTCCTTGAGAAAGAGGGGTTGTTCTTAATGAACTCCTTCTTTAAGAAGCAGCCCCAAAGGAAGTGGACATGGCGAAGTCCCGACTCTGTGACTAAAAATGAGATCGACTTCATCATGACGGATAGCAAGCACATATTCAGAGATGTCTCAGTGATCAACAGGTTCAATACCGGATCTGATCACCGAATGCTCCGAGGCACTCTGGATATCAACTTAAAGCTTGAAAGAAACCGTCTGATGAAGTCCACGCTCCGACCAAATCCAATCCAAATCATGGCGGGTACCGAGAAGTTTCAGCAGCTTCTCGGGGATAGATTTGTTGCTTTGGAACCCACTGATGACGCTGACGAGAACCTACACAATCTGGTCGAAACGTTGAGGGACGAGGGCATTAAATTCTGCAGAAAACAAGGTACTGGCAGGAAGTCCAAACTCTCGACTGAGACTCGGGATCTGATGACAAGAAGACGGGAAACCACCCAAGTGACTTCGTCAGAGAGGTCAGACCTGAACAAGCGAATCGCGAAGATGGTACGGCGCGACCTTCGGAGCTCCAACACACGCCTCATTGAAGAGGCGATAGAGCGCAACCGAGGGTCCAAAGTATTCACTCAGCAGCTTGGCAGGAGCCACCTGACGAAGCTTAAAACGCACGATGGGAGGACCGCTTTATCGAAGCCTGAGATCTTGGCCGAGATAGAGGATTTCTATGGCCGTTTGTACACTGCACATGCCCCTCGTTCCCGGCGAGATGACCATGATTCTAGAGCCACCCTGACACGCCACTATACCGACGAACTGCCAGATATCAGTCAAGATGAAATCGAGTTAGCTCTGAGGCAGCTTAAAAATGGAAAAGCCCCGGGTGAGGACGGTATTACTTCAGAGCTTCTAAAGGCAGGAGGAGCCCCCGTTATACAGGAGCTACAGAGCCTCTTTAATACCGTCCTTCACAGTGGGAGAACTCCTAAGGCGTGGAGCGGGGGTTTGGTGGTGCTCTTTTTTAAGAAGGGCGATAAAACGCTCCTTAAAAACTATAGACCCATCACACTCCTGAGCCACGTCTATAAGCTGTTCTCGCGAGTGGTCACGAATCGTCTCGCCAGGAGACTCGACGAGTTTCAGCCACCGGAACAGGCCGGGTTCCGCGGAGGATATGGCACCATAGACCACATTCACACAGTGCGGCAGATTATACAGAAGTCCGAAGAGTATAATCAGCCCCTGTGTCTCGCTTTTGTGGACTATGAAAAAGCCTTTGACTCTGTCGAAACCTGGGCTGTTCTGGAATCCTTACAGCGATGCCAAGTAGACTATCGTTATATCGAGGTGCTGAGATGTCTCTACGATGCCGCCACTATGAGTGTCCAAGTACAGGACCAGCAGTCTAAACCCATCCAATTGCGCAGAGGAGTGAGACAGGGGGATGTCATATCCCCGAAACTGTTCACGAGCGCATTGGAAGATATGTTTAAGACGCTGGACTGGAAAGGTAAGGGCATAAACATAAACGGCGATTACATCTCACACCTACGATTCGCTGATGACATAGTCTTAATGGCGGAGTCGCTAGAGGAGCTGACCCACATGCTGGACGGCCTAGCCTCAGCCTCACGACGCATCGGTCTTGGCATGAATTTGGATAAAACCAAAGTCATGACCAATAACCACATTAATCCAGGACCGGTCATCGTAGAAGGCCACCTTCTCGAAATTGTTTCCGAGTACACTTACCTTGGGCAGATTGTGCAGTTTGGTAAAAGCAATTTTGAGAAGGAGGCCAAGAGGAGGATTCAGCTGGGCTGGGCAGCGTTTGGAAAACTACGTCGAGTCTTCTCGTCATCCATACCGCAATGTTTGAAAACAAAAGTTTTCAATCAGTGCGTCCTACCCGTAATGACCTACGGAGCTGAGACGTGGACACTCACGGTAGGGCTGGTCCACCAGTTCAAAGTCGCTCAGCGAGCTATGGAAAGAGCTATGCTCGGAGTTTCTCTGAAGGATAGGATTCGTAATGAATACATCCGACAGAGAACCAAAGTTATCGACATAGCTCAAAGAATTAGCAAGTTGAAGTGGCAGTGGGCCGGCCATATCGCGCGAAGAACCGACAACCGTTGGGGTAAACGTGTTCTTGAGTGGAGACCGCGACTCGGCAAACGTAGTGTAGGACGCCCTCCGGCCAGGTGGGATGACGATCTGCGAAGGACTGCTGGCAGATGCTGGATGCGGCAAGCTGAAGACAGGGCGCTATGGCGCTCATTAGGGGAGGCCTATGTCCAGCAGTGGACTAATATAGGCTGATGATGATGATGATGATGTTTGCTCACAAACACGTGACACAAGTACTTCGACCAGGCGACACGTGGCATGTGCACCTCAGTGTCGGATCACCTTCTGTGCGAATATCCCGTCTTTTGAAGGGCACAAGTAATGAAGTTACGATCCAAGTAAGGCGCGGGTATAAGTACTTACGTAGGTAGGTACTTAAAGTATGTAGAGTGACTATGGCATCGTGTACGATAGCGAAGACATGAAATATCAAAATCTTGCAAAACTAAAATAGGTGTTAAGCTTTTCTCATCGGTTTTGGATTCTGCTCATGATGCTGAACCTCTGGTTTCAAGGAGAACGCTGTTCACACTAACAGCCTGTATATAGATAGGTATTTTTATAATACATAGAACTGATGACCGAAAACTTTAGCAATAAATTTTTTGTGAGCAAATCAGCGTCATCTAGCCCTAAGCTAAGCGATTGTGTTATGGGTACTAGATTACTGATATACATAATACAATACATAGATGGTTATTTTAATGGTTAACGTTGCCTTTCTTTTATTTCCAGGCACCTAGTTTTCGAGGCAGATGTAGATGTAGATGAGAAACTAACCAAGGAGGAGATACTCAACAAGTACGACCTATTCGTAGGCTCACAAGCCACTGACTTCGGCGAGGCTTTGGCTAGGCATGACGAGTTCTAGGCTTACCTACATAAACTATTTACACGTACCCCCCGAATCGTTGAATACGCCTGTTTGTAGAATCTATCGGACATCTGTTTTGAAACCACTTATTTTTTGAATCATTTATTTTTTGCTGATTGTGATATGCAAAAGATCTTAAATTTAACTGAAGTTCTACACAATCTTTTTTATAACAAAGCGCTAGGCAGATTGCAAAACGATGCAATTCACTTAATCGTCTAGTAACAATATGGCTAAACGACGGTTAGACATCTCTTCGAATAAAATTAATTTGGGAATAGGAACAAATCTGCATTCATTTTGAAATCAGCCTATTATTATTCTATAAACGGGCGAATTCTATGATTCGACGACGACATAAACGTTCAACGTTTGAAACGCGCGCTTTGGTAACGCGCATTTTAAACACCGTCTGAAAATGCATTTTAGTTCCTTACTACAAGCAGTTAAAGTTATATTAAGTATTTGCCAAAAATCCAAAAGCAAATTGGTATTTTTTTTTGTGTGTGTAATACGTAAAATTGTTTATCTTAAAACTAAGAAAACGTTTTATCTAATAACGGTACAGTTAAGTTTCAGTAATCTTTATCATTTGACAAGACAATTGAATCGAACAAAGTGATGAAAGCAGAAAACTCATTTTTTAACTGTTACTTTATTTCAAGACAATAATATTATGTAGTTATTTAACTTTTATTATTCACTGCGTGAATTAATAAAATACTTATATTTTAAAATATATTAATTGTAATTGTTGTTGTTAACATAGTATTCTTAGGAGACTGGCAACTTCAAAGTACAATTTTCGATATAAAATTTATAAAAAAAAGCTATTGTAGTTTGACGATTTCATTATGAAAGTAAGCGGGTTAACTACAAACCTTATTTGTGTTGAAGGAACAACAACCTGGGAAGGATTAATTCCCCATATAAATGTAAACAAAAATTATTATTTGTAAGTCGAGCATTTTTCCACCAAAGTGTGTTTTTTATCCGAATAGTATTTATCTAGGTTCCTATTAGATTTTTTTTGTCAAAATACTGACATAAAATGAATGTCTCTTATTCTTTCTTGTCTTGCGCATTTTGTATGTTTTTAGAAAAAAAATACGTGTCAAATAAATAATAATCAAATAATCAATATCTTTATTTCTTTAGGCTTACAAAATAAGCATTTAGACAAGTCAAATTTAATACTATAGGTAAGTACATAATTATCAAAATAATATAAGAAATAAAGTGATAATTGATTTTCAGTTCGCCTCAGTTTTTTGTCCACTAGTGGAAGAGGCGAAAAAGAAATTGTCTTTCCTATTTGTTTCTTATTTAAAACAACAATATCATACGTATTGTTTGATCAGGAAGATATAATCGATTGTCTTATTACAGAATAACAACATTATATGCAAAATACAGACATCTTTTTTCTTATTTACGGAACAATAAAATTCATAAGAAACTTTGAACAGCTTCTATTGCTATCGCACACGCACGCGCCGCGCCTGTGTCAGCTTAACAGAGATAGCGCTATTTTGGCCGATTTATAAAGTTTCGTTGAAAAAATCCTTGGTTTTCTTCCAACAAAATCTAGGTTCGTAGTAAACCCGCTTACAATTATAATTAATCTACATTTAACGCCTTTAGCTTTCATTAACATAGATTATATAATTTACTAAAAGTAAATATCTTAGCCATATTAATTCTTAGAATCTCTTAGTGGCACTAACAAAATACTTATATTTTTAATTTAGTTATAGTTTATAAGCTAGACCAAAGTTTTTAAATGCATTCAATTGATTCCTGAATTGATTTTTCATAAAACAGTGATATTATTTCTGTCAGTATAAAATGTGAGCATTTATTTTTATAATAGACTAATTTTCCTAAACAAGTATTTTATTTATTGCATAGCTACCCTACCTACGTGATTTAATGTGAAAACATGAGACTTAGGTAGTGATTCGATTGGCAAATATCATAAAACTAGGACTCAGAGACTCTAGAGAACAGTACTGGCACATACTGGCTTCTATTTGGGTAAACGAATTAGCATCATGATTTACTTTACACAAATATTTGTAGGCCTTTTGTGTAACACTGTAAATTTGAGCACCAATCACTGTAATATCAGTTTTTTCGTCTGGCAACACTGCTGCCACAGTGTTGCCAGACGAAAAAACTGATATAACATGTTGTATCTCGGCACAATGGAATCCATGCGACAATATTCGTGCGTTAAAACCACATAGACATAGATTTTTTTCACTACGTCTTAAGTTTATGGTCAAAACAGTTTTTTAAATAAGGCACCATTATCTGCCTTAATTTTTGCTAGTAAACTAGTCCGTGGGCCATTCTGAAGTAGGTAATCTTCTTTTCCACCATCTTTTCTTCCGTTGTCTAGCTGCTGCTGCTAAAGTGACTTGATCAGCCACCTTCACCGGCCACCTGAAACATGCCATCAGCTGACTCCGTGATTGCGCAACAAACATCGCGACAATTGAAATACATTTTGTATTAACATTTTTTGTAACCTACATACGAATGCCTGGTTTACACCTCAACACACTGAAGCTGTAGGCAGAGCAGAGGTATTCTATTGAATCGAAAGCTTACATACACAGCAGGCGATGGCGGCGGCGGGCGGCGGCGCCGCGCGGTGCAATATGGAGGGCCTCCGCCTAGCTCCGGCCCGGCCACGGCTTCAGTGTGTGGTGGCTTTTAAGTATAAATAGCGAATGAAAAGTGCAAGTGGCACCGCGCCTCGCAAAACTCAAGACGCAGCTGTGTGAAAGACTGCATGTGTTCAAAAATACGGCGGCCTCGCAAAACTCAAGACGCAGACGTGTTAAAAATGTTCCATGAACGATTATCGGAAATCTTAATGTCACTTGCACTTGTCACTCGCACGTGATTTATTTATTTATTTATTTATTTATTTATTAAGATACCTACTTAACAAAGTGTAAATCAGGCATTCGTTTATTTATTTATTTATGGTTCATAGAAGTTTTACCATAAGTATGTAATTTTCTTTCGCGTGCGTTGCCTGAATAAATAGGTGATTATTATTAATAAATGATTGGTAGGTATTCATAGGATTATTATTATTAAGGTAAGAAAACATGCACATAATACATTACTTACCTACTGACTGGTACTTAATCCATCGAGGGAATTATTATGGTAATGAAATTCGTCAAACATGGACGGCATACAAATGAGATGAATCTCGAAATCGAATACATACGATTAAACACGATAATTTACTCACGCCGTAGGGATCGGTAAATTCATAAATATTGTTACAGCAAATAAAATTGTCGCATGTTTTGAGACTGCAGGGACGAATTTAGGATAATAATTATATTAATAATAATGATGATATATAAAAAAAAAACAATGATATAAAAATTAGCAAGCTAAAGCAATGGTAATGGGCTGATACTTCGTAAACAACCAATGACCACTGACAATTATTCTTGAGTTGAAACCGCGGCTCGACAAACGTAGTGTAGAATGTCCAGGCGGGATGACGAACTGCAAAATGCCGCAGTTGCTGGATGCGGCAAGCTGACAGACACATAGGAATAGGAGAGTCCAGCCGTGGAGTATTCTGCCCTCCAATTTAAACAACCGTAACTACCAAAAGTTCAGTTTCGAAATAATCGCGCCTAAAGTTTTTTTTGTTAAAAATGTGACCACACGTCGCAGTTTTAAGAAATATTTGATGCTGAATACTTTAGTGTGTAGCTGCAATGATTCCCATGTAGGCTGGTGATCATTATGAGTCTACCAATTTAATTCTAACTAGGTATAACTTTATTGGCAGACAATAATGGTCCATAGACAAAATACAAGACCCACATATGTAGCGCAAAATTAAGGGTATCTAAATCATAGAGGCTCGAACTCTAGACAGACGATCTAAAGATGTGGCGCTGGAGGCAAATGTTTGGTAGGTAAGTATATCTTGGACTGTGTTCCGCACCAACGCATCTTTCAAGAGCTCGGTGTGAATAAGCGTCTATTAACATACGTACTGTTGTAATTTAGTTTTAGACTCCAGGACGAGTAGGCGTACGTCGCATTACCACCCTTTCCTTGTGGATATCCCATCCACCCGAACTAAGCGGTTCTCCTCCACCTTTATCATTCGTACCGCTAAGGAATGGAATGCGCTGCCTGCTTCAGTTTTCCCGGACAACTACGACCCGAGTCTCTTCAAGACGAGAGTGAATAGATGTCTTCTAGACTTTCGTGATACCTACATCTTCGGCCACGTCGTCACTTACCATCATTTAAAAAAAAAGATGTTGTAATTAATTAACACACTCCTATTTATTTATCACACGTTTTATTAACTTTATTGAACCTTCTTCGACCGACTGTCACAAGCAGTATTGCCATTCAGTGTTGCCCCCCCGTTGGTCAACGTAAATGCTACACGTAGGTACAATCACGTTATTGAAGTTTTTCGGGCACGTATCGAGGCGAGACAATAGCTCCATAGATCGTCTAGTCGTGCGGGAACGATGGAAGGGTAGATCGCGTATGAGGTGGACCAACCAGATAGAATCAACCCTAGGTTTTCCTTTCCCCTACATGGATGGTCGTTTGCATTTAAGCAATAGGTATGTAATGAAATATAAGCCCGGAGATACCATCTAAGTAGGTAGGTACCTCAGGAAAAACATTATGATCCGTTTGGTTGTTAAAAGGGAACAGAGGTGCATTTCCATTTTTAATAGACCCACGTTTGATACTTACTGTAATAGTCCTTTTATTTATTTGTCCCACAAATATTTTACCCCTAGATGCAGCCTTAATATATTAAGTGCGGCCCTGCCTGATACATGAACCACAATGTATCAAAAAGATGCGGTCTCCCAGTGGGGAAATTAGCACATGACGGGCAAAGCTTTTATTTTATTTGCTGCAAACATAGTACATGTTATTGCATTTAAGAACCTCCGCGAAGGGACTTTTTGTTTTCGAATCACTTTTACACCCTACTTAGGTACCTAGGCGATAAATTCTGCTTGAGTCATTTTATTAATAGATAGGTAGATTGATTCAAAAGGAAGGTTTGTGTGTATAATACACGTGCGAAGCGGTGGGTTGCTAGTCAATAATATTTACCTACATTTTATATTTACTTAAAGTCGGTCTTTGTATAGGGAGGTACTTAAGGGCGGTGTTTCGAACCCTCAGTCATATTCCCAATCTTGAAGTTTTTGACCGTGTTCACTGACTATGAAAATCTTAATGCGTAAACAGACCCTTAATTATTGTATTATTTTTGCTTACGCAAATATTAAAACTTCACTGCTCACCGGTTCGAACCAAAAACTTTATTAAATCGTCAAGTTCGTAGAGTGCTGTATTAATTCCGTACGAAATACGAGAGAGCTAATAGTTTATATGGTAGGTAGTACCTACAAGATTTCCGCACGCTTGTTGCGAAAGGGCTTTGCTCTGGCGTAGGTTCTGGAGAGTTTACATCTCAATGAATTAATCGACTCGCACTTCACGCTTGCGGTCGGTCACAGGCTCTCAACCTTTTAAAAACTGACAACAGCGAGAATTACGAGCGCAACCCGCCACCCATCGCGACTACGACGTTAAGGGTTGACCCGTCATTTTCTTTTCAACTTTCAACTCAGTTTCTATTGAAAAGTAGGAAAAACTACGCTAAATATAAATGGATCCATCCCGATAATCGCTTGGATAAGCTTACCTTTTCTGTATAATTGACTCAAGGTTGTAAGTATTTGTTGAATCGCGGCTCATACTTTCATAATAAAAAGGAGTAACTTTCAGCAACAAGCGAACATATTATGTTATCCAACTTTTACAGACAACGGACGTGTCACATTTGTAACGACATGCAAGATGAAGAACTGATTATAGCTGATAGACTATACTGGCTGATTTGTTTTGTTTTTTTATTTAGTGATTTCATACCTGCTATTGTCGGTATGGAACTGAGCGACATCTGGCAAAGCATTAATCCCTTAACTGTGCCCATAAGGAGTAGCTCACTATGTTTCTTCTAACTTAAGTGAGGTAGGCATTAGGGTGGTTATAAATTTACTGAAGACTGCGAGTGCCGTCGTAGTTCATGAGATGTCGGGATTAAGAACGTCTCGCGTGAAACGTTAGTAATAATAATAATTATAAATTCTTTATTTCCAGATCGAGATCCATATAGTTATAAAACAATTTACTTGTATTAATTTAAAAATAATACACGAAACAAACAATAATAATAATAGTCATATACAAAAAGAGGTAGGTAAGTTTTAAGTTAGGTACAGGACCACAGTTTGACAAACACTGGCTCGTTTATTAATCACTTTCCAACTCACAACTTTAAGTATTAGCCAGTCTCAGTACTTATTAGTCATGCAGTAGGGCATTTAAGAGTGCGCGTTGGCGCTGAATAAAAAATATCCTTGCATTTGCACTAACCGATTTGTTAATCTAACTAAATCTTATTGCTTCGGGACACCTATGATAAAAAATTGGTACCTATTGAATAAAATTCCGCATTATTATTACTGTAGTAAGGTGAAAACACGAATGAAAAAATTGGTGTTAGGTTTGATTACGTAAATTATAAGTAAATAATAATAAAAATAAGTAGTGTTTGACAATCCACAGAGCATCATCTAGCCCCAACCTAACCAGAGCTTGTGTTATGGTTAGGTTAGGTACTGGATGACTGATATACCTAGAACAACTCATAAAATACAAACCTGGATATATTTTATAAGACATTGAAAACACCCAGACCCCGGAACAAATATTTGCAGATCGTACAAACATTTGTCCTAAGGCAGAAATCGAACCCGCAACCTCCAGCTTCGCAGGCGGACCTTCGCCCACCGCGCCACATCGGTCATTAACCTACTTGGCTGTTTTTACCAGAGAAATGCTAAATCATATCTACCTATAAATCGTAGAGCAAACGACTTAGGTAACATTACATACAACAGCACAGAAGTATACATACAATAGAATAGATAAGAAGCTCCATTTCTATTTGAAATATGAAATGGGGGTAGATGAAAGGAGAGTTTGTAAGAAAAACACCGTTTGGAGTTTAGTGCACACAAACAGGCAACAAAAGCAACCCCACAATTATTTACATAACAAATGCAAATTGCCCGCTGAAAATTTACGCGTGGGAAATACTTAGGATAAGGGCCACTAAGTTTTGTTACTGAAAATTAATTCGGTGTCCAACTTACCTATGCACGTCCACTGTTGAAAGTAATTGATAAAAAATTTAAGCCAAAAGAAAATCAACATACAATAAAAAAAAATATTTAGGTTTCAAAATGCAATGATCCGTTTTTGGTTTAGGTTTGTTTTTTTTTTTGAGAAATCTTTTGCTTCCTACACTAGGTCTTTGCAGCCTGTGGTGTATAGGTTGTAGGTTGCCTGTGTAAATAGTAGAGACTTTTATTAGAGACTTATTTTTGGTTACATCAGGTAGCAACTAAGTTAATTCACTTCTACTAAAACTGCTTGCAACGTAGAGAGGTTATAAAACCGTAAGAGAGCATTCATTCGCTCGTTTGTTTCGTGGCCCAAGCGTTAACCGATATTCCGTATTTTGCCTTAACATCTGAAAGGCAAAGGCGTTCTCCTTACATATTTTTGCATACTTCCACGGACGACAGTGGTAAGGTAGGTATATATACTGTTCATACAAGGCTGCGAATTTGTATGATAATTTTCATTTTGCATTCAGTCGCGTTATTCTTCGCGGATGTGGTGTATGGGGCTCGGGGGAAATTCGGGACTCTGTCGTATACCTTATTGCAGCTACGTAGGGCTCCCTAGAAGGTCTACTATGAAATGGGAATTCATCTTCATATAGTCTTGGCGTCTTTATTTTTATTATCATCCTCACTGTGACACCACAGAAACTGTTTGAAGCTTTTCTTAGCATTTCTACTGTAGAAAGGTAAGCATTTATGGTAGGTATACACCTTTAAAATACTTGGATAACTCGGAGGCAATGATCCAGCCTTCAACTAAGCTAGGCCTCTACCTTATAGCTATGAAGTTTCTGACTCTTGTAGGCAAGTTAAAAGTTTTAAATTTGTTTAAATTTTGATATGAAATTATCGTAGACACTAAAATCTAATCTTGATGTGTGTCGTAAGAAGTCTTATTTTTAGACTGAAATCTGATTTCACTTCATTAACTCTTAAAATAGCAGTATTGATATAAGAATACATAATAATAATAAACAACTGAATAACTCTTTGCCTGATCCAATCTCCATAGATCCTTGTAATCGACCGTTTTGTCGGGGAAATTTAAAATAATTGTCAGAGCTTCCGTATTCCGAATCAATATCAGTAAATACAAATACGTCGTCCCACTAGGCTCTAGTAGGCTCCAAACGTTGCCTTTGCGACTGGTGACGTCATATATGTGGAAAATTATTGGCTAGTCTGTGGGAGAGTGAATATGGAGTTATAGGATTTATGTGTATCAGTTTATAGAAACTTGTAGCTTGGTCGGAAAATGGGAAATTGTTTGTGTGATAATATGTGTGGGGAAACATGTGATTGCCTCTTCATCTTTATTATCGGCTTTTGCCTCTACTTTATATAAAACATCTCTTGAATCACTCTATCTATTACAAAAAAACGCATCAAAATCCGTTGAGTAGTTTTAAAGGTTTATAATGGATTTATAAGGTTTATAAACACAAAGGGACAAAGGGACATAGGGGCAGAGAAAGTTACTTTGTTTTATACTATGTAGTGAAGGGATAACTTAAAAAAACTAGTCAGTTCTTGGATAATAAATTAAATGGGATCAAACGAGAATCACCTGGTGAAACAACGCTATTCACGTAGTTATGCAGCGCCGTTACCTGCTACGCCGTAGCTGCGACCTGATACGTCGTAACCGCTACCTGACATGTCGAAGCCGTGTGGATATTTTTTTGTTCAAATACGTCGCCAAAGTGAAATTTAGTTGAGTCGTATTTTGTATCTTTTAACGTTAAAAATGACAAGTTTTATTCCTGTTAGTATCTTATTAAAAACGCAATATCTTACCTACATGCTGTTTGATTGGGGACATAGCTGTTTAAAAGTAATAATATTACCGTTTTGCAAACAAACAAAACGGATATTATGTGTGTGGAGAAACACACAGCATTGTTGGAAGAATGGTTTGTACTATTTGCCTTTAGATAGTAGGATTTAGGTATACTTTACCGACCTCCAGTCTGTTTCGAGCCCATACTCTTTGCAGGAAGTAGCCGATCCAGAATGTCATCTTGAGCGGCTGTCAATATCTTTTCATAGTGTCTCCCAACACCAGCAAGCACCTTGTTCATGCTGTGTGTTTCTCCACACACATAATATCCGTTTTGTTTGTTTGCAAAACGGTAATATTATATGTGTTCCAAAACACACAGCATTGTTGGAAGACCTGTTTGTTATCTGCTGGGGAAAGAGTAGGCACAAACGCTATGTGATCTCCAAATTAAAATGTATTGCAAAAGTAAGCATTAAATTATAAACCTAAGTACACGACCCTTATAGAAAACTAGGCAAATGTTCAGTCGGGCATTATTAACTAGTTTCTAAATTATTAAATTCTCTGAATTCAAGCTTTACGTTGCTGAAGCTGAAAGCTCTATTTACTATCAAAAAACGTAAACCAACACTTATTACGTAATAAGTAAAGCAACGTAAACTTTGTTTCTAAATAAATTTGAATATAAATCATGAGATCTCTCTCATTCAAAACATGACTTAAAGGTTACTTTTTTTTTTTTTTTTTTTTACTTTATACATTTAATGTGTTAAGAAATTATTTAACAACTGGTCAAGGTCAATATTATTATTTTGTATCTCAGTAGTGCTCCTGATAATAGCACGGCAGTAGAATTTGTAAAGGTTTGAGAGCTTACCAATTGCCTCTGCGTAGAATCTCCTCAAAAAAAAATACTTCAAGAAGCTACTGCAGATCTTACACTACCAGGAGATGAATTTATTCCAGAATCTTTTAATATTGATTTTATCCAACCAGCTATTTTAGTCTGAGCTGGGTTCATTACTCCTGTTATTGAAATAAACAAATGTGTTCATCCAGGTTCTTTAGTTTTCAGTCTGTTTTCAGTGGCTTTATATATGTATGCTTTACAGGACACAAGTGTTCTTCTGGATGAGATTTTAATAGCCAACCAGACCGTCTATTATCAACACTATTTGTCTTAACGCCATATCTTGGCCAAAACAGTACTTCGTGTTTTTCATCATCAGTAAGTAATTGGATTCGAATTCGGTAATCGAAAAGAGAAAGGTCATGTATTCGACGTCCAGATGCTAATAGTAGAACAATAGCTGTTCTTTATGCTGTATCAAACAGTGATTCTGTAGATGGATTGTTCTTCAGCAAGTTTAATACCTGTATCCCAAATGACTGTTTTCTTTTCGGGTTCGATCTCTTAATATTCGACGCCCTAAGAAGTTCGCTGTAATCTCATCGGAACTAGTTGCTGAGTAGATGGAGCCATCAAATTTGTATAAAAGTATGGTTAGGTAAGCTAGGTGATCTTCAAGAAATAATTTAGCTGTACATCTGGTTACATGATTTCTCTGTGGAATAGAGTCAATGAAACTTAATAAAACTTAACACCATGCATGCAATCCATCGTGTGATCGGGGAATAAAATAAATAAATATTTCCGGACGGTCCACACAGCATCATCAAGCCGCAAGCAGAGCTTATGTTATGGGTACTAGATGACTGATATACTTAATACAATACATTATATTACAATATATTTAGTTAATGTCGATTTTCGCCAGCCTTGTATTGTGCCGTGTACAGTCACAAACTTACTTTTTCAGACCTACTTTACTGTCCCACTCCCAAGCCTCCAAGCTAGGAGATTCAGCTTCTCGAGCATTGGAGGTCTCCTGCCAGTTGTGAGATCTATCAGATTCTTGTGCAGGTTTTTTATTGGGAGACGTTTGGTCAGAGCTCGTGCCTTTTGGATATGTTAGCCAAAAGCAATGTGTCCATAAAGGTGCTATTATTATTGCCTGTCGCAGTATTAGCACGCGTGGAATGAGATTAGGTGATGAAAAAACACCCAAGCTAAACTGAAATTCCAGGGGCGACTGAAAGCATCGCAAAAGTCGGCATATCCGTCTCTGGAGTCCCAAGTAACGTAGTGGTCTACTACGGCAGATTCTTTTGATGCAAACAGATCGATGTCTGGTATGCCCCAAGTTCCGAATACGGCCTCCGAGGCCGGGGGCAGTGAGTGCCATTCCGGCACAGAGCGATTTCTTGATAGGCGGTCGGCTATGCCGTTGTATCTCCCCGAGAGATACGCCGCCGAGAGTGCCAGCTCAAGCGTTCCGATCCGACACGCTTAGGAGCCTCATTGTCAGCTTGAGTAGTACAAGGGGTCGTGATTTCCCTTCGTTTCTTATGCACGTTACTAGTGTCCTGTAGTCCGTCTATACGAGGACATGTGTAAACATCTCATTTAGATTATTGCACTGTATACTGCAAACAGTTCTTTTATGTTTGAACGCTGGGATTTCTGCTCTCCACCTGCCCGACAGGCGCCTCTTGTTGAGGTGAGCATCCCAGCCCGCATCCGATGCGTCTGTGGTCAGGAAGTGAGTTACTTCCTTGTTCTGTAGAGGAATTATGCTGTGATTTATGGCGCTTTGCCACTAAACCAGTTCCCTTATAAACTGCGGAGGTGTACTCTTCTCAGCTATTTCTGCCTTGATAAAAAGCTCTTGTGAACCTTTGAGTTAGGCGACAGCGTAAGCGCCCTCTTCAAGTGGTCAGGTTTGCCAAATTTAGTACACCAAATAAGATTTGAATCTGTTGTAAGTTGCAGCAACCTCTTTCTAGAACTTTGCTATTCTACTTTTTATTCTTTTTAAAAAGTGAGTACTAAAGTATCTCAAACAGTTCCAGTACTGACTTTAGGAAGTGACATGCCAAGCACAGCTTTCTAGGATACTCAAGGTCTCCGAGACCTGATCCAGAAGTTGGACTTTGTCCTGACTTACCAGAAGGAAGTCGTCTTAAAAGACCAAAGTCGCATACCCTTGCCTCGTAAGATCTCCGCGATCCAGTTTGTTAGTGTAGCAAACAAGCAAACATTCGAGGAGCTGTTGAAAGCCCTAAGGGTAGCAAACAAGCAAACATTCGAGGAGCTGTAGAAAGCTCTAAGGGTAGATCCGACAGTTGAAGGTTGTAATAAGCTCTTAGAAAGCACCGATGTCACTCTGCAATAGGTACGTGAAAGTAGGCTTGTCAGGTCTATTTTCACCATGCGACTGGGCCTTTGTAAAAATGTTACAACATCGGCTTTTGACACCAGTTGAAGTGTTTGTTTTGTATTTGTCTGTTTAGTCCTCTCTCAAATATGAGTACCATTACATTTGCCCCCCATTTGATTTCATAACCAAAAAACATTTTTGACAGGAATCCGGAGTTCAAAATCTATGGTTTCTCCTAAACTCCATTTGCTATTAACTCCTAAATAATTATGGTTATCTCTGGTGAAACTAGGGTGTTGAACTTTCTCAACTGTGTCAAATGATGAACAATGTATCAGTGGATGTCGGTTTATGAAGGGTATGTGGGCTCTGGGTATGGATTGGATTACTAAAATGTATTTGTTGGCACCAAATTCTGCCCATGCTTGTATGTGATGCTTTAGTTTAAGCATCCCCTCCTGAAAGGCTTTGTTAGTCATATAGTTAGTAAATTTTGTTTACTTTCTTGGTTATTTATTTTTAGTTGGTTATTAATGGTCAGTTATCTTGAAAGTTTTGTTTTTGCTGACCTTGATCACCTTTCTGTTTGTCTCTTGTGTCAAGTTGTGTCAGACAAGAAAATCAACTCTGGTATTCACGCGAGTGTAAGGTCTCTAGTCCTGCTTGTCTTGTCTGAAGTTTGAAGAAGGCCTAGAATGACTCTGCTTCTTTTCCTTAATATACTCTGGCTTATTAAGCCTAACTTGTGTGCCACCCAGTGATTGAATGACTGGCTGCAAAGCAACAAAACAAGTACTCTGCACTTGGATTATTTATCTCTTTCAAAATTCTACCTCTTCTTATTTCAATGCATGTAGCGCGGCAGTCAATAAGGAAGATACCTTTTCAAACAAGGACATTGAGTTCAATTCACCAAGATTCCTAGCTGCCCACTTAAAAAGATTCTGTAGACTCTATTTACAATAAATTTTGTCGTTCTAGCTCTGCACTGTCCCGCCCATTGTTATCAGCAGCAGCTAATTAATCTTTACTCTTGTTAAAGTGACACAATTCATCATTAACTTTGAGTGCGACAAACCCAGGGGTTGCTTAAAATCCCTGCAGTGTGGCCTTTTATCTCATGCCTTTCCAAGTTTGTGTCTCACTCAACATGTTGAAGATAGTTTAATTGTTCTAGTCTTTTTAAATCAGATGATGGAATGATCTTTCTTTCATCAAAGTTCGTCGACAATTCACCTAGCTGCAACTTATTAGAAACGGAACATGGATTTATTAGGTGAACTTGGCGCGGGGATTGGAAAAAGATGAGTACTAGAAGCGGCCAATGGAATATTATATTGCAACAGATAACCTGCGATGTCTACCCCACTTCGGTAATCAACAGAGTTTATTTTCTGATCGTGCTCTTTACCTTTATAAGACTTACCAACAACTCGGTGCCTTTTATTAGGTAGTTGGAAGGCTAGGCCATCCTCATCCTCCGAGGATGAGAAAGCGTCGCTCTTTTTTTTTTTTTTTTTTTTTATAATCAGATCGCTCTTCTTCCGAAGCAGCGGCTTGATCAAAAATAATGCACTTAAAAAGCTTTTATTTCACTTTTATAACAGTGTTTCTTACTAAAAAATCGTCATACGAAAAATTTTTGTTGTTTTATCGGCAAATTACACAAACGCTATGAAAAGATATTGACAGCCGCTCAAGATGACATTCTGGATCGGCTACTTCCTGCAAAGAGTATGGGCTCGAAACAGACTGGAGGTCGGTAAAGTATACCTAAATCCTACTATCTAAAGGCAAATAGTACAAACCATTCTTCCAACAATGCTGTGTGTTTTGGAACACATATAATAAAAAAGCGGCATACTTCAAAAGTTTTCAGTCAGCATTTTTGGTATAACGAAACAAACAAATTAATTACAAATGGTGAACATCTACTATTGCTATCGCGTACACACTGGGTGCACCAGATTAACAGAGAAAGTGATATTCGAGCCGATTTTTGCATGCTCTACGAACCAAAGCTGCGAACGGGGTTCGTTAGAACCTTAACCTGCAGTGTGCATACGACTCGACTCGAGTCTAAGACATTCCGTGTATAAAGTAACAACTGCCTTTAAACGAAATTGTTGCATTTCCTCGTAACAAGACGCGAACAAACATTATGCTAAGTTCTTCCATGCACTATCTATCCACTTTAGCAGATAGCGTTCCGAAGTAGAGTTAAACATTCACTTTACCTCTTTGCCCGCACTATAGCCACAGTGGAAAGGCTTATGTAGCTGGTTAACTTATTACACCAGACGACACGGAGAAGGGTGCTCATGAATATTCCGGTTTATCTCCAAATAAACCGGTTTTGGTATATGTCTAGGAAAGCGAATATGCTGGGAGTTTTTCTTAGCTATTTTTCATAAATAATGTTGCAGCTTTTTTATGTTAGTAGGTACACAACTTTAATTTTAATTTAATATTAAATTATCGGGGGTTTTGCTTGTTTTGACAAATTCAATTGTCTTCGTAGATGAGTATTTCCATGGTTTAAAAAGAATGTACATAAAATTTGTTTTGTTTTGGATAGTGTGTTTTGTATTTATTTCTTAAATGAGACGCTATTCGGGGTTCTCCATTAAAAACGCCAAAGAAACAAATATTCATTCCGCTCTAGCTAAAGTCATCGCTGAATGTTTCTGATAAAAAAAAATATAAGAACAACGTAATTGGGAATTTTTAATGTAATTAATGAGGAAACAATAATATGATCATATTACTTATAAACAAATTATAATTAAATTGTTATTCGGAAATGCACAAGCTTTTCTTACCGAGCCTGGCATTTACAAAACTACCCTTGTATTGAAAAGACTTACGTATAGGGTAATATCGGGTAATGCCGGTCACCTAAGAAAAATTAAACATAAATTACAAAAAAAACTACTTTTTATTTAAAATCTATTTGGAATACTTAAATTTAATTATTATTCTTTCAAAATAAATAATATTGAGATCTGTTTTCTAAAAAAAACTTGGAATAATAGACTTTTAAAAAAATATAGCTTTGACCGGTATTGCCCGACATAGCGG
This sequence comes from Eupithecia centaureata, assembly GCA_944547425.1. Taxonomy (NCBI): domain Eukaryota; kingdom Metazoa; phylum Arthropoda; class Insecta; order Lepidoptera; family Geometridae; genus Eupithecia; species Eupithecia centaureata. Next base: position 3,147,410 of record OX155676.1, on the reverse strand, counting down.
GCAATGCCGGTCAGCTGGTTGGCAATACCGGTCATTTATTTCAACGACATAAATCGCAAATATAGCCTTCAGGGTAATCGTTCAGGGTTCTTATTTTTCAGCTTTTCTTGGGGGGGTTGAAAGGGGATACCTGTAGATCACGCTGCTTCTCTTATAAATCTTCAAAAAGTTTGAATGCCCTGGTTAAATCGTCTCCATTTCACCTTTAGCCCTCGGCTCCTAGTCCGTTGTTTCGATATGCTAAAATTAATAATATACAGCTTGGCAAAAAAGTCTTGAAACGGAACTAATTTTTTTGTTTAATGGCAACATTCTTAAAACGATGACGTTTGATGTAAAATTGTAAACAAAGATTACGAATTCTCGGATTTTTTACTTGGATCGGTCAAGCGGTGGTGATAAAGTGACGAAAAGTGAAAAATAATGAATAAAACAGTTAGAAGTGCTGCCAGGGAGGTTATTTATAAGGTATACAGGCGATGTCTGGCAGAATTTGAGGCCAGAACTATTCTTTCAGATCTCAACAATGTTTTTCAAAGAACCGCTGATATGACAGGTTTGTGAGAGTTTGTTTTGTAATAATAAGTTGAATCAAAGGTAACTTGATGGTCCTAAAGCAGGATTAAATTAAAGTTCCACGGAACAAGTGAAATATTCAACAATAAACATCGGGCAGTTAGGTTATGTTTACGTTTGCTCTGCGTACTCTGCTATAGCGCGGGCATAGAATTTGATACTTGAGCTAGACTAGCTAATATGTAAATCTATTTCTACATAATTTAAATGTTGTGTTATTTCTTTGTAATAAAGTTATTATAGCGTTTGTATTTTAAATGGTCTAGAAATTAGGTGCCTAAATAATAAACTGAAAAAGGTAAGATAAAGGTATCATAAAAAGTTTCTTCTTTATAGGAAGCAGCTGAGCGTGCTAAAACGGAAAGGTTCCAAGCTATTACGGAGGAGGATTGGAAGAATTCGTGCCAGCGCGTAATAAAAATAGAAAAGGAATACTGTGAGAGAGAATTTACAATGTATTAATAACAATGTATTAAATTTTAATTTACTTAATATTTTTTTCTTTATATACTTACATAACGAGAACCTTGCTCAATTAAACAATATTTACTGATACTAGTATACCTACTATGTGTGGATATAAATGTACGTATATCAGAAATATACACCTAAGTATCAAGACTAGCTTGGTGCGCTATAGGTGTTGCCATAAGGACCTACAGTGGCGCCCCCATTATTTTCTACTCTTTTTTGCCAAGCTATATGCATGAGTCTGAACAATTACAGACCAGTTTGTTTAAAAAAAATATGAAATGGGGTCATCAAGATTCGTCCTTAATTGGCAGAAAAATCAGTAACAATAAAAAAATACAAACATTCAAACAAAGAACCTCCTCCTTTTATAAGGTGGTTTAATAAAATAAACAAGGTATAAAGACAAACTCTACGATCATAGAACAGAAACAATTTTATTGCGTTACAAAATATCATCTATTTGTATCTGAGACTTGCGGCGGGTAATGCCGGTCAACGTGACCGGCATTACCCGCATGTTCACGTTTGGGGTTAAAAATATTTTTTTATAAAAAATGCATTGCTTATTGCTTGAAATCCACAATCTAACGACTAGTTAGATAACTGACACACAATAATTATTATAGACAATCAATGAAATATGAAAATTACAGTACTCACCTTTTATTTTCTAAGGCCAGAAAGTTATAACAGTTTGGCGCAAAACACACAACAGTCTTTAACGCAGTGACGAATCGTCGGAAGTAAAAAGGGGTTGGTGCGGCGGGGCAGGGAATGGACACGCCACACTCTTTGCATGAGTGAGTGGTCATAAACGCAGTATTTGGTGAAAAAGTAAGGTGACCGGTATTGCCAACTGACCGGCATTACCCGCTTTTACCCTAAAGTGCTAAAGAATTTCAGCGGTATCCTCTTTCTAGGGAAATTTTCCTTTTTCTACTTCAAGTCTAATAACGAAGGTAGGTATCTAAAAAATGCGGTCTCGAAATGGTGTTACGGCGGAATTTCCTTGTCTAAGTGCGTTTCATTTTCATACATCTTCCTTTGAAATATAGAATTATTTTTTGATATTTCCAAATAAATTAAATTAATTTCAACGCCAATGATGTAGATCTTTCTTTCTCATCTCACCGCACTTAACCGTAGATCAAATTCCAGTACCTTAATGTCTTGTTCTTCGAATTTTTCCGCATTATTTTTCCAAGATTTTTCCCGATTATTATTCATGTGGAACAAATTTCCAGAATCCAATATAATGTGATACTATGATGAGGGGCCAAAAGGCAATCCAACACAAAAGAAGGGCAGGGGTGGAATTTAGATTAAAAATAGTCCTAAGCACAAGTTCAATGTTTTGTGAAATTTTGATCATTATGGTATTTTGTTGAGTGTGAAGCAGAGCAAAACAAAGAGATAGATACTGTATATTGGAAAGACTTGGAACTAAATGGGTAGATCGAAATAATAGATGGATACCCATTTTGAAGGAATTTGTGTTTAGCTGGGTAGTTATAGTACCTATTTATACCTACTCACTCCTACACAGTCACCGTAGCCGAAATCGGCATCATCAACATCAACATCTTAAGTAAGTAGTGGCTGGACTAAAGCAGTTTTCATTTCCAAAGAATGTTTGCAATGAGTGCGGTGCGGACCAATTTTTAGTACCTAGATCCAATTAAAAATTTATTACCTAAATTTGACTTAATCTATACAAATCTTTAGATTACGTTTTAGATCCTCTTTGAAGAAAAGAGATAAGATACCCACCTCTGTTAGGGGATTTCATCAAAGTCATACAGACCAAGTACCTATACATAATTATTCATTGGAAAGATACTAATGCATGTTGCAAATTTTCAAGTGAAAATGTAGATAATTCACATATTAATGTATGTTAGGTATGTGAGGAGGTGGATTATTTCTGTGCATTATACATGGAAAACCTACTGGATATAGTTATGCACTATATCCAATAGGTAGGTTTTCCATGTCCTAGTATGTAAGGGTCAGTAGCCAGTCTGTTGTCAGAGAATTTACAGTAGGTAAATATTATACACGGAACTTTAGATGTGTTTAGATTTTAGTGTTCAGAGGTGTGATGAACGGATTGACCTGAAATTTGATATAGAAGTACAACTAAGTAAGGAAGTTCAAGGCATGGGTTAAATCCTACTACTAATATTATAAACGCGAAAGTTTATAAGTATGGATGGAAAGATGGATGGATGTTTGTTACTCTTTCACGCAAAAACTACTGAACGGATATGGATGAAATTTGGCACAGAGAAAGGTTGTAGTCTGGAATGACACATAGGCTATTTTATCCCGGAATTCCAACGGGAAAGGGGATTACGCGGATGACACCGCGAGGCGCTGTTATTACAGGCTATAGAGGTAGTATAGAAATTTATCCAAAAAAATATAGGTGTAGGTAAGGTAGTTTTTGAAAATAACATCCAATTTAAAACCTTCTTCGCTACCTCAGAAAAGTAAACGCGAAGGATATAAAAGTTAAGAACGAAATCTATCCCAGCAAATCGATGTAAAGACATTTAAAACCAATTTTAATAAGGATTCATTCGACCGAAATCTACTCTCCTTCGGTTAATATTAAAATCGATGATTATGCTCCGAAGCAATCAAATACTAATTTCGTAGGAACAATGACGGAAAATTGGAAATTAGAAATGAAGTCGTGCGTTAAATAGCGGCCATTTTGAGGGAATCCGCCATTTTGAAGATCTATGGTTGTAAAAGTAAACGACCTGATAATTGCTTGTGGGCTGAATGGGAATCATTTTATGCTTATTTTTATCTGTTCTGAATTTCAGAAAGTAAAAATGGAAATCGTTTCATCAGTTTTATAAAAAAGTCCCATTTCTTTCGGCACACGTAGAAAAAGATACCCTCGCGCCAAGACTGCAGATAGATGCTGGGGCAGATAGATGCTGGGTGCGGCAAGCTGAAGACAGGGTGTTTTGGCGCTCATTAGGGGACGCGTATGTCCTCAATGCAGTGCCGGATTTATATTTTTTATGAGTGTAGGCCACTTTTTTCCGCCGCCCCATGTACGGAGCCGTTCATTCATTTAGCCCCCCCCCCCCCGTAGACATAGAATTTTATTGTCTGCAATCGAGTGACCGTCCTCTGAAATCTGCCGCCCCCCCTAGGACGCTGCCGCCCCCCTAGGACGCTGCCGCCCCTAGGCCGTGGCCTGTACGGCCTGTTTACAAATCCAGGACTGCCTCAATGATAATTGATCACTTGTTTCAAAAGTTAAAAAAATAAGGATCCTTGATACTTAAACTTGCGTTAAAAGATTTATACTCGTAGGTTCATTTCCTGAACCATCTTATTCGACGGCGTAAACTACCGATAGTATCTAGCTATTTCAAGCTACCCTTGAAAAGGCACATGATCGTAAACTCTGCTTGCTTATTCAGTGTAGGCACATATTCGGCATTTGAAGTGTATGTTAGGATCCAATCCAGACTTCAATGCAGCTAAATAAGTGAATCTTAACATAATTTAAAGCTATTATAATATATTAGGTACATAATGCTTATGTATTAATTTGATGACATTATAAAAATAACAAAAATAAACTTTATTTATTTTTTCGATTAGCCCAGAGGTAACTCATAAAACCACAATAATAATAATGGTATAAAAATTAAAAACAAGTGTAAGTACCTAATCTACAAATTTACAACATAGGTAGGTACTTATAGTTGATTGATACTAAACACTGGATATGATCTAATTTGAATAATGGATCTCAGTAGGTCTGTGAGCTCAGTAGAGGTACGCTATCTTCATTTATGAGGTATACTCAAACTTAAAGTGATTTATTTTCTTAAGGAAACACACTTATAGGGCTCTTGGACCCGTCATAAAAAATCATGTTATAAATCATCATCATCATCATCATCAACTTATATTAGTCCACTGCTGGACATAGGCCTCCCCCAATGAGCGCCATAGCGCCCTGTCTTCAGCTTGACGCATCCAGCATCTGCCAGCATGTTATAAATACTTAATACCTAATTAAAACTAGGAAATAAAATGTTCATTTTGATTTCATTAATAGGAAAATAACACTACAACATCCACCTCAGCAATTTGTACTAGAAAAATGATTTACTTACCTAAAGATTGGTGTAAAAATAGGGTCAATAAGTTAATGATTTTAGGCACAGTGTTGAAAATGTTTTTTAAAAAGAGGCAACTTTGGTATTTTTTTCTTTTCGAGCGAAGTTCATCTTATTGTGTAAATGTAAGCGGATTGTACTCTGTAAGATTTTCAACTGAAACAAATAATTTTTTTTCAGAAATTTACGTCATTTTTTGACTGATTCATATTGATTTTAAAAACAGCATTTACTGTATGGGGCCCAAGAAGCGAACCAGAAATCTTTGTTAGTTTTCGAGTTGGAGCAAAACTCGTCTCAAGCTTTTTATTATCTAAGTAATCAGATATTCTATAGTAAAGCCGTTTACAAAAATTTAAGATTACGTTAGATAGATCCCAGAAACTCGTATACCTACTACAGTAATAGTACCTAATAAACTTTTATTTCAAAAGGATGGTTTCTATAGGTACCTACTCTACTACGGAATGTACCTGTAGACCAATTCCATAGTAGAGTACCTATAGAAACCATCCTAGCTCTAGTCATGGGTAACACAGAGAATAGTCAAAATGGCCTACGCAAACTGAGTTGCAATTTAAATGAGTGTTGACTGAGTCAACGGAGGAGCACATTGGGATCCGAGGTCGACTGATCTTTGTGCATAGGTGAAGTGAGCTGTGTTTGTTTGTACTAAAACTGGGTGCACTTGTGTACGGGTGCAATTCAAATAGCCTCATCTAGCCCCAAGCTCAGCAAAGCTTGTCTTATTGGTATATAATACATAGGTAGATTTTTAAAATAGAAAGCACAGCACATCCAGCACATCCCTAACAACTTGTTACAAGTATCTGCTATTCGTTCAAAAATAATGTCCCGAGGCGAGAATCGAACCCGCAACCTGCCGCAACTGCGTCGCAGACCGTCGAATGTATGTATAAGCTAGTCTTTAATACGAACGAATACTAATCGCCTCGCCGACGCTCACGTGCGCTGATATGTCGATGGCAGGTACTTACGTTACGACATAAAACATTCTTCAACTTCTTTTTTATGGCGCCCCTTACTTTTCATCACGACTCTGCCGCCAGTGTCTGTGTTAGAGTGTCATAAACTTCTAAAATAGAATATGATCGGTTTAACGAAGAAAAAACTCATAAAATTTTGCACTTAAAAAATACTATCGATAAATAAAAGATTTCCTCTATAGTTCATTTTAAAACCATTTACAACGGTCCCGTTTCCTTGACTGCCTTCTGGCAAACACGCTAAAGGCAAACCTTGTTTTTGCTCGAGAAAACAAACGAGAACGTAAGTTGCATTCGCTTGTCAGCCCTGATTAAACTTTATTGAGCTGTGGAATGGTGACAACCCTTTGTTCTAATCCCACTGCCACTAGTCTTTTAACCACCTGTTAGTCTTTATCTCGAGGCAAAAAGGTTCAAATCGTTTCGTACCTCTATTTTGTGCGTTGTTTCAAATCTAAAACGGGCACGTTCTAATTTTACTATCTGACGTTTTTCGGAAAAAAATCTCTTGGAAAAACTGTGATTCGATTTGGACAAATGACTCGCACTGTTGGGAGTTCGTTAGCTGCTTGGGTTAGCAAATAAAATGTAGGTGTTAGCTAACTGTAGGTGGGTACAGTTATTCTGTGGTTAGTGAAAATGTTGAACCGGAGTTGATTAGGTTAGTTAAGGACGGGGCCTAAGGTGATTTCGCGTCCAGGACTAAGCATAGCTCCGCTACTAGATGGCGATGATTTTCAATTTTGATGTTTTTCACTATTTTCTAATTGAATTGTTCATAATTGTTTAATGGTAATGTATTTGCCGCAAATGGTATGTTGTTTTTTATGTACCAAGCAATTTTTCAAGTGTTGAAAGCATTTAGGGAGCTTGTATTTGGGAAGAGCAAAAAAGATCTTGCCTGTGTGAGTGATCGGCCGCTACGAGTCACTCACACAGGCAAACCCTATAAATTCAGTGGAACTAAAATAACTACTGTTCGAAAAATAACAGAGATAATTGGAGACGCCTTAGGACTAAATATTTTTCGGACCAATATTTCCGTTTTCGGGACATTACTAAATTACATCTAAAATTAATTCAACAAAACCACTAGTTAACGAACTAATTTTCGACTCTTGTTTTTTTTAAGAATAAAAACAGGCTCTATTTACATTTAAGAAAAAAATTGGAGGTAATTTTCTTTTATCGTTTTGAACAATTTAAGTAAAAAGGCGCAGAGGGTAATGTTATTTACAAACTAGCTTATTAGCTAAAGAATATCTTACAAATCATAGGTAAAAAAAAATACTTTTCATGCTATTTATTAATTTCGTTAAATCATTGGAATTGACAAATAAATTGAATAAGTTCACAATAACAATCATTAATTTTAAATGTACTCACTGTGAAAGTTGTTCCAATTTTATAATAAAATTACATTAAAATTATTAGCGTAAGGAAGTCTCCACTTTTTTTGACTCTGTTCTTTGTGTACTTAGGTATTTTAGCTCCGATTTTACGACCACTTATAAAAGATTAAGGGCTTGTTTCACGATCGAAAAGTAAGTTCCTGTTAATTTACTTGACAGATAACAGTATTGTCGTCGGGTACTGTCCACTTTAATATGAAAGAGACAGCACCATAGATAACTGTCAGTTAATTTAACGGGAACTTACTTTTGGATCGTGAAACAAGCCCTAAAAGTAATACAAATTTTCACAGTATTTCAATAACTCACTTTGGACTAGCGGTTTGAACAGTCGGGTGGGTGCGACGATGTATAGTCGCACCTGGGTTCGAAACCACCGAAAGTTTAATTTACTTTTTGCTTTTTGAAAATGAAATATCCACAAAATTTTGATACATCCCGTTAGTACGGGCTCGAATCCCTTCAACACTACCAAATTTTTTGATTTTTATCATTTTTATTCTTTATATTTTGAACAATGTCATAGACCTAGTACAAACAAATCCATATTTGTCATAAATTACTTATTGTAAGCCTTCCTAAGTCTATTTGATTGTTATATAAAACTTTGGTAGACTGTTCTGCGTAGGTACATCCCACAAAGGGTCCTGACCTCGTTTCTAACGGTATGACAAAAATAAAAAGAAACAATTATGTACTATCAACACCAACTGATTTTTATTTTATTTTAGCTCTTACGCCAGCTAAGTTCAGGCATTTTTACAAATCGCTCATTGAATGCAAAACGGCCACATTTCAAAAATTTAGAAAATGGTTTTATTTCTGATAAAGTATATTTTCTCTTGAGAACAACATTTCATAAAGCTAGTTTAATTTAAATATTGATTTCTTTTCATTGGGATAATTATCTTAACTTTGCTTCAAAATTTTAATGCAAAATGGGCTTTTGTAGTTTTTATCAAGTTGGGTGATAGCTATAACAGCGACCATTATTTTAAAAAATAGAGCAAAAAATTACGGAAACAATGATGTTTTAATATAAAAAAAGAAAAACTTTAACTTTTCAAAAAAATCATGTTCAAAATTTTGTTTTGGCTCTCTGTAAAAAGTTACGATTAGTCCAATAAAAAAAATATATATATAATTCCGGACAGTCCACACAGATTCATCTAGCCCCAAGGTGAGCAAAGCTCGTATTATGGGTACTAGTTGACTGATAAACTTAATACAATACATTACATAGATAGATATTTTTTTTATAAATACATAGAAAACACCCAGACCAACGGAACAATTTCATGTTCAATTTCTGTAGATCGTACACAATTTTTTCCGACACGGGAATCGAACCCACAACCGGTCGCAGGCGGACCTTCGCCCACTGCGCCACATCGGTTGTCGCTGATGAATGATCGAAATGCTTTGCATACAATCTGACACGTCTGATGCTGGGGCCACACTACCGTGATATGCCGATAATTATTTTAATTATAACTTATACAACACCTAGGTGTAACCACGATTTATGGCCATAATTTTACAATGCCAATCAATATGGCAAATGGCGGTAGACAATAGCTCCGGCGGCGGTCTTTTTTCGCACATCAAAGAAGATTACCGCAGTAATTAATGCGTTTGTGGCCACTACCGTTTGTCCAGTGTGCAATATGAGCTCACCGGCGACGCACGTGATATTTTTACCGCCTTATTTATTGACATATCTAGGTAAACTCTAGTGTAACCACACCAGGTCATAAAGTAATTTAAACGGTAATTTAATATCATAATTATTGCGGTAACAGCCCGGTAGACGGTAAGGTAGTGTGGCCCCAGCGTAAAACTCTCTAAACTGGTATCTATAAGCAAACATTTTATCTGTTTACATAGTGTCATTTATTGTTGTCATGGAAACGGAACGTACGCTTCCTAGATCTTATTTGACATGCAGCAAAAATAGATAGGAATAAATACTTGGACGATGGAAAAACCCTTTGAGAACTGTAGACTATGGTATTATTAGATGATTCTTTAGATAGCACAGAGATGGCGATTCCGTCGCCGCCGTCACACTCACAAGTTCAAGTAAGCGGGCGTACAACATTATCCGTGTTCACTCACACATTGATAAAAATGGCCTAAAATTTTCACGTTATTTCTAATTATACCGAGTGTTTTCATGAATCAAACACAATTTGCCGCAAATAATGACCAATAACAAAGCCAAAAACAGTTATTTATTTGTTAAATTATGTCCACATCGCTCATATTTGGGAAAATACAAACGTATGACAATCGCCAAAATCAGTACGTGACACTTGTAATATTAAAACGAGATCCGTCAAGCGAGAGTGTGACTCGCGCTTCGACACTACGACGGTTGCGAATTTTTGTCAATTCAGCAACTTTTTTACTAATATCTAACCGCGTCTTCGCAAGCGTCGTTTCCATGGAAACGCTACAGTGCTATATCTATCCCCGTGGGACTTGATATGGGAAAAGTACCTAGTCTCTGTTTTACTCCAAGTCTAGAACTACGTCGCTTCAGTATCTTTTGCGTGAAAGAGCAACAAACATTCATAAAAAACTTTAGCGTTTAGATATTACGTAGGCTATGTAAGGATTAATAGATGGCTGCGAAAACTTTGAACTTGAAGAATAATAAACAATTAAATTAAAAAACGCACGTGTTTGTAAAATGAATAAATGCCCGTGTGAAATAGAATTTTTGATGTTATGTATACTTTTAATATTGTAGGCTCGGGTGATTTTTCCAAAAGCAAATTTCCGGAAAAATCCGGCAATGGTATGTCGGACAACGAATAGGTTATTATTATTCCAGTTATAAATCTCACCGCCCTCTCAAATTGAAAAAAAAAAAACTATTCTACTAACATATTAAGTTAACTAATCAAGGTATGTAAGGTACTTATAAAGAAAAAAAAGATTTTATATCATCTCGTAAAATCCATAAGTGATCGAATCATCTAATAGCTTTTATTTCGGTCAATAATAAGGACAACTCAACAAAATTCTAGTTAGATCTTGATCCAATTTATATGGAACCAAACCACTATTTTATTTATGCTAATTAATATTTATAAATCTATATATTTTATTATTAAGATTTATATAAGTAATAATTATATTTTATTATTAAGACTTCTGTGTAAGTATGCGAGAATAAGATGATCATCAAAATAGGTTTACCTAAATAAAATTGTATACAAACATTAAAAAAAATTAGCCGAATTGAGAACCTGATTTTCTAAAGTTGGATACAAATCGCAAAAAATATCCCAACAACATAATAGATGAATTCGCAACAATTTATTGAAACTCAGCTTGAGTATGTCGAGCCAGGGCAAACTTTCCTCATTCTTTAATAATAGCTAGCCGACAGATAGAGTTCCTTCAATTTGTTCGAGAGAGAGATAGGACATTTCATTAAATAAGTTCCGAAGAGACCCATTAAAAAGTCTTTAGGAATGAGAAAGATAAAATTAATTCAATATCTGTTATCTGACGTTTGGAGATTTATATTAAGACCACGTTAAAATTGTGATTAGAAATCGGATTAAAATGAATCAGAGGATTAGCGTAGGCTGTATTTACGGAAATCAATAGGTTACTCATTGATTTTCATAATACAGTTTAAACATACACTTCTATCAACTATTATAGCTCTTGAGCGATAAGACCGCCGATTGTAACTTAGTCTATATTATTTTATTGTAAATTGTTATTAAGTTCGTTTCATTAGCATTTTCTATCTAACTATGAATTCAACAATAGTTACACCTCAGACTAGATAATAATTTAATATTTTACTCTTTAGGTACTGCTTGTACCTACTGCTTGTCAAATATATGTTTGCCTGGAATATGTCACTTATAGCGATAAGGCCGCCCATAGTACATTATTTGTGATTTGTTTTGGTTATTTGCATACAAATGAAGTAAAATTTGTATTGTGAAGATACCTCTTAAAAGCATAAATGAGAAAATAATCATAATGCTGTCGCAGTTATAAGCTGAGGTGAACTCAAAAATAACTGATCAGATGTAAATCAATGGTATAAGGGACCTCATCAATATTGATTCTGCTAGATATAAGTTCTAACACATAAAAAATACAATCAAAAACTCTACCATTTTTCAATTCCTTTGAACAAAGGTGAAAAATCCCTCGCTTTCTAACTCGCATAATTGTATCCAGCAACACAAAAATATTAAGAGCGTCCATTTCATTCAGAAGCCAGCAGTAAATCCGATTATTTTAACTCCCGCGATATTCGGATCGCGGCGGGTATTACAGAAAACTCCGAATAAAGATTATAATCCGGATTTTTACCGAGCCGCGTATTTCCCCAAGTTGAAAACAATAAATAAGTCACGCAAGATCGTCAGCCATTGAAATTATCAAGTAATTTAATAAAGCTGCAAATAACTTTGGAGCTAGATAAGGGGAATAAGTTTAAGGCGCGCTAAGTAGCTAAAAATGCGGCAGAAAAACCAGGAGAGTTGACAAGGGCTATTTCATAGATGGCGCATGCCTACCGTTAATTAGTATATTAGTTTTTATAAGATCGTGTTGCTGGTACCTGCGTAGGTAGGTAATAATGCTTTACTATGGGTAACTTTACCCTGTTTTGTACCTGATGTAACGACCTCCCCAAGTTCCTAGGTAATGCATAAGTAAATTAATAATATGTATGGTTATGCCTAGGTACCTATACTATATTTCATCATTATCATTATAAAATATAATATAATCGCGAAGAAACGACAACCGTTGGGGTAAACGTGTTCTTGAGTGGAGACCGCGACGTAGCAAACGTAGTGTAGTACGCCCTCCGGCAAAATGGGATGACGATCTGCGAAAGACTGCTGGCAGATGCTGGATGCGTCCAGGGCGCTATGGCGCTCATTAGGGGAGGCCTATGTCCAGCAGTGGACTAATATAGGCTGATGATGATGTATTAGTCCACAGCTGGACATAGGCTTCCTAATGAGCGCCATAGCGCCCTGTCTTCAGCTAGCCTAGCATTCAGCATCTATCAGCAGTGTTTCATATTATTATATCAGCCTATGCATTTTATAAATTCATTTCGAATATCACTTAGGGTCACACTACACGGGCGGTTCTCCCGTCGCGGGTATCCGCTCGGCAAAGCTGCCGTAGACCATCAAACTACAAGGGATACGCGGGGATGATAAACCCGCGCAGAATGACGTATAGCGCGAAAGCGTCCATGTAGTAAGAACCGGTTATCAGCGGTGATTTGAAGCTACATGTGTCGTATTGCTCCCGCCTAGCTGTGAACCGCGAAGGAAAATCATATCTTTCATATTTCATATTAAAATGTGATTAGTGCGGTCCAGAAGCGTATTCCCGCAGCGGGAGAACTTCCCGTGTGGTATGACCCTTAGAAATCCGCTGTCAGTTTAAAATGCTGAGATTTTGACAATTAGGGGAGACCAGGGCAACAGGAGCCTACTCCAGGAATGTTTTAATAAAAATTTGACAAACTTGTCAAAATTCTTCTTATTATTATTTTCAATTTCATATATTTGTATAGTTACCTATAGTTAAAATACGGGACTGGCATACAAAAGTCTCGAAATATGAAGAATAAAAAACCTTTTCTTTATTATTAAATGGTACTTAACTATAGATATGTATTAAGGTACAATTTACAGTTTAACCAGTCAGTCGCTCCTTTTGCCTGTCAATTGCAATGAATGAGTGCCCATTTAATGCTAGAGCAAATATAATTAATTTTAGATCAAAAAATTGCAAAACTCTATCAGTAACATTTGTGTTACCGTTAGAGTTTTTCAAATCATAACATTTTTACACTCAAAATTTATCAATTAATTTGGCAAAAAAAATGGAGAAAATAAATATAAAAATATTGATGGAAAACAAAAGATTTTATGGATCCAGACTTTATGGATCCAAACAAAATGTACAAAATATCTCTCGAATCTGGACTATCACTGCCAGTACACTTTTTCATCATCGGTACCACATCTCTACATGTTTCAGTATATAAAAAAATTGCACATAATTTATCTTTTTCAAAATATTAGCTAGGCTACCATCAATTTAATTTTACCTTATCACTCATTGCCCGACAGCTTTCATTAGCCTAGGTTCCCCTATGCCCGTCATTCTTTAGCATAGAGCCTATGCTAAAGAATGACGTAGCTCGGTCACTAGAGTGGATTCGAGTTCAAATTCGAGATTTTACAGAATGAGTCTGCCTGCAGATATAGAGGTAGATAAAGATATAAAAAAGGAAATAAACAACTTTATTAACAACGAAAATTACAATCAAGGAATAGAAAAAAATACAACTAGTATACAACTAGTACATGTATACAATTGAAACCATTGAGCTAACTGCAGACGATTGCAAACAGTCTAAAGAAAATCTTATTTGCTTTTTAGGTAAATTCAGGTAAAATAAAACATATTGCGAAATATAACGAATATGAGGTATAATTTATAATTCTCTATTTTTAATAATGAGTAAAAAATACTCAAAATTCAAATTCGTTTATTCCTTATTTTCAAATTCGATCAAAGCTAACTGTCTGCTGCAAAATAAAAATGCTAACTAACATACCTTATACCGCTAAGGTATGAATATATCCGAAATGCTACAAGATGATGGAATAGATAAAGTTTTGTTAAAAAAGACCCGAAATTTCCCGAGAAATAATGTACAATAACCAGGTTTTGAAATCATCCAGAAATTTTGGGAAATCCCGGGAAATTTAGAACCTGGAATGCCCGGGCGCCTAATCCTAATTTATAATTTACCATCATAATAATTTTTGTGCCATCTCTATTACGTTCCAGTTCCACTCTATGCAAAACGATATCATATCTCTGGATGCTAAATGAAATTTAGTTTTGATAATTTGTGTAGCGTAGTGGTATTCTATATTCAAAAATTCGATTTGCCTAAATCCTAGTTGTCAATCGAAATGAAACATAGTCAATCTGTCAGGGAACGCTAGCTAAGAGCCTGTCCAGATGGAGCGTTTTACTCGCGAGTGCTCTCGCGTTTAAACATTCGCGCTTTCTCCAGATACTAGAGCACTATACCTACATCCCGTCCAGATGCTGGTGCGCGATTCCTCGTCCAGTCAAAAAAAAAACAAATTACCGTACTTTTCATAGACGAAATTGAAAAAAAAGTAGCAGTATGGGAAAATTGAATCAATCAGAGATAATCCAATAGAACCATGAAACGTTACAATTAACTAATAACGGAAGAATTAGTAGAATTGGATGTATGTTAAATCTTTGTAGTGCTTTTTGCTTCCGACTTTTCCAGAACTATTTTATTTGGTTCCATGTTTTTAACTGTCTCCGAGTCCCTCCCTAACGCACCGCGCATAGGAGCGCACGTAAAACGCCCCATCTGGACAGGCTCTAACCGAATATTCACGATAAATATTACGTATGGTTTGTCATTGATATCTGAGACGACATCAAGTACACGTCCGGCCTTGACAGAGGTCACGGTGGTACTGATGCATGGGCGGCGGGCTCAGCGCCTGCTGTTAATCGAATAAATTAATATTTAAATTTATTGAGAATCTTCATCAAAAGACTAAGCTAACCGGAGTCTAGATAAAAATGTAACCTAACTTTAACAATAACTCCCTAATTGATGTTTATCGTAGCTATCAATATATTTTTATATTAAATTCTGAAACGTGCCATTTTGAAAACATATATTAATTGAGAAAAGTTTCTGCTGTTATGTTTTCAGCTTAGCTGTTAATCTTTATACGAACGTGAAGTAATATATATTTATAAATTTGAAATGTAGCTTGCTCAGAAACATTACCTATTTCTACTTAAAAATGACCGATTGTCGACAGACAGGGCCTTAAATGAGAAAAGTTTAAACGTCACTTACAGTGGGTACTATACGACTGTATTTACCTTTAGAACATTTACAACATGGGATCTAAACCTTCGTGGAGCCCTTTGATATATAAAAACTGTGTTACGTTTAAGTATGTTCTTTTTATTAACAGAGAAAATTACAATAAAAAATGTAAAAAATACACTTAACTAGCGACCCGCCCGGGCTTCGCACGGTTTTATTATAGGTACGTAAGTATAAACCTTCCTGTTGAATCACTATGAAAAAACCGCATCAAAATCCGTTGCGTAGTTTTAAAGATTTAAGCATAGGTACATAGGGACAGAGAAAGCGACTTTGTTTTATACTATGTACATTCTACTTCTTCTCTATTTCTACTCTACTTCTATTCAGAATCAGAGCCCTAAGGCGTTACCCACAGAATAAATAAAAGTTCAATTAAAGTTTCGTATTTCAAATACAAATTATCAGAATACAATTTTACAATCGCAGGATAATAATATTATACTGACTTTATTAACAACGAAAATTACAAGCAAGGAATAGAAAAATTACAACTAGTATTTACAATTGAAACCATTGAGCTAACTGCAGACGGTTGCAAACAGTCTAAAGGTAGCTCAATAAACAGGATAATTATATCATTCTCAAATAAACAGATAGATAGTAGTTTACCTACCTAGGTATGTAAAAAATAATAGTTTTGATATACTTACTTTCAATAGCTCTTTATGTAGGTATATTACCTACTAAGGTAAGTAAGTAAAGGTAAGTTAAGAACAAAGAAAAAAACGGAAAACACTTTGAGCGACTTATCTTTCTTCCGCATTCACTTCAAAAAGTTGGCAGCAATTTATTATCGTAGAAAACAATGAGATCAATACAGTCAAAGTAAACAAAAAAGTTCTTAACGAGAAGCTGTAAATTAACCGGAGAAGTTACTAGTCAAGTAAAAATAATCAATGTCTCGGTAGAATAATCCATAATTTATGGCAACACAGGCATTTATAAATGAAAACTAGCATCGGCTCGCGGTTTCGCACGCGTTGTTTCTATGGAAACGTGTCAAGGCTATTTTCCATCCCATGGGAACTGATTATCGATGAAAAGTAACCTATGTGTTATTCTTTGATTATATACTTGTCTAGATAGATAGTTCGAGCGTCAAAACGCCAAAAAATATATCAGCCAACTGTTGGCTCATAGGCTGATCCCGCCTCGTCAGTGGCGACTCTGACTTTGTGCGGCGCACACGCGTTTCGTGACAAATAAAGATGACGATTTGCGCTTTAAAAGATTGCAGGAATTACAAAGGACGATTGAAAACAACTAAAGAAATTACTTATCATCGGTAAGTACACTTTGAATCACTGTAAGTTAAAGAAAACAATTTAATAATAAAGTTTTAATGTTGTCCTTAAATACGATGCCATTTGACGCCATGTTAACTGGGTTGCCTGCTCTATGAATACAACATTTCCATAGTGAATAAAAGCTAATATGAAAAAAGTATTTAATAACGACCCAACAAATGTTTTTCGAGATTTTGCCGGCGCCGTAGATTGAGTCGAAACTGCTAAATACCCCCTGCCCCCCCCCCCCATAAGACTGCCCCTATTGAGGTTGCTACTAGGTACATGCCATAGAGATAGGGCATTTCTGATTGCGGGATCGCTTTTATACGAACCCGCTTTCGTTTCTTATTCATCGAATAGAATAGAATAGAATAGAATAGAAAAATCATTTATTGCCTATAGGTAAATTTCTTAACCTAAACTAGAATTATAAACAATAATAAAAAAAAGTAATCATAGGCAAAGGGAGTAGATTCAGCTGTGCTGCATGCAGAAACATGCGGCGCTGATTTTAAATCTACTCCCCTCGGGTAGGTGGTCACCGAGAAGTTATGTGATAGCGGGTTTAACCTAGGTAAATTCTTACATTTACATGTTTACTTATATAAGAAGGTTGCTTCTAATTTGTGCTCATTACTTTACATAATTTTTTTTTTTCCTATTTAATAGTGGAAGGTTTCATACATAATACATTGTTATACTTATACAAACTGGGCTTATTACACACTAGTATGAATGTGTTTGTGTGAAAGTTCTCCTGAGGCTCCAGTCTCATGAGAGTCTGGGCAACCGGAGACCTTTTGAGTGTGTGTGTGTTTGTTTGAGGGTGTGTATGTGTTTTGTGAGGGAGTGTTAGTGTGCGTGAGTAATGTGCCTAAGTGTTCATCGTCATCATAATCATGATCAGCCTATATTAGTCCACTGCTGGACATATAATAAGCCTCCCCTAATGAGCGCCATAGCGCCCTGTCTTCAGCTTGCCGCATTCAGCATCTGCCAGCAGTCCTTTGCAGATCGTCATCCCACCTGGCCGGAGGGCGTCCTACTACACTACGTTTGCCGAGTGGCGGTCTCCACTCAAGAACATGTCAACGCCCCGCGCCACAACGGTCGTCAAATGTATCTATATGTAAATAATCCAATTGCATGATTTTATGACTTGTATAAATATAATTAAGAACTACAATATTATAAATAAACTTTAATTTTCAGTAATATTTTTACTTTCCTTACACATATATTTTACTTAGTAATCCATATGTACAACATTCTAAAAAGTAAATTAAAATTTAAAATCAAATAATTATAAATGATTCAAAATCTAAACATTTTTTCCCTATTATTATGGGAAATATTCAAGAGCTGGTATCACTCAGTACAGCCACATGTGACGTAGCACGCTTGTAGTTACACATACTTGTGTGCGTAATTCGCACACAAGCGCTTCAAATCTGGCCTATTATTTTGTTGCGATTGCAGCGCAACACTCCATCTAGACAAGTATATAATCAAAGGTGTTATTCTAGGGCTATAACCACAGAATAGATAAGCTATAACTACGAGTAGGTACGTTTATTCCAAATTTCAACCCGATTCGTTCAGTTGTTTTTGCGTGAAAGAGGAACAAACATCCATTCATACATCTTTACAAACTTTTGCATCTCTAGTATTAGTCAGGAGTAAGTATAAAAAAAACTATAATCTCAGGAAATAACCAGTTCACCGCTACTTTATCAATTAACATTAAAATAAATAATTTATATGTCCATAGAATCTGTGATTCACCGACAAGTAACTGTTGATGGAAAAATGTCATAAAAAAGAAAGGAATTACTTTGGTTGCAATATGACAGTGAACTTCTTCTTGTATTTTCGAAGTTATTATTCTGAGTTGAATCACATTATTATCGTAGCTACGCTTTGTTATTGCATACGCTCGTGCACTGCATTAGCCCAGTAAAGACTGGTGTACCGGATAACACCTTGAGTGCGCTTTCCTGACAAAACCACATTGATGCTCGGTGATCCGGTTGTATGGAGATGATCTAAGGAGATGATCATGAAGATGATCCTATTTTCCCTCTATTTGACAAGCTTATGATAGGTTTAACAAACTATGTGTGAATTTCGGAAATTCCTTTGTTTAACGGAATTATATGATAAAATAAGTGGTGGCCTATGTCCAGCAGTGGACTAATATAGGCTGATGATGATGATGATGATGATGAAGTGGTACCGCTACTTTAGCTCCTGTTTGCGCCTTCCATCAATATTTCTTACATTTTGCAATTCCTTTGTTTACAATAAATATCGTGGATTCTAGAAACGTGTATAATGTAACTTCTGAAACTATAGTCTTGAGTTTCTGTGAATTATAGCCCTTTGATGTAATTAGATGCGAGTTAGATAGTTTATCACGCGATCGTTATGGGCTCTTTCACATATAGTTTACTGAAAAAGTTTTAGCCTATTAGGCACCTTACTAATAGGTACCAATGGGACTCCACAAACCTTTCGGTAGAAGTTTTAGAATACAAAAAATGTAATTTACTCAGATAAAAGCTTCATAAGAGCTTTATAAAAACACAAACTATCTTTGTCTTATCTTTATAATACCTACACGTAGGTACAATACAAGCGTGCTGGTTTGGATGGAAAATAAAATGTAAATTTTAGAAACACAAGGGGTTAGGTACCCCTATTGAACATTTAAAATGTTACTTAAGTAATTTTTCATTATAATACTCTCAAACCTTTTTAAAGTACCTAGTTAAAAATATATAGTTCGTAATTTAAGGGTTCTTTAAAAGTCTATAGGAATAAGTACTAAATGGAAGGTATCCAACACCAAAGAAGTTAGGTCCAAAATAAATTAAAGGGTCGAGCTTTCGATTAAAAGATTTGTTGAGTGTTTCTATAAAATAGGTTTGTTAAGAAGAGATAAAAGCTCTTAAATGTATTAAATTTCAAAGAAAATCACATCACTCAGGCTCCGTCTAAAGTTCCATTGTTCGGAGAACTTTCTTAGGTAGGTATATATTCCAAGTAAATGATAAGTCGATAAAATGATTTTAGACTTTAGCTAATCACCCTTTCAGACTATCTTAGAATTGGTTTAGCAATTCTTAGAATATAACTGAATTTTAATCAAGTTTAATAAAAGAGATATAAGAGCTAAGAGAAATTACCCCGAAGAAAATGCAGTGTAAGTGGCGAATTATGAACGCCGCGTCTTCAAAGGTCAACACTTAAAGTAGCGATCACGATAGGCCTATCATGGCCGCATTGAAAGCCAACTTGAGCAAATAAAAAAACATAATATAAATAAATTATACTGTAAAATCAATACAACGTCATTTAGCGCCAAACTAAGCAGATTTGTAGGTATTATGGGTACTAGATCACTAATCACATCTACCTCTACTTAATACACGATAAAGATATTTTTTTCCACATTAAAAACCCCAAACCAACCAGTACAAATCACTACATAGTATAAAACAAAGTCGCTTTCCGCTGTCTGTCTGTCTATCCATATGTATGCCTACATCTTTAAAACTGATGCGGTTTTGTTTGATAGATAGAGTGATTCAAAAAAATAAATAAATATTTCCGGACAGTCCACACAGCACCATCTAGCCCCAAGCTAAGAAGAGCTTGTGTTATGGGTACTAGATGACTGATATACTTAATACAATACATTACATAGATAGATATTATTTATTATACATAGAAAACACCCAGACCAACGGAACAAATTTCTGCAGATCGTACACAAATTTGTTCCGAGGCGGGAATCGAACCCGCAACCTCCTGCGTCGCAGGCGGACCTTCGCCCACCGCGCCACATTGGTCGTCATTTCAAGAGGATTCAAGAGGAAGGTTCATTATGTAAAATTTACACCCATACGAATTTAACCGGGGCGAGTCGCTAGACATTTAATTTTGTCCCGAGGTAAGAATCGAATCCGCAACCCCCTGCGTCACCCCGTTGCGACGACTTGTCTAAGTGCTTATTTTGTAAGCCTCAAGAAATAAGGTTATTGATTTATGATTTTATTATGATTTTTTTCGCCATTGAGGCGGTCGACGAAAGACAATAGTTTCGTAAAATTTAACATCCGAGTGATAAAACAAATATCCCACTTCAGATAAATGTTTGCTAAACTAAAAGGCTCATTCGCGCCCAAAAAGCTCAAAACAACGTTTATGTTGATTCGCCCATATTTGAACGCGTTTCTTTGACAAATCTCTTGGAGTAAACACGCGCTATCAAAAGGTGCTCTAAGTTGCTGAGTTTATTCTATTCGAAGTTCACGAGGATCAAAGCGTCATTTAGTCTGAGTAACTTTGTTCTGGAACAAATTCATTTGGTTTGTTTGGATGGAACTGTTTTGCTTCGAAATCCTGGAGAGATAAGGGCTGCTTTATATGTATACTAGGTACTTAGATGAAAAGAAGGTGTACTTACCGTTATTTCTTATATTAATACCTAGCTGTATCTATTCTGTGACATTGATATTAACTTTATTAACAACGAAAATAACAATCCTACAATAGAAACATAAGTTATAAAACTAGTATTTATCTACATTGTAAATAATTGCAGAAGGATTATAAACAGTCTAGCACGAATCCATATCAATAAATATAAAAATGATATAAATGAATTAAAGATTATCCCAAAGTTTTTGGACTTCGACGGATATTGAACCCGCTTGCTAATTGAAGTGAATTTCAGGATAATTTCACTTGCGGGTTCACTTTTACCTGGCCCGGGAATAACTATGTACTAGGTACCTACTTATTTAGTATATCAGTCATCTAGTACCCATAACACAAGCTCAGTTTAGCTGGGGTTAGATGATACATGTGTGAATGGTAGTGTGGTATGAAAGTAACTACCAATTAAATTTGTATAACATCTAATGTGTCCCATCTTTGGGCGAAGCTTAATAAAATTTATGAACATCAAGTATCAAGATCTCAAATAAAAACAGCGAATGTTATTTTGATCTAAAGGAAAACCTACTTATACCTATCACTAAAGAAAATATTGTTCCCCGAAAAGTACATTACCTATCCTTTCCTATCTGAAAACGAGTACGCCACAAAAGCATTGGTGTTTACCAAGTTATTCAATAAATCTGAGAAATTGCACGGTACGAGGCACGACTGTAATAAATTGCGAAGTAGCCGGCTTCCGCGTCGCGTCGTAATAACCAGGTAATAATGGAATGGCTTCCTTTGCTTTAGGCACATGGACGCTGAAACTGCTGGTTAAATTATACGTAACATGGCTTAGTTGTGCACAAATTTCACAACTAAACCATGCACAAATTGTAAGTTAAAATACTAGTAAATATATTTATGAAAACTTATTGTTTCAACACTCATAGAAAATTAGGCGATTCCCTAAAAATGGATATACCTACTGTAATACAAGAAATAAGCATGAACTTGCTTATGTCAACGAGGTTCTCTGAGAGAACTCCAAGTGAGTTGTAGTAGGTAGGTACAATAAATTTATTTTCGAAAGTACGTTAAGAAATGAAATAACATCGCAGAGTTTTTTGAATTCGGCGGGACTTGAACCCGCTACCCTTCCTCATACGGAATGCGCTACCAACTGCGCCACGAATCCAAGTGACCACGTAGTCGAAAATCTATGTGACCTTCAACGGACTCTAGCGCTGTTAGCTGCCACCTACAGGGGAAACATTGAAGTTTTTATCCTAGTTCAAAGACTAAGGCTGTGTCCCCAGTAGGCAAACTGTGAGCGGCCGACTGAGTGGGCCGCAAATTTGTGGCGAACAGCTACAAACTCAGATCAGTTTGCGTGCGTATCGCAAGCACTGGAACCTGCGAGTCTGAGACAGACGGCGCACGTAACGCAGCAAACTGCGTACAGTGAGCGCAAACTAGGAAACTGTGGACACTCAATTTATGAAAATATATGAAAGGGCGTACTGAACTGATACGCCGCAAACTCAGTCGGCTGCTCACAGTTTGCCTACTGGGGACACAGCCTAAAGTTACATTTAGTCCGTTTGACAAGAAGTGTTGGTTTTTACATTAACTTCGTTATTTTCTATTTGAGTAAACAAGCTGCTTCAACTCTCAGCTGTGTAATAAAGTATGTAATAAAGCTCTACAGGCGACACGATTCTTTAATAAACAAATAAATAATATTTACTGAAGGTTTATACACTGCATCATCTGGGCAGGTCACCTTACCTTAGTCAACTGAAGCTGATCGAACTAATCCCGCGGGATCAGTTGACCGAATTAATATTTTTGAACCAGGCAACTGATCCCATTGATTCATTTTACGATCGGTATAGAATAGACAAGTAAAAAAGACGAAAAAAAAAATTCAATGCATAATTCGGGTAATGAACGTCAATTTATGTGCGAATTAGAACGGCATTCAGAAAATCACAGAATACTTATTATTGTATCAAAATAAGGTTGAACGCATCTTCTTTTTCTTTCGTGTTTAGTTTAGTGTTATTGTTTGTGTATTTAATTGTCCTACTTTTTGTGGACAATTAAACATTAAATTTTAACTTCAGTTTTTGAAATAAGTAAATACTTAATTTTAATTCAATTTTACAAACATTCTTTTAGTATTCATTTAGTATAGCGCATATTCCCAAGGTAAAACTTGTCAAAAAATATTACCTATTCTACCTAAATTCTTATGTCAAATCGAACCTTAAACCTCCTGCGTCGAAAGGACCTCCACCTTTTTGCCCCTGAGGTCGTCAAATAGACCGATAGTTTTACATTTTTACCCATAGACTTAAAAATTTTTCACTATCCTAACTTTATGTTTTTACCCATAGACTTAAAAATTTTTCACTATCCTAACTTTATGTTTTTACCAATTCCTCGGAAGATCTTGCTAAAGGACAAAATCGTGTCTCTAGAATATTTAATGTGAAAAAAAGCTGCCCACTAAAGAATTTATTTGCACCGGTCTAGACGATGAAAAGTGCAGTTTGTAAGAATCTAATCATATGAATAATGTAGTTTCCGGTGCTATGGACTTTTATTAAATCAATTTTATTTTACGGAGGAAATGTACAGAGTTGGACAACATTTTCCGACCTTCAGCTATCGTTTCTTTTGAAGGCTTTTTTTGGAAACCTACCTTTGGAACCTCTGGGCAAATAAGTAATTTACCAAATTTTATACAGATATTTGCTGATTCGTCCCACTATGAATATTTATTTATACATAAATCTTACAGAAAAGTACCTCGTTA
Source organism: Eupithecia centaureata (assembly GCA_944547425.1). Taxonomy (NCBI): domain Eukaryota; kingdom Metazoa; phylum Arthropoda; class Insecta; order Lepidoptera; family Geometridae; genus Eupithecia; species Eupithecia centaureata. The sequence continues at coordinate 3,123,253 of OX155676.1, read as the reverse complement.
AAAGAAATTAGCTCGATCTGTACTTTTGACGTAAAAAGGTAACAACTGAAATTTAATCTTCTGTTTTGTTTAACAAAGTCAATAGACACTAAGTACTTTTAACTTTTTTAAAAACTTTCAACTTTTTTAAAGGTTCTTTAGTATTAAGCGCACCCTTTAGCAGCTGCCCAGTTCATAAACGCTCAAACTATGTTTAACTCAAGTTTAGTTTGTTTTCAGACAAGTCATATAGACACAGTTTACAATGCCTTAGTATCCAATGCAATAGAATACAAGAATTAGAACAATCAGAGAACCTTACGGGATTGGTGATTAAGAAACTAAAACTACCATAAAAAGAACACTGTTTCGCACATACTTTGTTCGAGATCTTAGGATCCAAAGCGGTAGTATAGCGGTACAAACACATAACTTCATTTGTTAGACAGCACAGTCGGCTCCTGCGGTTTGATTACAATTTATCGACGTATATTCTCATTTGTTTGGCCTATGCCAGACTTCCGCCATCCTCGCGTATATAAATTATTTTGTGATACCCTCCCTTGAAGTGCGTGTGAGGCTACATTTAGGGGTTATTGTTCGTGAAAAATAGCGTCTCTAAATAAAAATAGAATATCTAATGGTATAGAATGATATTTATTTCGAGGAAATAATATTTGAGTAACTATTATTACATTTTTTATATTCTATGAGCATAATTTCTACAAGCTCATAATAATTTCAAAAAAGTACTTATAGTTAAAAGTCCATCTATCTAAGGTAGGTTTCTTATGTATTGTATTATGTTCTAGCTGCGCTCCGCAGCGTCGCCAGCGTGAATGTTATTTATTTGTCAAATAACATATTTTTATAATATTCCCGACGAAGACAAATCCAAAAACTCAAGAATCATAAAAATCGGTCCAGCCGTTCTCGAGTTATAAATGGTGTAACAAGACTTTCTTTTATAGATAATGATGATGATGATATCAATAATCTAGTCCCTTTCTAGTGTATCGATGATGTTATAATAGATGTCACTTAAAAAGTCTACTGCAAAATTAAATGCTAAAGGTGCACGCACACTCGCACAAACACACCTGATCAATTAGTCGTCACGCGTTCACGCTATTCTGTTTGCCACCGCGCCGCTACTAGTTAGTTAATACAATTTGAATCGCGCTAGTTATGGATATTCAGTGTGTACAACACGGTGTGAATGCCGTATTACAGAAGTGAATTAATTACGTGCTGATTAAAATTCTGAAAGGGATGATGCTAAAATACACCTGACAAGAGAAATTCAATCCTATTTCTTCGGAAGTAAAAGATTTAGTTAGCAACAAAATATTTAGTATCTGTTATTATGTTTATTATACATAGTAAAATGAATGAATTTAAAGGGTTAATATTGATAACCCTATATCGACGTGGGTTAACTCAACCAGTTATGTAAATAATGCTGCACAATCCACACAGCATCATCTGGCGCCTAGTTATGCAGAGCTTGTATTATGGTTAGATTTCACTCACTGTTTTTAAGTAGCAAAGCCACCGTTTTAGAACGGGAATGGCGAACAAGATATTTTATTTTTAGTAGCATTGGCCCCTTTCGACACAAAAGTAGCAATATCTCTTTTTACGAAGCTAAATTTCAAAAATTGTTTATTATTTTGGAATGCTCTCGAAATGGACTGGACATGTTTTAGATGTTAGGTTTCCTTATATTTGTTTTACCACAGCTGCCCAAACATTGCATAATAATATGAAAAACTAAAACTTTCTACTTTAAACCTGTCTTGAAAATAATTGGTCCTAATTACAAAATATTTCAAACGGTGTTCAAAAAAGATGTTTGTTTTTAGTATATTCCGAAAACCCAAAAGTAAAAATTCTAAAATTGTGGGCACACAGTCCAAAAATGTGAACAATGGCACATTTTTTTTCCAAATTTACAAAATATCAATAGTTTCAGTTTTTAAAAAGTAAAAAAATCTGATTGTTCTTGACCTGCCGCATAAGCACCTTTAAGGTTATCCACTCATTATGGGACACACTGTATATCGTTTCCTACATTCTGAAGGTCATATTTCTTCATCAAATGGCCACTAGACACGCATATAAAAAAAAAATGTTATTTTTTAAACCTTGACATCCATTACAAAGTTGCGAGTTAAGTAAACAATTACTTTTAACGAGAAACTAGCAATTATGGGGGAATACGTTAAGATTAACGTTAATAACGTAGATTACTGTGCAAGGCTGTGTTCACATTATTCGACATAGCGAGGGGATGTAGTGTTGCGGATGTGAAAACCCGGTGTAGTCGTGGATACGTGATATATAATTTACGTTAAATTATAATTTTCAAGGGAATTAAAAAAGCAAGAGGTTTTTGAACCTCAGCCCTTTTTTAGATGAACCTTACCTATCTGAATGATTTTGATTAAGATTCCTTTTAATTTAAAGCGGGAACTGATTTATGGGTTGAAAACGTTTTTGAAAACTACCCTTTATTTTATTTCAATGGCAGAAGACCTAAATAGAGAGCAAAGATTGGCTATCACAACGCACTCAATGAGGTGGTTTCCAAAAAATACTACAGCTATACCCATTCTAAGGATTTTGAACACAATAAATAGATGGCAGGGAGTTTTCTTTCGCGGAAGAATTGGTTGTCATTAGAATGCCATGTCCATGTACTCGGTCTATGCCATTTAAATTTGACAGAAAAATAGTCATAATATGCCCTCTTTTTAGTATGTTTGAAAAAAAAATGGCCCGATATTTTGCCCTATTATTGTTTTATATAAATTTCCTTCTAAATTAAATAGGTATATGTGGATCGGTGTAAAACCACCCTTACGATAGGAAGCTCACTGGAACGCGAACTCAATGTAGAGAATAATAAGTTTTTAAACCCTTTTTCATTGCGTCTTCTTTGTAGCAGGTACCTATTCTTGGAAGGTCTTTATTTCATTAGAACTTAATTCCCTTTTAATGAGAGAAATTGCGTGTTTACAGGCAGGAGAAAGTTAATAATTAATTTACGATTCACTCTTCGTCTAGAGTTCACAGAAGAGAAACATAGGTACTTACTCAAGAAATTTGCTTTTTCGACAGAGGTACCTAGCTAACTTTTAGTACCTACTTACATTTCCTATTATTAAAAAAAAAGAGGTAAAGTTTGTAATATTGGATGTAGAGGAACTAACGTTTCTGAAAATTCTTTTGGCGGATGAATAGAGAGTTTTCTATAGTCCTTTTCCCCCAGTGACTTCATAAGGAATCTTTCCTGAGACGTGGGTTCATTTCACGGAAATTCTCTCTTTCAAAGTGAGCATGTTTTACGGGTACTATTTTCTACTTTGGTTCGAAGTAAGCTTGATGGCTCTTGTGAAGGCTGTCTCAATAAAAGTATGATTAAAATTTGACGCCATTTGTTTTATTTGCTTGTTGCATCTCTGAAAGCCGCTGCTTCGTTCTTGGCTTCACCCTCTGCTTTCTTTGTCGAAGGCGGGTTCAGCAGTGGGTATATTGATGACCGATGTAGCGTAGTTGGTGAAGTTCCGACTACGACGCAAGCGTTTCCAGGTTCTATTTCTGCCGTGGGACCTGTGCGTGGGACAAATGTTTGTTGTAATATTTGATGCAGGGTTCTGGGTGTTTTCTTTTTAACATAAAAATATCTATCTATGTACCTTAGTATAATGTATGGTGAATATATGAAGTATGATGTATATCTGGTACCTATATGTACACAAGTTCTACTTGGGGCTAAATGATGATGTGTGGATTTTCCAGCATTATTATTATAGCTGTGATGTTATGACTATGCTCACAATATCATCACAAATCTATCAGAAAGTCATGCAATAAAAAATCATAAATCGTTTAAATCCCCCATTAAATGCTATACGTTTGCGCTAACGCAAATCATAGAGCTGAAGTGAAACATTAGCCGTGCCAACCTGATTTACAATCTGAGTTAATGTACATGAATTTATGAACATATTTAGGTAAAACAATGCTAATGCCGGCCATAAAACACTTCGTTATCAGGACTCGGGAGATGAGAGGAGCGACGGAGTGGCGAGCTTAATATGCTTTGAATTTACTTGAATTGGAATATATTACAAATGCGATAAAATAATTTAGTTTGAACTGAACTCAGTTGAAGTTACCTACATACCTCAAATAGAGTGCCTACACCTAGTAATAAGTACAGGTTATACTAGTAGGTATCTGCGGCTTCGCACGCGTTGGAAGGGACGCCAGGTATCCAGAGCTGAAATTTTGAATAGACGTAGTTTTAGTCCTGAAATAACACATGGGCTACCTACTTTTCATCCCATAAATCAGTTCCTATATGGGATAGAAATAGCCTTGAAATATTTCCATAGAAACAAAGCGTGCGAACAGCGCGCGCGGGCTAGAAACTAGTTACGAGAAAAGGGCTAATAAAATCATATCTGTAGTATGGGATTACCCTTATAATTAAAATGCACACGGATCCCCATGTCCAATCCAACAATCTTATCCATCCACGGTTGTCTGGTAGAGATCGCTCTTGAGCGATAAGACCGCCTATTGTTACACATTTTGTAAATTGTTTATGTTTTGTTTATTACCTCTAAGTGTGCAATAAAGAATTTTCTATCTATCTATCTATCTACCCTTAATTTTTTTCGGTATTAGGTATAGCGGAAACGGAAAATACATCTGTGAAAATATTAACTATCTAACAATAATCACGGTTCTTGAGATACAGCCTGGTGACAGACCGTCAGACAGCCGGGGGCCAAATTTCAATAATTTCAAAACAAAGGTCTCTATAGCATCATACCTACTATCAAGATAATTGGGTAAAATGATCTTTTTGTATTTGGTATTCTACTATTTTTGAGCTTGAAGAGACCTTCATAATTAGAATGTCAAATTGGTAGTCATAAGCGTAATCGTCACAGCTATGAATGAATCTCTAAAAGTTTGTGCTAGTAGAATACCAAAAAGAGTTTAACACTGTCAGTTTGCCACGATACTATTGGAATGGTGCATGAAGCGATTAATTAAGTGGAATCGGGGCCCAGATGTAATAGGGTCCCGTTTTACCATTGCATCAAGGAACCCTAAAAACAAACTTTTTAGCTAAATTAAACCAAGCTTACCGACATGACCATTGTAAAACACAACCAGACGTTGCTGTTGCCATTATAACAAACAAGAAAAACTATTTTCAACGTATTACGAGTTTAAAAACCTCCTTTTAAAGCTTTCGTTGAAGACAGGTAATTTAGCATTTTGCAGATTAAATTCTATTGAAACAAGCTCAGTTTTATTCTCTAACTAGCGACCCGCCTCGGCTTTACACGGTTTATTATACGTATAAACCTTCCTCTTGAATCGCTCTATCTATTAAAAAACCGCATCAAAATCCGTTGCGTAGTTTTAAAGATTTAAGCATATAAATAAAGGGACATAGGGATATAGGGACAGAGAAAGCGACTTTGTTTTATACTATGTAGTGAAATGTGTTGAACTTTTAGCTCGTTTCTTGTTAGGTACGCTTCCAAAATCCAAACCACTTTCATCGCTGCAGTTACAAATGTATACTTACTACATATTATAATACTGACCTCACTAACTCTGTTTTTTGAATATATTGAACCTATAAAGTCTAGAGGTACAGTATATGCAAACAGTCTAGAGTCTAGCTAGACTGTTTGCAAACATCTGCAGTAGGTAAGCAATTGTAGGTAGATACCTACTACAGTTTTAATTTGTTTCAGAAATCAATAACTTTATTTCTTTAGGCTTACAAAATAAGCACATAGACAAGTAAAATTTTAAACTATAGGTAGGTAATCAAAATAATTTGAGTAATAAAGTGTTAATTAATTTTCTCATCGCTTCAATCTTTCTATATCTACCTTGATTGTCATTTTCGTTGTTAATAAATTTTGTTTTCAGTATTCATTGTTATTAGCGGCACCTATTTTTGGTATATGTATTCATAATTTGTGAACATTCAACTGTCTAGCTATAGGTTTCTTGCGAAATAGCCTGGTAACTGACAGACGGATAGTCAGCGAAGTCTTAGTAGGTCCCGCTTTACCCTGAATAGAAAGGTTGCCAACCATCTTTTGGCCGCCTGCAATAAACGAACCAAGGGTTAAACTCAACCATTGGCTATGGCCATGGGTAATACCTATTTGCTGCTAAACGAACTAAAAGCAATTCCCGAGGCCACTCGATTCAGGAACATTTATCACCTGCCCTGGGGCGTGGACGCTGACGAAATAATTTCTCGAAATGACGCTTGACACCGAAAACGTCGGTAATTGCCTTCTCGCTATATAAATTGGCTGAGTGTGTAAACGGCAGAGGGAAGGGCTGCTGAATTTACGGCGGGTTCTCGAAAACCTGTGTTTTATGCCTTTTAAAAAACAAAATGTATTAATTATTCAAAAACGCTAATGTATAAAAATGCTTAGATACATTAATAATCATAATCACTTTATTGCATGAAATATGGTATTTCAAAGGTCTTACTTTAAAATTAGTTCACAAAATTCACCTATTCATTCGGCATGCAAAATAGACACAAAAAATGAATTTAAATTGAGCAGAAAATAAAAGAAATTGATTATAAAATACCAATTATAATATTGAAATTAATAATGCGTGTAAGTTACAATTCACCTTTAAAACTGATGTTACTATTGTTAGCAGGCTTTTCGCGACACAGTTTTGCCTCGTGGTTAGTCGTCAGTAATATGTATGTGACCTTGACTTTAAATCTTTACAATAAACGTGAATGTTTGTATAGATGTGTGAATGCTTGATCTTCTTTCACGCAAAAACTGAACTGATCCGGCTGAAATTTAGAATAGACATAGTTCTAGCCGTGGAGTAACACATAGGCTTTATTTTTTATCCCATGAATCAGTTCCCATGTGTTAGAACTAGCCTAGAAACGTTTCCATGCAAATAACGCGGGTTTTAAGTAAGGTTTTAAGTTTTAAGATATAATAAATTTTATTTGGTATTAAATGTTTGAATACCGGAAGATTACATATCGTCCGCAGAAGAGATGTCCACTTCAATTTTGGATTAGGGTACAACTCGTCTGAATTCCAAATCTCTTGTCTCGTCTCCAAGCTGATTGTTATATTTATTGTCTAGTTACAAAATTACAAAATTTGTGCAAATAATTGCCGGTGGCAATAGTCGCCGTTCAAATTTTCTTATGAAAATGGTTGTTTTCCGTTATACCAAAAATGATGACTGGAAAAAAAAATGCTCATGCAATCAGCTCGGCGAAATTTAGGCCGAATTTTTCTTTCGCCTCGAATAGAATTTTAGAGCGGGCTTCGCCAGATCGAGTTCCTACAGTAACTACGTACCAGCACTCGCGCAAATGAGGTTTGGCGATGAAGTCGGGGTTCGGTCGCGACCGCGCAATTACCTCGCCAGCGGGGCGCCTCTCCATGCAAGGGAATTTATGAGACCAGCCGCCTGCGTTCGAACAAGCCTGCCTACGCTCAGGAAATTTACGGAAATTTGCCCTGGAAACCTAATTTCGGGAACAGACAGCATCTTTTTTAACCCACGCCCCTTTTGAGTATCCTACAACAGGTACATGTACTTAGTAGGTTTCTATTTGTTCTCAACTAGCAAGTCTTCCAGTCTTTTCACCCTTCTCAGCTAAGTTGGTACGTATTGTAGTTTAATAGATCTTTTGATGAGGTGAACCCTGAATGCGGGAAACTGACTACCTAGATTTTTTTATCTGTTCGCAAAAAGTGCGAAAAATAGTACATTCTCCTCGTGGATAAAGCTGTCTTCGTCTTGGCCTTCGCTTCGCTCGCGAGTTATTCTAAAATGTTAAGTTTCTCATGGCGTAAAACACGACACTGCTTTATTCCCTCGTTGTCTGTTTTTATCCAATCACACTAATAGGTATATACTTGTGAAAGTTTGGAACAAAGATCCATTTGTTAGCTTTTCACGCCAAAACTACTAAACGTATCCGGCTGAACAAATTTGAATAGACGTTGTTCTAGGCCTGGAATAAAACAGGCTACTTTACATCAATTTTCGAGGAGCGCAATTATATAAACAAGCTATGACTGTTTTACATTGTTTAGTATTTCCACGAAATAATATCAAGTTACACCTCTAATACTAAAACAAATTTTTATGTACTTAACCGGAAGTTTTCCTATTGTTTGTTTTCCTGCACAAGTATTAAGACAATCTGTCATAGGCAGGTCCCTACCTAGGGTCATTCATTTGGCGCGAGGGACCGGGGTCAATAACACTATTTCACCCTGTTTTGCGGTCCGTACTGAACTATTCACTTGTCTGTGCCTGTGCGTACGGTCAGTAGATGAAGCTACGCAGTGAGCAAGGTAATTTAATTTTATATCTATTAAGTGAAATATTATCGAATAACAAAGAAAATTGCAATCAAGGTAAAGTGTTGAGCCCGACCCCTACTTTCACTGTACTGGTGAGGTGTTTATAATGAAACAACTTGAACTCTCGGAGTGGACTGAATTTTATTTAAAATATGAAATGACCCTATCTAAATCCGTGCGTTCTCGTCAGCGCGATTCAGAGCTCGTCACTTTTTACTAGCGACATCTAGCTTAAAAATAAAGGTACTACAATGCTTACGTCATAGACTGAACATTAGTGATAGCGACATCTAGTGCTATGATTTTAGACTAAACATACCGCCCGCGAAGGACGTAGTATGCTACGTCCTTACAAAGGTTACTTAAAAAAATCTACATAAAAATACTGTTACTGCTAAAATTACATCATCTCCAAATACTAATGGAACTTAAGTTCTACTTGCTTTATAATTTAATTTGCACACATACTTTACTTGCTCATATTATATAACAAATTGTTGTACTTTAAGAAATCAAATAAAAACAGAATAATGAAAAATACAGTCTAATTAGCTTTCTAAATTGTCTGAGCGACTAAAGTTGTTATTCAGACTTAAGAACTTACACAATTGAATCTAAATCTAACTTAATTAAACTTTAATCATATGGACTTATATTGTTAAATATTATCATTGTAAAATACAGTTTGGAAGTTGGTCTCTATATTAGAACTTTGTTTGTGCGCAGAGTGACTACACATGTGATATGATCTTTTTATTAATTTAGTTAGTTATTCATGGGACCAATGACTCCAAAAACTCTGCAAAGACCTTTGAATGAGTTGCCACCTTGTAAAGGATCAGATTCTTTTGTAGGTATTCAAACTTTTGGTCTGAAACTGTTCTGCTAATAATGGTTCCCTATCGGAAAGTGACCCGGAGTCAGTGGAAGGATTTCATTGGAATATGTACTATTAAATATTCTCTTTCATTACTGCTTGGTGAGGTAAGTAAACCGCTTCATTTTTATTCTGGTCATTCTTCTGAACTGCTTTCATGTGCTCTAGATTTAAATACTTGTTTATTACCTCCTTATATTGATTCTTTAAGTAATTATCCTTTGAATACCTTTTCTCTAATGATTTTAATGTGCCTCCAGCTATGTTCCTTGAGTTACCATGCATACATTGTGGATGTTCTTCTTTAAATGGTAACTTAACTATGTTCTTCCCATCTGTAGCTCTTACACTAGTTTGTGCAAAATCATTAGCTTTTAGCGGATAGCTGGTCTGATCGCGTGGGATGTGTAGTAAAGTATGATGTCTTCTGCGACAAATCCGACAAGTGGTGGGTTTTCTACAATTGTTTACACTATGATTTCCACCAAGACAGTTAAAACACATTCTCTTTTTCATTACAAATTCTCGCCGCTTGTTTAGGTCTAGCTTACAAAACTTCTTACAGAATGTGATCTTGTGAATGTCGGTGCACAATTCACAGGGTATAGAACTAGGTCTCTTCAATGTTTTTGTACTTTCTTCCTCTGAGGTAACAATGAATGATTTAGTTACTGATTGTTGTTGATTAAAACTGTTTTGACGCTGTACTTGTTCTTGTTTTTCGGGTTCAATAAACTCTAAGGCTCGGAATCTCCTTTCTAAGAATGCCTTAAACTGAGCGAAGGTGGGCAATTCATTCATGTTTCCATCTGGGCTTGAGATCGAAAGTTCCCATTGTTTCTGGGTTTCATAATCTAATTTTGAACTAAGTATGTGAATGATTATAATATCCCATGTAGTCACCTGTACGCCCAAACAACTTAGTGCATTTAAACAATCTGAACTAGTGTCTAAAAGATCTTTCAATGCCGAAGCGGACTCCATTACCATTGCTCTTTGTCTACACAGTTTGTTCAAAATGGATTTTGACAAAAATCTTTTATTATTATATCTATTTTCTAAGAGTTCCCAACAACGTGAGTAGTTTGAGTCCGTTATAGGTGTGTGTCTGATGAGCTGTTCTGCCTCATCCTTAAGATGCGCTTTTAGATAGTGAAGTTTTTGTACATTGTCTAGAGAGGTATTTTTGTGGACTAGTGAAACAAACAGGTCGCGGAACGTAGCCCATTCCTCGTACTTCCCGGAGAAATGCGGAATTGATATTTTTGGTAACTTAGCTAAAGAAGAAGCTGAACTGCTCATGTCAGACTTAGCTTGACCTGGTGTTTCAGATGGTTGTGGATGTTTTACAGTGATCTTTTCCAACGTGTCTTTCATACAACATTTACTTATTAAATAGTTTTCCTCAGTTTGTTCATTGACTTTTTCTATCATATAAGGGCTTTTACATAGATCTCTTTTTGGGAACTTGCTAAACAATTGAAAATGGTTGTCTCTGAAACGTGCCCAATCATTTTCTAAAATTTCGAGTTTTGAGGTTATGTAGTTGCAAGTTAATTTATCTTTAGAACATTTTTTGAAATTGATTAATCCTCTTTCAATTGATTTGCTTATTTCGCTTTGAGTGCTAATACATAGATCCATTTTGAACGACTTTTATTTACAAAAAACACGAGAACTAAGAAGATAAGAAATTTACTTAAACAAACACGAAATGCACTATTTACCTACTTATGTACTTAAAACTACGACTATTAAACGTCTATAAACAAAATCGTTATATGGTAGGTATGTAATGTACCTACTACGAACTGAATTTCACAAAATGTTATAATACCTACTACACCGAACTGAAAGGTGCCGGTAGGTATAGTCGTCACGTAAAAAGCACTTCGAACTAAATGTTATTTTATTCTAAATTCACAGGAATTAAAGTCACTACACCGAACTGATAGGTTGTAGGTAGGCTAAAACCGTTACGTAAACACTAAAAAACAGGTAAGTATCTTAAATAAACTCACAACATGGTCTTTGTTTCTGTACCTATCACACAACACAATATAAAGTACCTACTTACAGTTTTTTCAGCTACCACCTACGCACTGTGATCATAATAATGTGATGCACTCGGAGCTGCTGGCTGGTATCCTCGCGTCAGCCAACAGTCTTCTATCTCCAGCACGCAGGGGAAATCGCCTCGTCTGTGGTGCGGGGGGAGGCAGTTCCACTGTCTACCTCAACCGCCCGCCTTGAACTCTCTTTTGAGCACGATGATGGAAGATCACCGGCCTTGTACTCTTCTTTAGGTACACGATACCATTGAACTGATCTGAACTCCACTTGGTGTACTTGAACTGAACTTAAACTCAGCTGAGTGAGCACTTGAACTGTACTGAACTCCACTACTGGTGCACTGCAGTTTGCTGCAGACGCTCACTGAAGCTGACAGACACTAGGTGTCGTCGGCTCAGAGCGATAGGCGGGGGATCTGGAAGATCCGCACCCGCATAAGTCGGTGGCATGGTATCCACCGACTCCGAATGTCGATCTTTTGCCGCTGCGATCCACAGCACAGAACGACTCACCCTCCACATCCACAAAACATGCAGTACCATGACTGACTATCCGGCTCGTTAAGGACCAATGTTGAGCCCGACCCCTACTTTCACTGTACTGGTGAGGTGTTTATAATGAAACAACTTGAACTCTCGGAGTGGACTGAATTTTATTTAAAATATGAAATGACCCTATCTAAATCCGTGCGTTCTCGTCAGCGCGATTCAGAGCTCGTCACTTTTTACTAGCGACATCTAGCTTAAAAATAAAGGTACTACAATGCTTACGTCATAGACTGAACATTAGTGATAGCGACATCTAGTGCTATGATTTTAGACTAAACATAAAGAAACAAATTTAATCTCCAACTGGCTATTTCCAACTGGTGTATGGATCAGTTGTGTTTCATCTAGATTGTTTGAAATCCTCTGCGCTTAACTCAATTGTTTCTATTTAGTCAATCAAGACTCTCTGTGTTAAAAATTAAGGCACCTACAAATTTATAATTCTAAGATATTACTGTGAATTTGTTAAATAAGAAGGTCTATAAGCGTACATGTTGTGTACAAAGATAGCTGTTTTCATTCTATAGTTTCTCTATAATCAGCATAGTAGTAATTTCTTTCTCCCCGCAATTTCCCCATTTACTCAAACCCGTAACTTATCATCTAAACCATTTTACTCCTGTACATAACTTCTTGAAATTGCTCAAAGCACACTGAAAACTTGCTTACCATTAACAACTTGGGTTGGAATTGTTAGACTGGACTACTACCAAAGCAGGTATATAATACGTAGGTAGGTCGATTCATTATAGTAAACTTACTTTTGCCCTCGAGTTGACAAGCGTTTTAAAGAAAAAAACAAGCCCTTTAATACGTGATCTTTAAGTTAACCCAGGTCAAAATTTACGTTTATGCAAAATTCAGATCAATTCGTGTTTGGGCGTGAAGCTACAAACATCCCAAGTTTCGTCGTATTTACGTATTTAATTGAGCTAATTGCTGACTGTTGCTAACCATCTAGCTAGAAGCTCACTAATTCAAAACAATACTAATCGGAAACGTCCCCAAGACGCTGACTTTATACCTTCTTAAATTGGCTGAAGATTTTTTATCTTGTAAACACCCAGCCGAACCCAGAACAAATTACTGCAAGCGATCGTACAAACAATGTCTCGCAGCGGGAATGGAACCCAAAACCTCCTGCGTCGCAGGCGAACTTTCACCTGCTTCAAACTGCGCCTTTAAGGTCATCATTTGTTCAATAATGATTAGGCCAACTGTATGACATGTGAACTCTTCTAAATACTCTTTTAAATATCCTAATCCAGGTACCTACCTATCTATTTCGCTGACAACGTCTCACAGCAAACATGTTCCAAACAGCTTGGCTTGCGTAAGCACCATAAATGTTATGCTACGACCACACTATGACACTCGAGTGTAGGCACATATTACGTTGCCTAGTGTAGCAAGGGAATGGGTACTTGCTCGAAATTGTACACAAAGCATCCCTACTGCCCAGTAGGTACGTAATATCCAGGCTGCGATTCTGGGGATAGAGTTCTCAGAAAATTATTTGAAACGATACCATGTGACTGATCTTTACTTACAATGGAACGATGAAGTTTTGAGTGTTTGGATGCTTCCATTTCTTTTTTCCTCGAGTAACACTGAGGAAGCAATTTTTTTTAATACTAATTTTTTTCTTGTACTCTTTGTTTGATGAAATTCTTCACAGAAGTTTTCATTCAAACTGTACCTACCTATCTTAGAGCATTTCTTCTAAATGCTTTAGGCTACCTATTCTGAAGTTGAATAAAAAACTCTAAAGAGGTTTTTTTTTCTTCTTCTTGGACTCGCTTATCTTAGCATTTGCCATTTTCAAGTTTTTTTTTTAATATAAAAAAATAGTGAAACTAAATTATTAACAAAGCCAACTGCGTGACGAAATATGAACAGGAAATAATAGAACAGGAAGGGAACTATCTAATATATTATAAATATACTACAATCATGTATATTAGGAAAAAGGGGGTTTATTAAAGGAGGTCTAATTAAAAAAAAATACATATTTGCTCTACCAGTTTGAGTAGGTAATATATCAAAATGAAATCGTCTGTTCTTACAATAAAACAAACCGTAGTGAACCATCATCACAAGCCGTAGTGAAAATACAATACCTGGGGACTTTGCCTAGGAAAATACGAATAAATTATTCTATGGGCCTCCCATCAACGCCCGACTTTGACTTTGATTGTTTCGCACAATTTCTTCGATACTTGATTTATTTGCATGGTATAGCAACCCATGTTTTCTACTACGTAGAATCATTGACATCGGATCCTACTTACCTTAATTCGGCTGACCGATACGATTGGTTAAAAATTAGGCCGCTTGCCAAACAAAATAATTTTTTAAAAGCCTGAGTTAGGCCGCTTTGCTTTCCTGAGCTAGGTATTTTAGTTAGATATTTTATATAATTTATTTATGTTATTTTTCATCCGTTTTGGACTGTAGGTACTCATTTATGCTAAGCCACTGGTTTCAATGATAAGACTGTTTACACTAACACACTGTATGGTACTTATGTATTTATCGAGCCTTTGAATAATTTTTTAAAACCTTTACTTTTCTTACGTTGTTGCTTGAAATAAAATGATGAATATTGCTATTCTTTGTTCAAATCGCTTGTTTCTATTTATTATCACACGCATCCTTCACCTATTCCAAATGAATAGTTATCGGACTATCTCTCCAAAGTACCTAACCACGTGCGTGAGCCCAGCAGTGAATCACGGTTGATGACTTTACATTTATTCAGCTCGCCCTACCCTGCGATTTATTCTGTTGGGGCATTGCAAAATTTTGATTTAGGAGCTTTAGATAGAAATAGTTATAGTACACAGCTTTATTTACTGTGTGGGCTTATGGTGTGGTTACTTTAGTATTCTACCGTCGAGTTATGGTGTAGTGTGTTGGGGCTTGATATTAAAAGACGTCCGCTTTAAGTGATACTCGTTTATTGTCTGTCTTGTATATCCGAATGAAAATGCCTACTTGCTACTTTACATACTTACATACATTCATAATGCACACCACTAAGCCGCGTACAGATTGCTGTAACGTAACATGCAATGTATCACGCAATGAAAGAATTTGCCGTCCACACTGTCGCAATGTATCATGCAATGTAACAGAAATTACACAGTGTGGACGCCTCGCGCGCACGAACCGCGCACACTACGCGCACGAACAGAGCATTTTAACTCGTGCGCGCCGCGATCCGCCATTTGACGGTTTTTTCGCCGAACACAAAGGGGCGCGCAGCGTGCGCGGAGCGCCAGTGTGGACGGGATGTACTGCGGAACGCGCGCGAACGTTGGAAGAATGGAAGAAAACACAGCTACAGCAGAGCCGTTTACGTTACGTTTTTTTTCACATGATTGATGATAATCATTGAAGCATCGAAAATCATCGTAGCCAGTAATAATTGTATAATAAATTCTCTTCGCGTGTTCTCGGCAGACTGAGCTATGTTCGCCGCGCGCATGCCGGAAAAGATGCGAACACGTACCTGCTCAGTTCGTGCGCGCGCTGCGTCCACACTTATGAAATGTTCCTTTCATGTTACATTGCATGTTACGTTACAGCAGTCTGTACGCGGCTCTACAATGGGTTCGATTCTTTCCTCGGATTATTTTAACTATACATGTCCTGTTTTATATTTTGGTGTGCAATAAATATTTTTTGTATTGTTATACTTATTCCGAGTGTTTCCTATACAGGTGCCACGTAACATTTGAACTATCCCGAACAAGGTTGATTTTGGACCCGTTTTGAATGAAAATGTGTTTTTTTTCTTAATATTCTTATTCAGAATTTTTTAGGTCTTGGAACAGGGCGGTGTGATTTAAAGATAAAAAAGGAAGGCTAAGTTAGCTGGTTTCTTTTCTGCTGAACTAAGAGTTAAAAATTCGAAAACAGATAATACTTAATAATTCAAGTAAAGTATGACCGAAAATTCCTGCAGTTGGTATTTCGTAAAAGCCAGATTTTGCCTCGCTGTTGTTGTAATAATATTGTTAATAATTTATTTATTTTGAGTATGACAGTTACACAGTTTACAGATAGAATCCGTAGGATCCTGAACTAGTTGTAACTGTGTTTTAGGATCAAGGGCTTCACCTTTTACAGTTTTACATGTGCAATTATATTGCTAGTCTTGTATTATTTAATAACGTACCTTCAAGCTGCCATCCTTTTAGTGCGACCGTGTTCTAGAGCTTCATACTATGCCGTCATTTTGCAGGACAATTTAAATTTGAATCTGCAAAAGAATGTTTAATTGTCGAATACCGACCACCTTCATTTTTGAGTGAAAAATTCGGGGAATTCCGGCGCAGTGCTAGTAGATCTACCGACGGCGTATTTTCACGTAGGTATTTTGGTATTCTAGATGAAGTCGTCATATTAAAACAGAATTATTTTTACACACAAAGGGTAAAAAAGGACCGTATTAGTAAGACTCCGCTGTGCGTCTGTCCGTCCGTCGTCACCAGACTGTATCTTATGGGAGTTCACATACAAAATGTATGATTTTTTTGCCGTTGTTATAGATAATGGTACTTACGGCGGAAGTCTTTGTACGCGAGTCTGACTCGCGCGTGACCGGCTTCATCACTACATAGTATAAAACAAAGTCGCTTTTTCTGTCCCTATGTCCCTGTCTTTATGTCCCTTTGAATGCTTAAATCTTTAAAACTACGCAATGGATTTTGATGCGGTTTTTTTAATAGATAAAGTGATTCAAGAGGAAGGTTTATATACTTATAATAAAACCGTGCGAAGCCGGGGCGGCTCGCTAGTCTTTAATAAATGACAATCTAAGAATGACAAAAAATTAGTTCTCTGATAAAATCCAGTACATAACAGTATTGCTAGACAATCCAAACAACAATATCAAGTTACGAAGCAAGCAGATCTTGTGTTATGGGAATTCAATAACTAATATACCGAACTAGCGACCCGCCCCGGCTTCGCACGGTTTTATTATACGTAAAAACCTTCCTCTTGAATTACTCTATCTATTAAAAAAAACCGGTTCAAAATCCGTTGCGTAGTTTTAAAGATTTAAGCGTTCAAAGGGACATAATGACATAGGGACAGAGAAAGCGACTTTATTTTATACTATGTAGTGAGTGATACATTAGATGGGAAGATATTTTTTATTATACACAAAAACAGCCACGCAACATCAAAAATATGTCGCGAGGCGGGAATCAAAACCCCTAACTCCTGCGTCACTGCGGCACATAGGTCACCGGGTAATGTTTTATCATTAAGCGTATACGTTAGTGCAGGCTGCATCCATACATCATATTAAACCAGCTCTCTGCGGTACAAACCCAGTAATCTTTATTAGTAGTAACTTTTCACGTAGAATTAGTCCCGTGGCTCTCGTTTCGTTCAACAAATTGTTTAACTGCACTGCCTCTGAGTATAATGTATGGAAGGTGTAAATAAATGGTCTCACAAGAAATTGTTATCTTGGTGCCCGTTACTCTGACAGGGTAAATTATAAGCATGCGCTGAATAAACTACCAACAAAACGGAGATAAGAGGAAAGTGAGAAGACTAAACGCTCCTCAGATTTAAGCAGATGTAAGCATTAAACACACTGAAGCCGGCGGCGCGGAGCGCGGAGCGGAGGCGAAGGCGTGGCGGTTTTTCCTATAGCATGGCACTGCGTCACCACCGCCGCCTGCGGTGTGTATGTAGGCTTTCATAGGATTCCATAGAATAGAACTCGCACGCCTTCGCCTCCACTCCGCCTCCGGTTTCAGTGTGTGGAGACCTTAAAGCATGATTTAAGCATGAGATGATCACATTTTTTTGACAGTTTTTATTGAAAATCTGGCAAAAATTCGACATATGAGACGTCCTTAAATCCGAGTTACGTTTGAGCGTAGTCATTGGTTCTTTTAGTTTGTGTATTCGGGTGCTCGCTACCCCTAGAATAATCAAACGTAACTGACATTTATTAAGCACGTGTCATATCAGATTCACATCACGAATGTTTACAGTTTTTAATGTAAATCTGACAAAAATACGTAACTTGAGACTTGCTTTTCATTTCAGTTACGTTTAAAAGTAAACGGAATACTCAAACGTAACTGACATTTAGGCACGTGTCACATTAGAATCACGACACGATTTTTTACAGTTTTTAAGGAAAATCTAACAATAACACGTAAATATAGACGTGCTTGAGCGATTCAAGAGTAACTTGAGCGAAGTTGCTCTTGGTGGCCACCAAACTCTGTTTTCATATTCCTTTATAGGAATTAATATTTATAATAATTATTTATATAAACAAATTGAAACTAGTTACTAGAGATGCATTAAAAAAAACTTATGTTATGTTTAACAAACAGAACATTTGTAATTTGGAAATTCCTTTGTTTAGCGTAATTATATGGTAAAATGAGAGGTAGCGCTACTTTACCTCCTTTTGCGCCTTAATGTGAATCTGCCAAAAATACGTAGCTTGAGACTTCCTTAACTATCAAGTTCTGACATTTATGAACATGTCACACGAGAGATCACATCAGGGCCCGAATTCCACTAAATAAATCGCTAAACCATTTAAATAGTATCGTGTCAAAATGTCAGTGTTAAACTCTTTTTGGTATTCTACAAGCACAAACTTTTTGAGGTTCATTCTTAGCCGTGACGGTTACCTTTATAACTACCAATTTGACAATCTAATTAAAAAAGTCTCTTCAAGCGCAAAAAATAGTAGAATACCAAATGCATAAATGTCATTTTAATCATCTCGATTGATTGGCACTATTGAGACCTTTGTTTTGAATTTAGTGGAATTCGGCCCCAGGATTCTGTGTACTTTGCTTCAAATTCGGTCATTAGACGCGCCAAGGCTGGAACGCGGGCTTAGACAGATGTAAAAAGCCGACTGGCTGGTGACTTGGAGCCTGCTGGGGAATACGTGGAATGTCGAGCCGGTGTGTTCCTAGTGTATGTTGGAGAGCAATAGAACCCCTATAACTTGTATTGCACAAGAAGTGCAATTCCATTTGTTTTCGTAATCGCGGAGTAGCGACCGTGTCCATACTAATCGTGTTTTATGAAATATAGTAGACATGACTAAATTCTGCCTGCGGTTCCGCGCGCTTTGTTTCTGTGGAAACATTTAAAAGGTTAATTCTCCCTATACTGCTATCCGCATTAGGAATTTATTCATTTATGTAAGCAGTTATGTAACAGCCTAAGGTAGGTTTATAGGGTCAAAGAATT
This sequence comes from Eupithecia centaureata, assembly GCA_944547425.1. Classification (NCBI taxonomy): domain Eukaryota; kingdom Metazoa; phylum Arthropoda; class Insecta; order Lepidoptera; family Geometridae; genus Eupithecia; species Eupithecia centaureata. The sequence goes on along the minus strand of OX155676.1, from coordinate 3,104,099 downwards.
AGCAAGCTGAAGTGGCGGGCACTCACGAAGAACCGACAACCGTTGGGGTAGACGTGTTCTTGAAGGAAACCGCGACATGGCAAACGTAATGTAGGACGCCCTCCGGCTAGGTGGGATGACGATCTGCGAAAGACTGTTGGCAGATACTGGATGTTTCAAGCTGAAGACAGGGCGCTGTGGCGCTCATTAGGGGAGGCCTATGTTCAGCAGTGGACTAAATGTGCTGATGATGATGAAGGTAGGTTATAAATATAAAATTAGAATGCAGCCAGCGTCTTGGGGACGCTTCCGACTGGTATTGATATGGATCAGCTGAGCTACCTCTCGATTGTCTGCAGTTAGCTCAATAGTTTCAATTGTAAATACAAAATAATGTTTTTTACACTAGAACTACTAGAAATCACAAATATTCTAACTGAATTCATTTGCTTTTTATGACATAAGTTTATAAGTACAAGATTTTAAGAATCGTAAAGTCACGCTATACACATAACTTATTAGTAAAATAAGTCCAAAAGCACTTTCACGAAAAGTCAGATGAGTTCTCTTTTCGCTCGCGAACATATCGCTGCCCGGATAGGCCTCCAAAAGTTTGTATAGGGCTTCCAGGCTCTATGTATAGAAGAGCAAGCCCGCGCTACCATGGGACTGAATTTCATGCATACCTACATAGATGCATGCCTGTTTCCCCGAAGGAGCCTATACTTAAAAAAATACATATAAAATATAAGGCAAATAGCCTATAATGTCCAAACCTAGATTTAAATACAATTCGTTCAGTAGTTGGCGTGAAAAAGTTACTAACATACAGAATACCTACAACGGTCAAAACTTCGCATTTATACATATTATTAGTGTGGTCAAATAAAACAGTTACATCAAACGGACCGCCGTTCATTGTGATGTTTTGCTGTATTGTGTAATGAATGTTAGTTTAGTTTACGTAGGGGTCAATTTTGATTACCAATCGCTTTAATATGGCAATGGTATCGATGCGGAATCGTCACGTCGTAGGATCTATCACACACACCACATACATTACATACGAACTAGAAATATGTATGTACAATTAACTAAAATTTATGAATAATTAATAAATAGATATTTAATGTTTTAATTCATTGTTTTGCTAAGCCAATTAAAAATTTAGTTGTGTAAATTACTTTAAGCCCCGCTATCACTTAAAACCCTCGGTGGTCAGGTGACTATTCGAAAAGAGTAAATTGAAAATCATTATCGCATCAGCACTAGACCGAATCTACTCCTTTTGCCTAAGCTCATTAATATAACTTCAGTATACCTACTTAGTATTAGTTATTGCATTTTTCTAGGATTAAAGTTTTCATAAGTTTTACTATAGGTACTTAACTTTATGTACGAATCCATAAAGAAACTAGAGATAGTGCGTGCGGAGCTATTTGCCCGAATATTTGATGTAATGGTATCAAACTTCATAGTTTTAATAGTGATGACTACAAACTCGAGATGTGAGGGACGTGCGTCCTTCCGTCTGTAATTTGGTTTAACTAAGATAGAATTCCAAAGTCGTAATGTAGCGATACCACAATCATAGTGAAGTGATTAATTTAGCAGAATAGGGTCCCCTTTTTTGTCCTATGCCAGTGGCCATACTGGCTTTGATTGGGAATCTGAAGCGAATTTCAATTAAATGGTGATTTATTCGGATTTGCTATCATTTTCGTTTTTTACTTAATGTATGTTCCACGCGTTGGGTTAAAATTATAGTCAGTCAATGTAATCTTCGCAGATGCAAATGTTAGGGTTTCTCTACTCAAAGGTGCTAACGAGGCCCTATAAAAAAGCTAGCGCTTTCTGTCTGTGTGTTTGACAACCGCTGAAAACAGCAGGATGATCGAAACTTTAAAATTTAGGAATGAACAAAAAAAAAGGAATTGGCATTTTTAACTCTGTGTCATCTGTTATTCTAAGTAAATATCAGTGAAAACTTTTAATTAGGCCCAAAGCGCTTAAGCGTGTTCTGTGCCAGCGTGTATTTTGTACTACTATTTATTTATTTACTATTTTGTAATTAAAATTATTCCTAAGACCTAACTGTGCTTTCTAAAAATTTAATTATTAAAAAACAATCACAAGATTTTTATTAATTTAAAATTTACTAAATAAAACTGCACCATAACTATAATCGCGTTTCTTTGCTTATGAAACTAATTCGTGGTATTTTCCAATCCGTGTGCACTTTCTAGACTGGTGAAATGACTAGTTACACATAAATTAATTAACGTTGTAGGTAACTTGCGAGGTCGCATAATCATACGTTAACCGTATTTGTTTCATATCGCACTCGGCGCGCTGGTACATAATATATCTTTTAATTCAACGAACTTTAGGGATGCTACAACCTTAGGCTACAACTATTATAAATAAAAAATGCTGGACAATCCACACAGCATCATCTAGCCTCAAGCTAAGCAGAGCTTGAGTTATGGGTACTAGATAACTGATATAATACAATACATTCCATAGATATATTTTTTGATCATACCTATGTACATAGAAAACACCCAGAACCCCGGAACAAATTAGTTCTTAACTCATTATTTTATTTTAAAGTTATAAAGAAACCGGTTTGTTGATATTATCAATCAATTTTGGGTTTTCATGAAAAATCCTTAAAAATAAGTTAAAAAACTAATGGTCAGACTTCGTCTTAGACAACCATGGCTCAAATGGTTTCAAATGATCTGCGCTATACTTTACCAACAATCTTCACTCACCATGCTTCTAATCACCCTGTATATTCTAGAATCTTAAGTCAAATAACAACTAGTATTAGGTATATGAAACTCCTTAAGATCTAAGCCGTCACTAGAAGGCAGAGTACTCAGAATGCTAGCTAGCAGCATTGCCACGTTGAATGGAAATGCTAATTCGTTGAATGAAATACATAAAAGCCAGCATTTTACAATTACAAGTTACATAAAAAATATACCTAAACACAAGATAAAAATGTGCTAATAACATAAAAAAAGCGTGGAACATAAATAATGCTACGTTTATGACGTGGAATTATTTATGTTGCACTAAGTTATAAATAAAAAGCTATTTAGTCACATTAAGTTTATATATTCAGATTGCTACAACATGTAAATGCGTAAATAAATTATCGATGCACCCTGAAAGCAAAGAGCTTTCGAATTAATTCACAGAATATATTTTCCATGTAGCGAGACATCCCTGGGGGATTTCCCGAGCCAGTCTGCTAATTTACCAATAACGAACGGAGTCGCGGTCGACATTATAGTTATTAATTTTATAGCTGTTTAAAAACAGTTAAAAGCTTTCGAATAATTATGTACTTATGGCTGCGTCGATCACTCGAGTAATTGGACGTGAATGCCAGGAGGATTAAGTAAATAAAATATAATAAAATCTCTTTATTTCGGATAACCAGGATCGGTATTGGGTTAGTAAACACACAAAAATATAATCATAATTAAGTCAAATAAAAATATTAAGTATTAATCCTTTTAGTTTTTAAGTGTCACTAACAAAATAGATACTTTAGTTGTCTGAATAAAGAAACATTTTATTTATTTAATTATTTTATTTATAAATAGGTAACCGATTTCTGATAAATTTATTCTTAAAACATAACAAAATGCGAACGTATTTTCTGTGTCAGTGCATGTTTACGCTGTTCCCCAAATAGAGATGCAAAGTAAATTGCTGAAAAACATTTGCTATACGTATCTTCCTAAGTGTCGATGCAGACGAGCAATTAAACATCAACCATCTTTATCAGTACTTTATTGAAAATGTGATTATGAATGACTAGCAGCGCCCGCGGTTTCATCCGCGTAATTCCCTTTCTCGTGGGAATTCCGGGATAAAATATAGCCTATGTGTTATTCCGGACTATAATCTATGTTTGTGCCAAATTTCATTCAGACCCGTTCAGTAGTTTTTGCGTGAAAGAGTAACAAACAACCATTTATCTATGCATCCATCTATCCGTCCTTACTTACAACTTTCTCGTTTATAATATTAGTAGGATTTTTTGAGGCATTGGAAACAGTTTCTTTACGATCTGCCCAGTTCTGTGCCTATAACTTGACATTTTATTTATGAGATCTTTGAGCATTTTTTAATGTCGGAGAATACATACAGCATCATCTAGCCCCAAGCTAATAAGAGCTTGTGTTATTTTAAAGCCTGAATTATCGACATAAGTCTCTCCAATATGCTTTGTGAAAATTAATTTTCACTTATCTTAATTTGTAGCTAAAATTCAGGGGCAATAACTAATTAATAATTTTTTATTACTCTTACTCGGAAAGGAGGTCTGAAGTTGCGTTGAAAGTGTTACTTTTCAGCCGTAGGGAGAATCGTTTTCAACTGACAGCTATAACGTTACTATGGAACCATGATAATGGCAGAATAAAAGCTAGGCGCTTTTTTTTAGCTGAAGCTAAAAAAAAGCGCCTTTTTAGCTGAAGCTAAAAAAAAGCGCCTTACCGACGATTCACTGAATTCAAAAAATACGAAAGACAAGGCAGTTTGGCTTTATGGCTTGTGCCTGTCCTAGATGTACTAATATATAAAAAAAATTGCGGCAATTTGATTTATTTGTTTTCTCATGTCTTTATTTATTTTTCCTTGTATTCGTAATGAAAAGCACTGTGTCAACCCTTGGGTAACAATGTACTTTTTCATGTTTAGCTTGCCCCATCTAGCATCAGCTGCCAACAGTCTTGTCGCAGCTAGTCAATCAACCTGGCCGGAGGGTATTCGAAATTACGTTTCACGAGTCGCGGTCTCTGCTCAAGATCACGTTTACTCTACTTACGTAAGATATCGCCATTCTAAGAGCCTTGCCAATAATTAAGACTCTCGTATACAACAAGCCCCTAAATTGCCGAAAAACAGTTGTAACGCGCTAAAATCCGGCTGCTCCCATGGGTTGTTTTAACCTATTTACTCGTATGAATGCGTTTTGCACGCCCCAACTCTACCCCTACCATTTGTGTCATTTTGCTAACGACACTGTAAAAATAGGATGTGTGCACTGCGCAGTCTTCTGGTTGGAAAACTGTTTCTTTCGGGTGGATTGTTTTGCTTTGCTTGTTGCTGGTTTCTATTGTGTTTACGGTAAACTTGTGTAGATAATAAAAAGCCTAACTAACAGTTCATACAGTATGTACTTATCAAGCCTGCGTCCAGCAGTGTACCCCAATAGGCTTTTAATGTTTGCCTGTCACATGTACATTTTTTTTAATGAAAATCGTCAAGCATTTGGCCACTATCTCACTTACGTAAGTGAAGATGTGGTCTAAGATGGAGCACGCTTTCTCAGAACTTATTAGATCGTACTCTGGCGGGAAAACAGACGCTGGAAGCTCATTCCACTCTCTGGCCGTGCTTTATGAAGGTTGAGCAGAATTTTTTGAAACGACGTTGTGGAATATCGACAGAGTAGGTATGGGTGGTATTTTACATATGTACAATAGTCCTGGCGGTACTCAGTCTCATCACTACATAGTATAAAACAAAGTCGCTTTCTCTGTCCCTATGTCCCTATATCCCTATGTCCCTACATCCCTTTGTCCCTACATCCCTTTGTCCCTTTGTATGCTCAAATCTTTAAAACTATGCAACGGATTTTGATGCGTTTTTTTATTGATACAGCGATTCAAGAGGAAGGTTTATACGTATAATAAAACCGTGCGAAGCCGGGTGGGTCGCTAGTCTTATAAAACAGCATGCATGTACATATTTTTCCCATAAAGGTAATTAAGTTAAAACTATGCCAGGTGGTAAATGAAGCTTTATTATCTAAACGTAGGTATTATTTTTCCAAGTTTTTATTAAAATATTCAATTTTGTTTTCTTTACTTTGTTTACTTGCTCCGTAAGCCACGGGCTGGATTTGGTTTATCTTATGTCTTTCGTTATACCACACATTATTATTTATATTTTAACTAGCGACCCGCCCCGGATTTGCACGATTTTATTATACGTATAAACCTAACTCTTGAATCACTATATCTATTAAAAAAAACTGCGTCAAAATCCGTTGCGTACCTAGTTTTAAAGATTTAAGCATACAGAAGGACAGGGACAGAGAAAGCGACTTTGTTTATACTGTGTAGTGATAGTGAAGACGAATCTTTTGCCTTCACTTTCCACAGGGCACAATAACCTTGCGGAAAAATCTATGTTTGTATACAGCATCACAGAAATGTCTTCCACAAAATATGGAGGCCTGCAATAAAAGTAAATATGTCGAGTGCCAGCATCTGTATAATGCTGATCGTAAAACGACGTGCGGAACCCAAGCCGCGGATCCGGCGAAAGCTGAACCCTAATACGATGTTGCCAGCTCAAAATATAAGTGTCGGAAAAAAGTACAGGAAGATCTGCGGAAATGGCCACTACCATTCTGTAGCTACACAATAATTATTTACTACAACTACTAGTATTTACTAGCTTTAGTATTATAATTTTTGAAGTTCATTTAAGCATTATGATATGTACTATATTGGTTCGTCTACTATTGTTGGTTCATCTACGTAAAATACATAGGAGCATTTAACTTAACTTTAAAAACCGACACATTCCCCTTCAGTCTAATAGAGTTGGCAACACTGTACAGGTATACAACATGTACCTTTATTACCGCGTCGCCCGTCGTGACACTAAATTTGTTTGCAAGGAAAGTGAATTTGTGTCGTAAAACATGCTGGGCGGTAGAGTGTCGAAGGCAAACACTCAAAGCACCTGTAGGTATCACTGATCTCTATTATCACTTTTTACGCTTGTTGCTGTCTGTAATACCTACCAGTGTTAATCTATGTTGTATATTAATATAATTTATTGTGTACTAAAGACCCGCCCCATCTACGCACGGTTTTCTTATACGACACGTTTAAACCTTCCTCTTGAATCACTCTATACAGGGTGTTAGTGTGAACAGCGTTCTCCTTGAAACCAGAGGTTCAGCATCATGAGTAGAATCCAAAACCGATGTGAAAAGCTTAACACCTATTTTTGTTTTGCAAGATTTTGATATTTCATGTCTTCGCTATCATACACGATGCCATAGTCACTCTACATACTTTAAGTACCTACCTACGTAAGTACTTATACCCGCGCCTTACTTGGATCGTAACTTCATTACTTGTGCCCTTCAAAAGACGGGATATTCGCACAGAAGGTGATCCGACACTGAGGTTCACATGCGGTCACGTGTCGCCTGGTCGAAGTACTTGTGTCACGTGTTTGTGAGCAAACGTTTAGTGTTTATAAAAATTTTCTTTAAAAATGAGTAAAAAATAGAATCATTTTTTTTCATCCGTTTTGGATTGTACTGATGATGCTGAACCTCTTTCAAACCGGTTTCAAGGACAACGGTGTTCACACGAACACCCTGTATATTAAAAAAACCGCATCAAAATCCGTTTTGTAGTTTTAAAAATTGAAGCATAGAAAGAGACATAGGGATATAGGGACTGAGAAAGTGACTTTTTTATACTATGTAGTGATTAGGATGATTAGTGTGTTTACATGAGTTAGTACCAAAAGTAGTGTTATAAAATTAAGTTTAGTAATAAGTTAACTATTTTATTAGTTCTTACTTTACTAACTGTACAATTTTCACCACATAATTTATGTTGTGCCTAGGAGGCGGGCGATGAGGTCGCTCCACAGTTTTTAACTTTTGCGACCTCATCGTTCATTGTTGTACCCTACTTATCTTTGTAATCTATTCTAAATAAATTATTTTGTATTTATTTTTTGTATTTTGTATTTACATTTAGAATAAGCGCCGCCATCCATGATTTTCTCCTTACACCTCGGTTGCCTGGAAGGAATCGCTTTAAGCGGTAAGGCCGTCAATTCCATTGCCTCTCATTAGGATAAGTTTACTTAAGGACTAAATGTTTTTATATATATAATAAGGTTTTGAATTAAAGGATTATCTATCTATCTACTAGTGTTTGACAAGACCGGAAGACCGATGTGGCGCGGTGGGCGAAGGTCTGCCTGCGACGCAGGTGGTTGCGAGTTTGATTCTTGCCTTGGGACAAATGTTGTAACGATCTTCAAATATTAGTTGCCTTTCGTATTACTGAGATAGAAATAACGAAATTTTGAGCAATCTCAGTTTTTGTTGCACTGAATTAATAACTCAAATCGATAAAGCCTAGCAACATACAAGCTTTACTACTTAGTTATGGCATCAGGGCCCGTATTCAGCGTCCCATAAGATCACATATCGCTTGTTTGATAACATACTCCTACGCAATGTTCTCACGATAGATTTCGCTGAGCTAGCGTCTGGGTATTCTTATCAACGTCCTGTGATGCTAGAACTCTAGACTCGAGACCCCAGTCGTAATTAAGTCACCATTGTAATTACATTGCAATATTAAATTAAAATTCAATTTAAATAGGTATTTTAATTGTTTTTAAAAATACTTTCCACGCTTTCCCATACAAGTCTACTTACAGGTAGCTGTGGTTATAAAAATATAGTTTTCATGTTGCCATTACAAGCTAAAACAAACATCCACCTAATTTATAAAAGGTAACAAATCAATTCAAACGCATGCAAGGTTTCCGCCGCACGCCAATAAATCAGTCTGCCACAGAGTCACGAAAATATTCCTGCGACTATTTAGTTTGATTAGTTTCATGTAATTTTGTAAAGCCTATAGATAGCATAGTTTTGGGTAGGTTAATAACTTATGGTAGGCAGACTTTTTGCAAGGGTTCTAGCTATAGAGTTGAAGACCTTAGGTCTAATAGGTCACTTAGCAAAGATTCTAGCATTACTACGTTAAAACATTTTGCATTTCAATATTAGGGAGTGTTTTTTCGTTCATCCAACGGTAAAACTAACTTCAACTTCTTTTTGTGTGGCCCCTCTTGCCTTCGCTGCGACTCTGCCATTGTCAGTGTCATAAAATAAACCATTAAAAATAGAATATGATCGGTTTTGTGAAATAAGAAACTTACAATGTTGCACCATATTGATTTTGCTTATCGGTTAAAACCAAAAATCCTATGACTAGGTACAGTAGCGTTCACTATTTGCTATACCCCTTATTTCTAAAATATTCGCCAACAATAATGTTGAAGAACTTCAAGCAATCTTAAACTAAGTGCAAAAACTTAAGCATAGTTGAGATTCGAACCACGGCTTACCGCAGCGCAGTCGACCGTTCTTTTAATTCTGCTAGCCAGTATGTTGACTCATAGTTCAAATTTTTAAGCCAGTAGTTTTTATCTTAACGGTGGACGTTCAATGAATCAGTTGAATGCATTTATTAATTTTGTTCAAATAAATGAGGGTAGTTATAATATTTTATGTAACGAATGACAGTCAAGCAAGCGTTTCACCACCGCTGGAGTATAATTATTGTTAAATAGTTATTAGTAAACTGTGTTTACGTGTTCAAAAGTTTAAAATATAAAAAATGAATAGCCATTTAAGCAATTTTGTGAGAACAAAAACTATAAAAATTCACGAACAAAACGTTCTTAATAAAGCTATGCAAGTCAGCTTGGGATAAGCGTAAGTGTATTTTTATTTTGTTTTGTTATAATTCGTCGTATTTATTGAGCATAGATAATTAAACTTTTTATTTAACTTTCCAGGAAATAACGATTCAATTTTGAGTGAGGAGATACGCTTTGACTGGAGATGTAAAGCAATGCGATCGGGTCCACGCCCGTCGCCCATGGGTTTTTACATCAGAACGCCATCAACAAATTGTGAATACTCACAGCCATGTCTGACATGCAGGGTCGCATAATACTATGGAGGAAACCAAACAAACGACTCTTACCACAAAATATACTACCTGTTCAAGCAAGTGGCAGAATTACCATAGGTAAGATGTGATATAAATAATAAGTATTACTATACAAATTCTGCTGCAAAATCAGTTTCTTTTACTAGAGACTAAATGACCTATCTAGTAAATTTCCAACATCCTTTTTATTACAAACTAAATTGCCTGTCCAGTCAATTTTTAATTATTATATACCCCTACCTACAAGTCTTGAGAAGTCAGTGTTTTTTTCAGGTTATTGGGGCTGGATGTCATCCATGGGCCTAGGAGAATTCGTAGAAATTGGCGGCCGCTTGGGGAACAATATTTACAAGTGTTGAAAGAAGTTATGATACCACAGTGCTCGTTGCTTATCCAGTATCTCAAATGAAAAGTAGGCTAGAACAAAGTTACCAAGCGAGGGCTATCCAATTCGATATTAATTTTGAGTAAACAATAATTTAGTTTTGCTATGATAGTTCTAGCATGCTTTTCATTTAGCGTATTGCATAATTATGCTCCAAATTTCTCTTAATGGGTAAATAATGGTCTGTTACACACGAGAGATCTAAATTGTTAATATTTATTAGATGCTGCCTATAACAAAGTAAACCTTACAGTAAACTGTGGTATAGGTATTCTAATAATAACAAAACATGTTTGTTCTACTTGTGTGTTGACTTTTATTTACAAGGATTATAAAACATCATAGTTGTGTGAAAAGGAACCAAATTTTTGGAAATAAATTTTATTAATATAACTTAATATCATTGTCATGTTATTTATTTTATTCTGACTTTCTTTCTAATGTATTAATAAAATAGCATCACATAAAATCTGAGATGTGTTTATTATATTCCAATCATACCCTATTTGTTATTAGTAAAAAAACAGATTATAGACAATTATTATGCTATAAAGTCATAGGTGAAAAAAAGCAAAAATAACAGCGGTATAATGAATCGAACATCCTACCCTAGAACACAAGCCCGACCCTTGAACGACTCATCCAGATTGTGATTGCAAGTTTGGTCGAAATTAAACATAGCTTTTATTTTACCTAGCTCAACTGTTTTAAGTGTATCATTTTCATAACTTACCAGGTTATTTTTTTCTTTTACAATGATAGTAGTATTTTTCTTTGTTATTTTAGTTACTAGTGCTTTGTCAAAAAAAGCAAAAAATTGTTTAAGTAAAGCAGCAGGATTCGATCCTGGTATGTCTATTAGGGGGGGTAAGCTAATAATGAACGCCTCTGTACGTTCTGAAAACCAAAGTGCTAGATAATTAATGACACTGACAATCTTTCGAAGCTGACAACTGACAGTAGAGTCCGACCGGCTCCGGTTATGAGTAGTCTATGGCCGTAGAGGTATCTATGTCCATGGATTGGTGTCTTATCACGGAACAATGGCAATCACAAAAAGCCAGCTTGTATTTGATTTTATTAGAACTCTCACTAATAAAGGGTTACCAGAGTGACCCATAAAGCTTTATGAATAATGTAGATGCTAAAACTTTCATGGACATTCATATGGAAAGCATATGGATAACCTTGATTTGAAATTATAAAACTATTACTTAGGTATATTAAAACAGGTAGGTATTTAAGCGTACCTTATGTTTTTATTTCTTTTCCCAACGTTTCCATCGCGTTTCAGCGATCTTGATCACGGGGTGAAATTAAAACATAAGGTACGCGATAAATACCCGATAAATGATCGTTAATAACAGACTCTACGAAACTAACAAAATACGTTGTGAATGCCAAAATTTAAAACTATTTAATTGGCTGTCAATTTTGTACTAAAGATCTTAAACAAGGATAATACATGAATCAAGCTAGGGCCATTCAAATTCAAAGTAGGCGTATACGTACTAAACGTATAGACTTATAAATATTGTGGTAGATTTTTAGGCCTCATACGCACGGGAGCTTTTTTAACGTCGTCCGTTAAAAACGTTTGGTTAACCTAGGCACTATAATTACGATTAATTTATATTTGAAAAGCTATTACCTAAAAAAACTTTTACTTATATACTTCGTGTCATATAGATTTTATATATTTTACCTTATGTTCATATTGGTCACAGGATCAAATTGAAAATCAGCGTTGATCTGCGCGTACGCGTGGTTCGGCACAAAGCTGAGTTTGACCCTTTTTGGCCTAAGTGGCAGCACAGACAATTATTTATTTCATTTCTCACAATATGTTTACCTACATTATTTGTTATTGATTTTAAGATATTGTTAGTTATAGGTTAATTTTAAACTTAAGCTAACATAGTATACCTGAGATAGTGACCAAACGCTCGACCATTTTCAAAAAAAAAAAAAAAAAATGTAAATTTTATAAATAAGTATTTATTAACTTACTTTTTTAATGTGTCTAGTGTGCCAAGCCAACTGTGTTCCTACCTTCTTATGTATCTGTGTGTCTGTGCCTTTTCTTAGTCAAATAAATATATCTTTATCTTCATCTTATACCTTCTTCATGTGATAGAGTTCTATATTTCACGTCATGGGTCCCCTGTTGTGAGTTACCTGACAAGACATAATACTCCTTAACGTAATATTTACCGTGCCAGCCCGCGCCCTGCCCACCCCTTTATGGAAAGGCGTCGGCTTTTTATTGCAGCCTTGTTACTACCTGATTCGAATATTTACTACTTCAGTTCAATTAGACTGTATTAAGGCTGGCATGTCACTTATAATCATGCATTTGGAATATTGAAATGAGAAATTTAAGCTTATTGTATAGATATTATACGATCTGCAAATATTTGTTCCTGGGTTCTGGGTGTTATCTATGTATAACAAATATATAAGTCCAGAGCCTCAGAAAGGAAAATATAAATAATGAATACAAAATGTGGAGTGGAGTGGAGTGGTACAAAAGTTTGGAGGCCTATACCCAGTAGTGGGTGAAGTCGGGCTGCGGATGATGATGATGATGAATACAGAATGATTGTAAGGAGTTGATATAGGGAATTAAAGTTTGTATGCAAAAAATAAGTTTCATGTGACGGCCCAAAGAAAACTACTCATACAATCCCCTAACAGGCTTTAGCGTTGTTATTCATCTGTATCAATATCCATCATATTTATATACCTAATAATAATAATGCTGAACATACACGTTATGGGATGATTGATGATATACTTAATACAATACATTACATAGGTAAATAATGTATTTTTATAGAAAACACCTAGACAAGGAACAGTTTTTAGCAGATCCTACAAACATTTTGTCAGAAGGCGGGAATCGAACCTGCAACCTCCTGCATTGCAGGCGGTCTTTCGCCCGCCATGCCACATTAGTCGTTATGATCACAATGCAATCGAACAGAAGAAATAATATAGATTCCGTAATCAAATGAACAAATAAATAGATGTCATATCTTAATCAAGAGAGACGGGTTTATTTACCTCGCAGAGTGTAGTCTAGATGGAGTATCTACAGATAACGTGTTCGTCCCTCCGTATACAGCTTCCCGCCACAGGCTTCTAGGATCGCTGGAACACTGATATCCACAAGGAGTTATCATTACTCATACTCGGAAAGTAGGTCTGAACAAACATGCCTGAAGAGCGGGTTGAAAGTGATACTTTTCCGCCCTAGGGAGAATCGTTTTCAACTGACAGCTGTAACGTTAATAAGAAAGAACCATGATAGTGGCATAATAAATGCTGAAGCTTAAAAAAAAAAATCGCCATAGCGACAATTCACTGAATTCAAAACATACGAAAGACAAGACAGTATGGCTTTATGGCTTTCGCCTGTACTAGATGGACTAATAAATAATAAAAAAAATAGCGGCAATTTGATTAATTTGTTTTCTCATGTTTTATTTAATTTCCTTGTATTAGTAATGAGAAGCACAGTGTTTATCTCGGGTGAAAGTAACTTATTTAGTTCCTCGAACTATTGGCGCCCGAGTGTTTTTCTTCAAGAAGTTTCCATATTATAGAGGTTACAATATACAAAGTACACATTACATTATACATTTCACGTGGCAATGCTGCATTCTAGGCACTCTGCCTTCTGGTGATGGCTTAGATTTTTAGGAGTTTGTTGAAAATGTAAATACTAGATGGAAGTAGGTAATCGTTTTGTTATTGCTTTTTTACATTTTAAATATTTATGTTCCTAATGGTTAAAAAAATTCTATCCCTGGAATAACACATAGGCTTAATACTTTTAAATGACATGTCTTTTTATTATTACTTTTATCCCATAAATCAGTCAGTTCCCATTTATTTATCTTTCGCTCGCTTTCGTTCGGTTGGTCTGTACTCACCATGACCAAAACCATTGTTGTAGAGAAGCTCATTCGTGGAATGCTTTACATGTAACGTTTCTCCTTTAAGTTTAGTTTGACGAGAAACGGCCAAAAATATTGCTAGTAGTTTTTTCTATTACTTATTATTTCTATTACTGTATAGTATATGCTTTTACTGTTTGAACCATAAAGTTAGGATGTACAAGAGGAACAGTGACAGATGAAAGGCATTACCAAAAATGAAATGTAAATGTGTGCGTAAAATAGTGTTGTCAACATTCTAGCATAATGTTACCTATCGATAGTTGTACTGGCGCAATCATAAGACACTAACGATTTGATGTATCGAAGTTAAATACAAATAAAGAGTACCTACCTACCGTACAAAAAACACCGTTAATTGTTATTGAAAATAAATAAAAGACCAATGCATTTATTGAAAATAGATATATTACAGCACTTACATAGAAAAAACAACGTAAGAATATCATCCTGGACGCTCTCCGTCATCCTGGACACCTCTTGGATGCTCTCCGTCATCCTGGACACCTCTTGGATGCTCTCCGTCATCCTGGACACCTCCTGGATGCTCTCCGTCATCCTCTGGACACCTCCTGGATGCTCTCCGTCATCCTCTGGACACCTCCTGGATGCTCTCCGTCATCCTCTGGACACCTCCTGGATGCTGTCCGTCATCCTCTGGACACCTCTTGGATGCTGTCCATCATCCTCTGGACACCTCTTGGATGCTGTCCATCATCCTCTGGACACCTCTTGGATGCTGTCCATCATCCTCTGGACACCTCTTGGATGCTGTCCATCATCCTCTGGACACCTCCTGGATGCTGTCCATCATCCTCTGGACAACTCCTGGATGCTGTCCATCATCCTCTGGACACCTACTGGATGCTGTCCATCATCCTCTGGACACCTCCTGGATGCTGTCCATCATCCTCTGGACACCTCCTGGATGCTGTCCATCATCCTCTGGACACCTCCTGGATGCTGGCCATCATCCTCTGGACACCTCCTGGATGCTGTCCATCATCCTCTGGACACCTCCTGGATGCTGTCCATCATCCTCTGGACACCTCCTGGATGCTGTCCGTCATCCTGGACACCTCCTGGATGCTGTCCGTCATCCTCTGGACACCTCCTGGATGCTCTCCGTCATCCTGGACGCTCTCCGTCATCCTGGACGCTCTCCGTCATTCTGGACACCTCCTGGATGCTCTCCGTCATCCTGGACGCTCTCCGTCATCCTGGACGCTCTCCGTCATCCTGGACGCTCTCCGTCATCCTGGACACCTCTTGGATGCTCTCCGTCATCCTCTGGACACCTCCTGGATGCTCTCCGTCATCCTCTGGACACCTCTTGGATGCTCTCCGTCATCCTCTGGACACCTATTGGATGCTCTCCATCATCCTCTGGACACCTCTTGGATGCTGTCCATCATCCTCTGGACACCTCTTGGATGCTGTCCATCATCCTCTGGACACCTCTTGGATGCTGTCCATCATCCTCTGGACACCTCCTGGATGCTCTCCATCATCCTCTGGACACCTCCTGGATTCTCTCCATCATCCTCTGGACACCTCCTGGATTCTCTCCATCATCCTCTGGACACCTCCTGGATTCTCTCCATCATCCTCTGGACACCTCCTGGATTCTCTCCATCATCCTCTGGACACCTCCTGGATGCTCTCCATCATCCTCTGGACACCTCCTGGATGCTCTCCATCATCCTCTGGACACCTCCTGGATGCTCTCCGTCATCCTCTGGACACCTCCTGGATGCTCTCCGTCATCCTCTGGACACCTCTTGGATGCTCTCCATCATCCTCTGGACACCTCTTGGATGCTGTCCATCATCCTCTGGACACCTCGTGGATGCTGTCCATCATCCTCTGGACACCTCCTGGATTCTCTCCATCATCCTCTGGACACCTCCTGGATGCTCTCCGTCATCCTCTGGACACCTCCTGGATGCTCTCCGTCATCCTCTGGACACCTCTTGGATGCTCTCCATCATCCTCTGGACACCTCTTGGATGCTGTCCATCATCCTCTGGACACCTCCTGGATGATCTCCATCATCCTCTGGATGCTCTCCATCATCCTCTGGATGCTCTCCATCATCCTCTGGATGCTCTCCATCATCCTGGATACCCTCCATCATCCTGGACACCTCTTGGATGCTCTCCATCATCCTGGACACCTCCTGGACACCTCCTGGACACCTCCTGGACACCTCCTGGATGCTCTCCATCATCCTCTGGACACCTCCTGGATGCTCTCCATCGATGCTCTCCATCATCCTCTTGACACCTCCTGGATGCTCTCCATCATCCTCTGGACACCTCCTGGATGCTCTCCATCATACTCTGGACACCTCCTGGATGCTCTCCTGGATGCTCTCCATCATCCTCTGGACACCTCCTGGATGCTCTCCATCATCCTCTGGACACCTCCTGGATGATCTCCATCATCCTCTGGACACCTCCTGGATGCTCTCCTTGATGCTCTCCATCATCCTCTGGATGCTCTACATCATCCCCTGGATGCTCTTCATCATCCCCTGGATGCTCTCCATCATCCTCTGGATGCTCTCCATCATCCCCTGGATGCTCTTCATCATCCCCTGGATGCTCTCCATCATCCCCTGGATGCTCTCCATCATCCTCTGGATGCTCTCCATCATCCTCTGGATGCTCTCCATCATCCTCTGGATACTCTCCATCATCCTCTGGATGCTCTCCATCATCCTCTGGATGCTCTCCATCATCCTCTGGATGCTCTCCATCATCCTCTGGATGCTCTCCATCTCCCTCTGGATGCTCTCCATCATCCTCTGGATGCTCTCCATCATCCTCTGGATGCTCTCCATCATCCTCTGGATGCTCTCCATCATCCTGGACACCCTCCATCATCCTGGACACCCTCCATCATCCTGGACACCTCCTGGATGCTCTCCATCATCCTGGACACCTCCTTGATGCTCTCCATCATCCTCTGGACACCTCCTGGATGCTCTCCATCATCCTCTGGACACCTCCTGGATGCTCTCCTGGATGCTCTCCATCATCCTCTGGACACCTCCTGGATGATCTCCATCATCCTCTGGATGCTCTCCATCATCCCCTGGATGCTCTTCATCATCCCCTGGATGCTCTCCATCATCCCCTGGATGCTCTCCATCATCCTCTGGATGCTCTCCATCATCCTCTGGATGCTCTCCATCATCCTCTGGATGCTCTCCATCGATGCTCTCCATCATCCTCTGGACACCTCCTGGATGCTCTCCATCGATGCTCTCCATCATCCTCTTGACACCTCCTGGATGCTCTCCATCATCCTCTGGACACCTCCTGGATGCTCTCCATCATCCTCTGGACACCTCCTGGATGCTCTCCTGGATGCTCTCCATCATCCTCTGGACACCTCCTGGATGCGCTCCATCATCCTCTGGACACCTCCTGGATGATCTCCATCATCCCCTGGATGCTCTTCATCATCCCCTGGATGCTCTCCATCATCCTTTGGATGCTCTCCATCATCCTCTGGATGCTCTCCATCATCCTCTGGATGCTCTCCATCATCCTCTGGATGCTCTCCATCATCCTCTGGATGCTCTCCATCATCCTCTGGATGCTCTCCATCATCCTCTGGATGCTCCATCATCCTGGATACCTCCTGGATGCTCTCCATCATCCCCTGGATGCTCTCCATCATCCTCTGGATGCTCTCCATCATCCTCTGGATGCTCTCCATCATCCTCTGGATGCTCTCCATCATCCTCTGGATGCTCTCCATCATCCTCTGTACACCTCCTGGATGCTCTCCATCATCCTCTGGACACCTCCTGGATGCTCTCCATCATCCTCTGGACACCTCCTGGATGCTCTCCATCATCCTCTGGACACCTCCTGGATGCTCTCCATCATCCTCTGGACACCTCCTGGATGCTCTCCATCATCCTCTGGATGCTCTCCATCATCCTCTGGATGCTCTCCATCATCCTCTGGATGCTCTCCATCATCCTCTGGATGCTCTCCATCATCCTCTGGATGCTCTCCATCATCCTCTGGATGCTCTCCATCATCCTCTGGATGCTCTCCATCATCCTCTGGATGCTCTCCATCATCCTCTGGATGCTCTCCATCATCCTCTGGACACCTCCTGGATGCTCTCCGTCATCCTGGACGCTCTCCGTCATCCTGGACGCTCTCCGTCATCCTGGACGCTCTCCGTCATCCTGGACGCTCTCCGTCATCCTGGACACCTCCTGGATGCTCTCCGTCATCCTGGACGCTCTCCGTCATCCTTAGGGAATAGCGGTATTGGACGTTTTGCCAATACCGGTAATTTTTCGGTATTAATATTTTTAAAACCGGGATCCCGGTATTTCGGTAATTTTTCGGTATTTTACTAAAAATATTAAAATAGTTGAAAAACATATTTTCTTCTGTGTTATTTATGGTTTTAGACTGAATAAGTACCTATATCTAAATTGTAATAAAAAAGGGGTTCTTAAAAAAAGCAATACTTTTAAATCAACTTGAACTTTAATTGGGAATATTTGGTACTTAGGTACTACTATACAGTGTTTCTTTAACTTAAACATAGGTACATAACAATCAAATATTTATCACAACAAAAAACAACTTCAACAAACTTACCTTTATTAAACACTAGCTGACCCGACAGACTTCGTCCTGTCAAATTTATACCATAGCAATAAAGCTCAAATTGACTACGTTTTAGTTACAAATCATTTGTATGGGAAAAAGAAAAGGGCTATTTTTAGGGTTTTTCCAGCAATAATTCTAATTTTTCTCGCCGTAAAAACCATCCTTGAACTTCAACGAACATTTTAAAAAAAGATTTGGCCAAATTGGTCCAGGCGTTGTTGAGTTATGCGCTTACCAACATTTTGCGATTCATTTTTATATTATAGATTATAAATCGAAGGTTTTCACACACCAATGAAACAAAATAATCACGATGAAATCAAACAGATAATAAAACGTTTAGAACTCTAAACATTCCTAATAGCACATTAATAAAGATTGGAAATAATCAACATTTAGAACTCCAAAAATCTTTTCTGACATAATTATAATTACCTATTGAATTAACCACTATACCAACGAATTGCCAGACATCAGTCAAGACGAAATCGTGTTAGCTTTGAGGCAGCTTAAAAATTGAAAAGCCCCCGGTGAGGACGGTATTACTTCAGAGCTTCTGAAGGCAAGAGGAGCCTCTGTTATACAGGACTTACAGAACCACTTCAATGCCGTCCTCCACAGTGGGAGAACTCCTAAGGCGTGGAGCGGGAGTTTGGTGGTGCTCTTTTTTATATTTCTCGTACTTCATGGTTACTTGTTACTTGTTTCTGGACTGGTTTCCGCAACTAGTACTTCATGGTTGGATGGATCTGAAAATAGGACATGTATTTTAGAAAGTCTATCTCTAATAATCTCTATTCTATTTTATATTGAAGACTTTTAAATAGGAAAGTAATCGACAAGACCACAAGATAAGCAATAACTTTTAGTAGGGGAGGCGAAGATGCTAAATGTGTAGTCACCCGAGCGTCATAGGGACTTATTGGATTGTGGAGATTTGATGCTAGAAAGAAAATAAGTCTATGGGACGGATGCCCCCCACTGGCGGGGAGAGAGTGAATATGCAGCTGCCACTCTTAATTGATGATTTTCACTACTTTGGCTCGTGGAGATAATATTATTTACATGAGTTTTGAAACTTAAAGCAAAATTAAACGCGCTGGAGTATTTCTAGGTTAAGTTTTGTTCGAGCAACTTTGTGACTCCTTTTTCCTTATGTCCCATACAAATCGTCTGATTTTTTTACACATATTTGCATGTAATTAACTCAGCATTTCTTAATCTGACGATTTCAAGCCCTCTTTCTATGGTTTTTGTTAGGTAAAAAAAACATTTAGCTCTAATAAACGCGCGTCCCTATATAAACAGGCCATGTTAGGTGGAGGTACTCAACAGGGTGCAAGAAATCCCCTGTATGTTAATCTGACGCGCTCGAGTAAATCCAGAAATCTCCTCTTGGGCTCCCCTACTATTTCAAGTAACGAAAGAATTATCAAAAGCGTATCACCTAGAGAAAAATTCGGAGGTAACATACAAAAAAACTAAAATAAATACAGTAGAATTGAGATCCACCTACATTTCGGTCGGTCAGCGGTTGAAAAACCTTTCTGTTTTGAATTCATTCATAATAAGCCTACTGTATACATCCATCAGTAATTCAGTATAATAGTTATTTATTTGCTCTAGACAATAAGACATGCAATATAAAACTTCCGTTATGGTAAATTGTTTGAGAAATTAATATATGAAATGATATGAAATATTACTTACCGTTTATTCTTTCGGTGATTGTTTTTGTCTTCAATACCAAACCAACAACACAAACTGTTTTTGAACTTGTCACTGCCTAATACGATACACTGATTACCGTTTGAACCTTGTGCTCGTGCGTAGTAACAATAACAATTGATAGAGAACGCCTACCGTGCGAGAGCGCAGTGCGCTCTCGCACGGTAGGCGTTCTCTATCTCTGCGCACCATGCAATTGAAAATGTGCCTGACAAAGAAAGACGCACGGGTCTGACGGTTTTATTCCCAAGAAATTACAGGTACAATAGTTTTTTTCACTTGCACGTGCATTCGTCGTTAATTTCGCCAGTCAGTTTTGAGCTTTATGCATGCAGAAATAATGTCCCTGACGCTATGCTCGCTATTAGCTAGGTGGCTAGCTCAAAGCCACCCGCGTCCGTCTATCTGCTTGTTCGTACTATAAAAGTAAAGATGTAAATCAACAAACAGTCTAACACTAGCCTACGGGAATTTGTACGTTTATTTATTTTGAAGTCGGTTTGTGACCACGTGAAGACATGCTGAAGCGAAAACGTAGACTGTCCATAAATTTTACAAACATTATAAATTTAAAATAAATATAAATTAGTATAAAAAAGTAAATTTGTGTAATCCAGAGCCGCCTTATGAGTTTTTTCATTTATTTTTTCGTTTAATTCAAAATACCGAATTACCGGTATTAGCAATGTCAATACCGGTATTCCGAAGTGCCTTAAATAACTCGGTATTACCGGTTTTTCGGTAATACCGAATACCGGTGTCCATTCCCTAGTCATCCTGGACGCTCTCCGTCATCCTGGACGCTCTCCGTCATCCTGGACGCTCTCCGTCATCCTGGACACCTCTTGGATGCTCTCCGTCATCCTGGACACCTCCTGGATGTTCCCCGTCATCCTCTGGACACCTCCTGGATGCTCTCCGTCATCCTCTGGACACCTCCTGGATGCTGTCCTTCATCCTCTGGACACCTCCTGGATGCTCTCCATCATCCTCTGGACACCTCCTGGATGCTGTCCTTCATCCTCTGGACACCTCCTGGATGCTGTCCATCATCCTCTGGACACCTCCTGGATGCTGTCCATCATCCTCTGGACACCTCCTGGATGCTGTCCGTCATCCTCTGGACACCTCCTGGATGATCTTCATCATCCTCTGGATGCTCTCCATCATCCTCTGGATGCTCTCCATCATCCTCTAGATGCTCTCCATCATGCTCTGGATGCTCTCCATCATCCTCTGGATGCTCTCCATCATCCTCTGGATGCTCTCCATCATCCTCTGGATGCTCTCCATCATCCTCTGGATGCTCTCCATCATCCTCTAGATGCTCTCCATCATGCTCTGGATGCTCTCCATCATCCTCTGGATGCTCTCCATCATCCTCTGGATGCTCTCCATCATCCTCTGGATGCTCTCCATCATCCTCTGGATGCTCTCCATCATCCTCTGGATGCTCCATCATCCTGGACACCCTCCATCATCCTGGACACCCTCCATCATCCTGGACACCTCCTGGATGCTCTACATCATCCTGGACACCTCCTGGACGCTCTCCATCATCCTGGACACCTCCTGGATGCTCTCCATCATCCTGGACACCTCCTGGACACCTCCTGGATGCTCTCCATCATCCTGGACACCTCCTGGACACCTCCTGGATGGAGAGCATCCAGAGGATGATGGAGAGCATCCAGAGGATGATGGAGAGCATCCAGAGCATGATGGAGAGCATCTAGAGGATGATGGAGAGCATCCAGAGGATGATGGAGAGCATCCAGAGGATGATGGAGAGCATCCAGAGGATGATGGAGAGCATCCAGGGGATGATGGAGAGCATCCAGGGGATGATGGAGAGCATCCAGAGGATGATGGAGAGCATCCAGGGGATGATGTAAAGCATCCAGAGGATGATGGAGAGCATCCAGAGGATGATGGAGATCATCCAGGAGGTGTCCAGAGGATGACGGACAGCATCCAGGAGGTGTCCAGGATGATGGAGGGTGTCCAGGATGATGGAGCATCCAGAGGATGATGGAGAGCATCCAGAGGATGATGGAGAGCATCCAGAGGATGATGGAGAGCATCCAGAGGATGATGGAGAGCATCCAGAGGATGATGGAGAGCATCCAGAGGATGATGGAGAGCATCCAGAGCATGATGGAGAGCATCTAGAGGATGATGGAGAGCATCCAGAGGATGATGGAGAGCATCCAGAGGATGATGGAGAGCATCCAGAGGATGATGAAGAGCATCCAAAGGATGATGGAGAGCATCCAGGGGATGATGGAGAGCATCCAGAGGATGATGGAGAGCATCCAGAGGATGATGGAGAGCATCCAGAGGATGATGGAGAGCATCCAGAGCATGATGGAGAGCATCTAGAGGATGATGTAGAGCATCCAGAGGATGATGGAGAGCATCCAGAGGATGATGGAGATCATCTAGGAGGTGTCCAGGAGGTGTCCAGGAGGTGTCCAGGATGATGGAGAGCATCCAGGAGGTGTCCAGGATGATGGAGAGCGTCCAGGAGGTGTCCAGGATGATGTAGAGCATCCAGGAGGTGTCCAGGATGATGGAGGGTGTCCAGGATGATGGAGGGTGTCCAGGATGATAGAGCATCCAGAGGATGATGGAGAGCATCCAGAGGATGATGGAGAGCATCCAGAGGATGATGGAGAGCATCCAGAGGATGATGGAGAGCATCCAGAGCATGATGGAGAGCACCTAGAGGATGATGGAGAGCATCCAGAGGATGATGGAGAGCATCCAGAGGATGATGGAGAGCATCCAGAGGATGATGGAGAGCATCCAGGGGATGATGGAGAGCATCCAGGGGATGATGGAGAGCATCCAGAGGATGATGGAGAGCATCCAGAGGATGATGGAGAGCATCCAGGGGATGATGTAGAGCATCCAGAGGATGATGGAGAGCATCCAGAGGATGATGGAGAGCATCCAGGAGGTGTCCAGAGGATGACGGACAGCATCCAGGAGGTGTCCAGGAGGTGTCCAAGAGGTGTCCAGGATGATGGAGAGCATCCAGGAGGTGTCCAGGAGGTGTCCAGGATGATGGAGAGCATCCAGGAGGTGTCCAGGATGATGGAGAGCGTCCAGGAGGTGTCCAGGATGATGTAGAGCATCCAGGAGGTGTCCAGGATGATGGAGGGTGTCCAGGATGATGGAGGGTGTCCAGGATGATGGAGCATCCAGAGGATGATGGAGAGCATCCAGAGGATGATGGAGAGCATCCAGAGGATGATGGAGAGCATCCAGAGGATGATGGAGAGCATCCAGAGGATGATGGAGAGCATCCAGAGGATGATGGAGAGCATCCAGAGCATGATGGAGAGCATCTAGAGGATGATGGAGAGCATCCAGAGGATGATGGAGAGCATCCAGAGGATGATGGAGAGCATCCAGAGGATGATGGAGAGCATCCAGGGGATGATGGAGAGCATCCAGGGGATGATGGAGAGCATCCAGAGGATGATGGAGATCATCCAGGAGGTGTCCAGAGGATGACGGACAGCATCCAGGAGGTGTCCAGAGGATGATGGACAGCATCCAGGAGGTGTCCAGAGGATGATGGACAGCATCCAGGAGGTGTCCAGAGGATGAAGGACAGCATCCAGGAGGTGTCCAGAGGATGATGGAGAGCATCCAGGAGGTGTCCAGAGGATGAAGGACAGCATCCAGGAGGTGTCCAGAGGATGACGGAGAGCATCCAGGAGGTGTCCAGAGGATGACGGGGAGCATCCAGGAGGTGTCCAGGATGACGGAGAGCATCCAAGAGGTGTCCAGGATGACGGAGAGCGTCCAGGATGACGGAGAGCGTCCAGGATGACGGAGAGCGTCCAGGATGACTAGGGAATGGACACCGGTATTCGGTATTACCGAAAAACCGGTAATACCGAGTTATTTAAGGCACTTCGGAATACCGGTATTGACATTGCTAATACCGGTAATTCGGTATTTTGAATTAAACGAAAAAATAAATGAAAAAACTCATAAGGCGGCTCTGGATTACACAAATTTACTTTTTTATACTAATTTATATTTATTTTAAATTTATAATGTTTGTAAAATTTATGGACAGTCTACGTTTTCGCTTCAGCATGTCTTCACGTGGTCACAAACCGACTTCAAAATAAATAAACGTACAAATTCCCGTAGGCTAGTGTTAGACTGTTTGTTGATTTACATCTTTACTTTTATAGTACGAACAAGCAGATAGACGGACGCGGGTGGCTTTGAGCTAGCCACCTAGCTAATAGCGAGCATAGCGTCAGGGACATTATTTCTGCATGCATAAAGCTCAAAACTGACTGGCGAAATTAACGACGAATGCACGTGCAAGTGAAAAAAACTATTGTACCTGTAATTTCTTGGGAATAAAACCGTCAGACCCGTGCGTCTTTCTTTGTCAGGCACATTTTCAATTGCATGGTGCGCAGAGATAGAGAACGCCTACCGTGCGAGAGCGCACTGCGCTCTCGCACGGTAGGCGTTCTGTGACCACGTGAAGACATGCTGAAGCGAAAACGTAGACTGTCCATAAATTTTACAAACATTATAAATTTAAAATAAATATAAATTAGTATAAAAAAGTAAATTTGTGTAATCCAGAGCCGCCTTATGAGTTTTTTCATTTATTTTTTCGTTTAATTCAAAATACCGAATTACCGGTATTAGCAATGTCAATACCGGTATTCCGAAGTGCCTTAAATAACTCGGTATTACCGGTTTTTCGGTAATACCGAATACCGGTGTCCATTCCCTAGTCATCCTGGACGCTCTCCGTCATCCTGGACACCTCTTGGATGCTCTCCGTCATCCTGGACACCTCCTGGATGCTCCCCGTCATCCTCTGGACACCTCCTGGATGCTCTCCGTCATCCTCTGGACACCTCCTGGATGCTGTCCTTCATCCTCTGGACACCTCCTGGATGCTCTCCATCATCCTCTGGACACCTCCTGGATGCTGTCCTTCATCCTCTGGACACCTCCTGGATGCTGTCCATCATCCTCTGGACACCTCCTGGATGCTGTCCATCATCCTCTGGACACCTCCTGGATGCTGTCCGTCATCCTCTGGACACCTCCTGGATGCTCTCCATCATCCTCTGGATGCTCTCCATCATCCTCTGGATGCTCTCCATCATCCTCTGGATGCTCTCCATCATCCTCTGGATGCTCTCCATCATCCTCTAGATGCTCTCCATCATGCTCTGGATGCTCTCCATCATCCTCTGGATGCTCTCCATCATCCTCTGGATGCTCTCCATCATCCTCTGGATGCTCTCCATCATCCTCTGGATGCTCTCCATCATCCTCTGGATGCTCCATCATCCTGGACACCCTCCATCATCCTGGACACCCTCCATCATCCTGGACACCTCCTGGATGCTCTACATCATCCTGGACACCTCCTGGACGCTCTCCATCATCCTGGACACCTCCTGGATGCTCTCCATCATCCTGGACACCTCCTGGACACCTCCTGGATGCTCTCCATCATCCTGGACACCTCCTGGACACCTCCTGGACACCTCCTGGATGGAGAGCATCCAGAGGATGATGGAGAGCATCCAGAGGATGATGGAGAGCATCCAGAGGATGATGGAGAGCATCCAGAGCATGATGGAGAGCATCTAGAGGATGATGGAGAGCATCCAGAGGATGATGGAGAGCATCCAGAGGATGATGGAGAGCATCCAGAGGATGATGGAGAGCATCCAGGGGATGATGGAGAGCATCCAGGGGATGATGGAGAGCATCCAGAGGATGATGGAGAGCATCCAGGGGATGATGTAAAGCATCCAGAGGATGATGGAGAGCATCCAGAGGATGATGGAGATCATCCAGGAGGTGTCCAGAGGATGACGGACAGCATCCAGGAGGTGTCCAGGATGATGGAGGGTGTCCAGGATGATGGAGCATCCAGAGGATGATGGAGAGCATCCAGAAGATGATGGAGAGCATCCAGAGGATGATGGAGAGCATCCAGAGGATGATGGAGAGCATCCAGAGGATGATGGAGAGCATCCAGAGGATGATGGAGAGCATCCAGAGCATGATGGAGAGCATCTAGAGGATGATGGAGAGCATCCAGAGGATGATGGAGAGCATCCAGAGGATGATGGAGAGCATCCAGAGGATGATGAAGAGCATCCAAAGGATGATGGAGAGCATCCAGGGGATGATGGAGAGCATCCAGAGGATGATGGAGAGCATCCAGAGGATGATGGAGAGCATCCAGAGGATGATGGAGAGCATCCAGAGCATGATGGAGAGCATCTAGAGGATGATGTAGAGCATCCAGAGGATGATGGAGAGCATCCAGAGGATGATGGAGATCATCCAGGAGGTGTCCAGGAGGTGTCCAGGATGATGGAGAGCATCCAGGAGGTGTCCAGGAGGTGTCCAGGATGATGGAGAGCATCCAGGAGGTGTCCAGGATGATGGAGAGCGTCCAGGAGGTGTCCAGGATGATGTAGAGCATCCAGGAGGTGTCCAGGATGATGGAGGGTGTCCAGGATGATGGAGGGTGTCCAGGATGATAGAGCATCCAGAGGATGATGGAGAGCATCCAGAGGATGATGGAGAGCATCCAGAGGATGATGGAGAGCATCCAGAGCATGATGGAGAGCATCTAGAGGATGATGGAGAGCATCCAGAGGATGATGGAGAGCATCCAGAGGATGATGGAGAGCATCCAGGGGATGATGGAGAGCATCCAGGGGATGATGGAGAGCATCCAGAGGATGATGGAGAGCATCCAGAGGATGATGGAGAGCATCCAGGGGATGATGTAGAGCATCCAGAGGATGATGGAGAGCATCCAGAGGATGATGGAGAGCATCCAGGAGGTGTCCAGAGGATGACGGACAGCATCCAGGAGGTGTCCAGGAGGTGTCCAAGAGGTGTCCAGGATGATGGAGAGCATCCAGGAGGTGTCCAGGAGGTGTCCAGGATGATGGAGAGCATCAAGGAGGTGTCCAGGATGATGGAGAGCGTCCAGGAGGTGTCCAGGATGATGTAGAGCATCCAGGAGGTGTCCAGGATGATGGAGGGTGTCCAGGATGATGGAGGGTGTCCAGGATGATGGAGCATCCAGAGGATGATGGAGAGCATCCAGAGGATGATGGAGAGCATCCAGAGGATGATGGAGAGCATCCAGAGGATGATGGAGAGCATCCAGAGGATGATGGAGAGCATCCAGAGGATGATGGAGAGCATCCAGAGCATGATGGAGAGCATCTAGAGGATGATGTAGAGCATCCAGAGGATGATGGAGAGCATCCAGAGGATGATGGAGATCATCCAGGAGGTGTCCAGGAGGTGTCCAGGATGATGGAGAGCATCCAGGAGGTGTCCAGGAGGTGTCCAGGATGATGGAGAGCATCCAGGAGGTGTCCAGGATGATGGAGAGCGTCCAGGAGGTGTCCAGGATGATGTAGAGCATCCAGGAGGTGTCCAGGATGATGGAGGGTGTCCAGGATGATGGAGGGTGTCCAGGATGATAGAGCATCCAGAGGATGATGGAGAGCATCCAGAGGATGATGGAGAGCATCCAGAGGATGATGGAGAGCATCCAGAGCATGATGGAGAGCATCTAGAGGATGATGGAGAGCATCCAGAGGATGATGGAGAGCATCCAGGGGATGATGGAGAGCATCCAGAGGATGATGGAGAGCATCCAGAGGATGATGGAGAGCATCCAGGGGATGATGTAGAGCATCCAGAGGATGATGGAGAGCATCCAGAGGATGATGGAGAGCATCCAGGAGGTGTCCAGAGGATGACGGACAGCATCCAGGAGGTGTCCAGGAGGTGTCCAAGAGGTGTCCAGGATGATGGAGAGCATCCAGGAGGTGTCCAGGAGGTGTCCAGGATGATGGAGAGCATCAAGGAGGTGTCCAGGATGATGGAGAGCGTCCAGGAGGTGTCCAGGATGATGTAGAGCATCCAGGAGGTGTCCAGGATGATGGAGGGTGTCCAGGATGATGGAGGGTGTCCAGGATGATGGAGCATCCAGAGGATGATGGAGAGCATCCAGAGGATGATGGAGAGCATCCAGAGGATGATGGAGAGCATCCAGAGGATGATGGAGAGCATCCAGAGGATGATGGAGAGCATCCAGAGCATGATGGAGAGCATCTAGAGGATGATGGAGAGCATCCAGAGGATGATGGAGAGCATCCAGAGGATGATGGAGAGCATCCAGAGGATGATGGAGAGCATCCAGGGGATGATGGAGAGCATCCAGGGGATGATGGAGAGCATCCAGAGGATGATGGAGATCATCCAGGAGGTGTCCAGAGGATGACGGACAGCATCCAGGAGGTGTCCAGAGGATGATGGACAGCATCCAGGAGGTGTCCAGAGGATGATGGACAGCATCCAGGAGGTGTCCAGAGGATGAAGGACAGCATCCAGGAGGTGTCCAGAGGATGATGGAGAGCATCCAGGAGGTGTCCAGAGGATGAAGGACAGCATCCAGGAGGTGTCCAGAGGATGACGGAGAGCATCCAGGAGGTGTCCAGAGGATGACGGGGAGCATCCAGGACGTGTCCAGGATGACGGAGAGCATCCAAGAGGTGTCCAGGATGACGGAGAGCGTCCAGGATGACGGAGAGCGTCCAGGATGACGGAGAGCGTCCAGGATGACTAGGGAATGGACACCGGTATTCGGTATTACCGAAAAACCGGTAATACCGAGTTATTTAAGGCACTTCGGAATACCGGTATTGACATTGCTAATACCGGTAATTCGGTATTTTGAATTAAACGAAAAAATAAATGAAAAAACTCATAAGGCGGCTCTGGATTACACAAATTTACTTTTTTATACTAATTTATATTTATTTTAAATTTATAATGTTTGTAAAATTTATGGACAGTCTACGTTTTCGCTTCAGCATGTCTTCACGTGGTCACAAACCGACTTCAAAATAAATAAACGTACAAATTCCCGTAGGCTAGTGTTAGACTGTTTGTTGATTTACATCTTTACTTTTATAGTACGAACAAGCAGATAGACGGACGCGGGTGGCTTTGAGCTAGCCACCTAGCTAATAGCGAGCATAGCGTCAGGGACATTATTTCTGCATGCATAAAGCTCAAAACTGACTGGCGAAATTAACGACGAATGCACGTGCAAGTGAAAAAAACTATTGTACCTGTAATTTCTTGGGAATAAAACCGTCAGACCCGTGCGTCTTTCTTTGTCAGGCACATTTTCAATTGCATGGTGCGCAGAGATAGAGAACGCCTACCGTGCGAGAGCGCACTGCGCTCTCGCACGGTAGGCGTTCTGTGACCACGTGAAGACATGCTGAAGCGAAAACGTAGACTGTCCATAAATTTTACAAACATTATAAATTTAAAATAAATATAAATTAGTATAAAAAAGTAAATTTGTGTAATCCAGAGCCGCCTTATGAGTTTTTTCATTTATTTTTTCGTTTAATTCAAAATACCGAATTACCGGTATTAGCAATGTCAATACCGGTATTCCGAAGTGCCTTAAATAACTCGGTATTACCGGTTTTTCGGTAATACCGAATACTGGTGTCCATTCCCTAGTCATCCTGGACGCTCTCCGTCATCCTGGACGCTCTCCGTCATCCTGGACGCTCTCCGTCATCCTGGACACCTCTTGGATGCTCTCCGTCATCCTGGACACCTCCTGGATGCTCCCCGTCATCCTCTGGACACCTCCTGGATGCTCTCCGTCATCCTCTGGACACCTCCTGGATGCTGTCCTTCATCCTCTGGACACCTCCTGGATGCTCTCCATCATCCTCTGGACACCTCCTGGATGCTGTCCTTCATCCTCTGGACACCTCCTGGATGCTGTCCATCATCCTCTGGACACCTCCTGGATGCTGTCCATTATCCTCTGGACACCTCCTGGATGCTGTCCGTCATCCTCTGGACACCTCCTGGATGATCTCCATCATCCTCTGGATGCTCTCCATCATCCCCTGGATGCTCTCCATCATCCCCTGGATGCTCTCCATCATCCTCTGGATGCTCTCCATCATCCTCTGGATGCTCTCCATCATCCTCTGGATGCTCTCCATCATCCTCTAGATGCTCTCCATCATGCTCTGGATGCTCTCCATCATCCTCTGGATGCTCTCCATCATCCTCTGGATGCTCTCCATCATCCTCTGGATGCTCTCCATCATCCTCTGGATGCTCTCCATCATCCTCTGGATGCTCCATCATCCTGGACACCCTCCATCATCCTGGACACCCTCCATCATCCTGGACACCTCCTGGATGCTCTACATCATCCTGGACACCTCCTGGACGCTCTCCATCATCCTGGACACCTCCTGGATGCTCTCCATAATCCTGGACACCTCCTGTACACCTCCTGGATGCTCTCCATCATCCTGGACACCTCCTGGACACCTCCTGGACACCTCCTGGATGCTGTCCGTCATCCTCTGGACACCTCCTGGATGCTCTCCATCATCCTCTGGATGCTCTCCATCATCCTCTGGATGCTCTACATCATCCCCTGGATGCTCTCCATCATCCTCTGGATGCTCTCCATCATCCCCTGGATGCTCTCCATCATCCCCTGGATGCTCTCCATCATCCTCTGGATGCTCTCCATCATCCTCTGGATGCTCTCCATCATCCTCTGGATGCTCTCCATCATCCTCTAGATGCTCTCCATCATGCTCTGGATGCTCTCCATCATCCTCTAGATGCTCTCCATCATGCTCTGGATGCTCTCCATCATCCTCTAGATGCTCTCCATCATGCTCTGGATGCTCTCCATCATCCTCTGGATGCTCTCCATCATCCTCTGGATGCTCTCCATCATCCTCTGGATGCTCTCCATCATCCTCTGGATGCTCTATCATCCTGGACACCCTCCATCATCCTGGACACCCTCCATCATCCTGGACACCTCCTGGATGCTCTACATCATCCTGGACACCTCCTGGACGCTCTCCATCATCCTGGACACCTCCTGGATGCTCTCCATCATCCTGGACACCTCCTGGATGCTCTCCATCATCCTGGACACCTCCTGGACACCTCCTGGATGATCTCCATCATCCTCTGGATGCTCTCCATCATCCTCTGGATGCTCTACATCATCCCCTGGATGCTCTACATCATCCCCTGGATGCTCTCCATCATCCTCTGGCTGCTCTCCATCATCCCCTGGATGCTCTCCATCATCCTCTGGATGCTCTCCATCATCCTCTGGATGCTCTCCATCATCCTCTGGATGCTCTCCATCATCCTCTAGATGCTCTCCATCATGCTCTGGATGCTCTCCATCATCCTCTGGATGCTCTCCATCATCCTATGGATGCTCTCCATCATCCTCTGGATGCTCTCCATCATCCTCTGGATGCTCTCCATCATCCTCTGGATGCTCTATCATCCTGGACACCCTCCATCATCCTGGACACCTCCTGGATGCTCTACATCATCCTGGACACCTCCTGGACGCTCTCCATCATCCTGGACACCTCCTGGATGCTCTCCATCATCCTGGACACCTCCTGGACACCTCCTGGATGCTCTTCATCATCCTCTGGACACCTCCTGGATGCTCTCCATCGATGCTCTCCATCATCCTCTGGACACCTCCTGGATGCTCTCCATCGATGCTCTCCATCATCCTCTTGACACCTCCTGGATGCTCTCCATCATCCTCTGGACACCTCCTGGATGCTCTCCATCAACCTCTGGACACCTCCTGGATACTCTCCTGGATGCTCTCCATTGTCCTCTGGACACCTCCTGGATGCTCTCCATCATCCTCTGGATGCTCTCCATCATCCTCTGGATGCTCTCCATCATCCTCTGGATGCTCTCCATCATCCTCTGGATGCTCTCCATCATCCTCTGGACACCTCCTGGATGCTCTCCATCATCCTCTGGATGCTCTCCATCATCCTCTGTATGCTCTCCATCATCCTCTGTATGCTCTCCATCATCCTCTGGATGCTCTCCATCATCCTCTGGATGCTCTCCATCATCCTCTGGATGCTCTCCATCATCCTCTGGATGCTCTCCATCATCCTCTGGATGCTCTCCATCATCCTCTGGATGCTCTCCATCATCCTCTGGATGCTCTCCATCATCCTCTGGATTCTCTCCATCATCCTCTGGATGCTCTCCATCATCCTCTGGATGCTCTCCATCATCCTCTGGATTCTCTCCATCATCCTCTGGATGCTCTCCATCATCCTCTGGATGCTCTCCATCATCCTCTGGATGCTCTCCATCATCCACTGGATGCTCTCCATCATCCTCTGGACACCTCCTGGACGCTCTCCGTCATCCTGGACGCTCTCCGTCATCCTGGACGCTCTCCGTCATCCTGGACACCTCCTGGATGCTCTCCGTCATTGGATTCATACTTATTTTGGAAAGTAGTTTTTTGTACTAGGTATGGTATACGCCCTTTAGAACCAGAAATAACGATATGAGCAATCACGTCGAACCTTCACGTCAATAACGAATTGTCGACTTTATCGATACTTATGACGTCAGCACTTTATCAAGCCCTATCGTAATCAAAGGTTTTTACATTTTGTACAATATATCTGTGAATTGTCCATTTAGCAGTCTAATTTGATGATACGTCCAAAGGGAAACATATTATTTAACATTACAATAGGACTTTTCTCTCATTTTCAAACAAAAAATAACGAAATTATGATAATGAACAATGCTATAAAATAGTCAATATTTACCGGTGAAACGGTTAGTTATGAGGGTTGTTTCCTTGTGTAACATCACATTCCGCCACTGAACATGTCACCATCGTTGCACATTAAGATTTATTGTTTTATTCGTTAGTTATTTCACAAAATTTACATATATAAATTTTTCTTTCAATTTGCCGGAACGATATGCGATGATATTCTTTCAAATTATGTCTCCTGAAAAAATAGTTTCACTATCTCTTTTTCTCTCGCGGAGATGGGGTTTTGACAAATACCTCTCGCTCTCACGCTTTGTTGGTCTTTTGAACGTAGTGAAAAATTTTTAAGTCTATGGTTTGAACCTATGTAGTCTATGGAGTACGCATATTTTGTCAGTTGTTTTAATTTACGTTCGTCATAGGTCATCATCATCATGTCATCAACCTATATTAGTCCACTGCTGGACAAAGGCCTCCCCTAATGAGTGCCAAAGCACCCTGTCTTCAGCTTGACGCATCTAGCATCTGCCTGCAGTCTTTTGCAGATCGTCATCCCACCTGGCCGGAGGGCGTCCTACACTACGTTTGCCGAGTCTCCACTCAAGAACACGTTTACTCCAATGGTTGTCGGTTCTTCGCGAGATATAGCCGGTCCACTGCCACTTCAACATGCTAATTCTTTGAGCTATGTCGAAAACTTTGGTTCTCTGTCGGATGTATTCGTTACGAATCCTGTCCTTCAGAGAGCTTCATAGGTGAGTAACTGCTCTGATTTCACTGTGAGCAGGATTCGCGGATTAATTGATAGGGAATCGTATTTGCTCGGATTGAGGGCTAGATTGGATTCGTGCTCCCCACATAATGTGCTAGAAGGATTTCTCTTTATCTAATAAGCTGATTGTTCGATCTCTTTCAGGATTAAGGTACTCTTTCCGTTAGTTTTAGTTAGGATAAATTTAGAATCGCTTTGTAAATATAATCTATGTTCGAATATAATAAAAAAGTTGTTAAGTAAATCAAGTAAATCAATATCTTTGGCTTATAAAATAAGCACTTAGACAAGTAAAATTTTATACTAATTTAGTACATAATTATCAAATTAATTTTCCCTTCGCCTCAATCTTTTGTCCGCAAGTGCAAGAAGCGAAACATGTCTGTGTAATGTATAAAGTAAGTAAGTATATCAGTTATCTAGTTCCCATAACAGAGCTCTGCTTATGTTGGGTCTAGATGACGCTGTGTGAATAGTCTTATTTTTCTATTTGGTTAGCAAAACATAGACTGACATTAATAATGATTGGAAATAAAATTATGAAGATAATTCTCAATTCGAATATAATTTATTTTCGTACCCATAACACTAGCTCTCCTTAGCTTGGGGCTGTGTGGATTGTCCAGTATCCGTATTTGTAATTCCTGTGTGGCTAAACTAAAGTCATTTGATAGCATTAAAAATAATTTAGTGCTATCAAATTCCCATCATTTTCATAGCGCTTGAATTTATAAACAAGCTTTGGTGACTGAATTGACACTAACGGCCGATTTCTGGAACGCATGTCAACTTCATAATTTACTAATCAATGTTCAAATCTCTATTCAAGTGTCATTTGGGTTTCTCGAACGTTGATTACGTACTTAGATTTTGAACAGTGATTACTTAACAAGCTTGTCAACTAATTGAAGCAAAACTCTTGTCAAATATCAAAATGGGTTTCTGGAACGATAATTACGCATGATTCTTTGGTCAAGCTCTTGTCAAATCAATAATTAGCTAATCGGTGATTTAGCTATAATTAGTTGAAATTTTTATAACAATGTGCTGTATTTTGCCAAGTTCTAAATCGAATATATATAAAAAATCAACAGGTTGGTACTCCTAAAGCGGTTTTGTTATGTATTACTAAACATAAGGTTCGTTTTACCATTAAATAAAAATAAATTAAATTACCTCTTATATTCTAGGATGCTTCATTTTGCTTCCGCATATTAGAAACATATAAATAATATAAAAAAACTTGGAGAAATACAGGAATTAAAAAATATTGGTAATAAAGCAATGTAAAAGGGTTCCTACTTGCCTACTAAAGTAGTTAAAGTTATTTTTTCTATTTCGGTATAGTTTTTTTCTTCATAATAAACAATCTATTATTACCTATCTAATTTACAATTTTGAACTTTTTCAAACGTAAACAAACAAGTATTCGCGCCACAAGCATAAGCATAAATAATAACTGGGTAGAAGGGACTCTTCTTTAATCGAGTCCAGACATGTTTTTTTTTACTGAGGGCACTAGAATGCACTATTTATATTTTGTATTAATGTTCAGAACACACCAACTATTTCGGATATAAGTATATTCAATATAGGTTACGACCCATAAGTTCAATCCACTTTTTTCTTCTGAAAAAAAGAAAATTGGATTAGTTACCTACGTATTGGGTTGGTACCTATTATTTCACAAAGGTACACGTCAGTTTGAATTATTTATTAAACGAGAGCACATAAAGAATGCATCATAAAAAAAAACCTCGAGGTAATTCATGATACTCAACTCAACTCAAAATCGCACCGGGCTCTCGGACAACATAACTATAATTTCAACTAATACTTGCGGCCGCCACCGCGCGCCGCGATCGGTAAACATAAATGAATGATCATTAAAAACCGCGTGCAGTGTCGCCGGCTGTGGCAGCCCGACCGATATGCCCGTTTAACGTGGAAAATAGTGTAGGCTAATATCTTGACCTTGAGCGCGTTTCCCTTCTACTTTTACTTACTACTTTTTACTTATTCTTATGCCACAAGCGTAATTTTTAGGGTTCCGTACCCAAAGGGTAAAAACGGGACCCTATTACTAATACTTCGCTTTCTGTCCGTCGAAAATAAATATTTAAGGCGGGCTCCCATTAAAACGCCTTTTTTACTATTTTTGGTCGATATTAATAAATGGTAACATGGTAACAATGGTAACAGCCTACCTGTTACCACTTGAAATATTCACAAAATACTTAATTGTAAGTATATTTTTACTTAAGTAATAAAAAATAAAATTTAAAAAATATGGTACGGAACCCTTAGTGCGAGTCTGACTCGCCCTTGGATGGTTTTATTGAAGTTTAGGAGTGAATGACTGAACTGAAAGAATGACAATCGTAAGATGATCAATGATTAGCTAATTATTATCTAATCAGCGTTCGTGCACCCCGATTTGAATTGACCAGTGTGTTAAATTAATCGCTTTCAACTGATTTGAGATTTGAATAGCAATAATAGATTCTCCGCGATGGTATATGTTTACACCTAAGTTATAACTTCAAGGTTAGTCCTGCTAATATTATAAACGTGAATGTTTGTAAGTATGGATGGATGGATGGTGTTTGGTATTCACAACTGTCATTGTCAGAAAACCGGTGAAAGGTAATGATGTATGTGCGTGCGGGTACAAGCCTACGATCCCTTCCCTAGTAACTCATATTTTACCCCATCACTACCTACTTCCGCATCCTCCCCATTCTCTCTTCACTTGTGACAAGATTACGAATCGGTCGCCTCAGCTCGCATAAAAATCAATTAAATTTAAAATCAATCGATATAAGTGAAATCCCAGTGTCCTGAAGTTTCCTGCCCATCGGTAAGTGCCTGTGCAATTTACATCTGATCCCTCGAGCCGGTTGACAGATTTGTGAAATACGCGCTAAATCATCGTACGGGCCGACCGCCATTGTTGACGTGTGTAACTAATTTGCGAATCGAAATCAACAGTCATCATGTCTAAAGGACAGTTATTAACGTTGAAATATGAGTTTTTATGCGAAAAAGTAAACACATTGTACAATACTGCCCAAAATTTAGATTTTAGTAATAAGGAAAATGTGTGTAAATTTAAAATTCGATGTGCTGAAATCGATTCAATACGTAGCGAAATCGAAGAAGGTTATTTGTTAACAAAATCAGGTACTAAGGATGCGGAACAACTAGAATTTAATGAGAAAAGGTTTAATTTGTGTGACGAACAATGCCTACATATAAAATACATACTTACAACCATGGTTTCATCATCAAAAGTCGACTTCACACAAGCTATCCATAGCGATCTGCCTAGCCATTGTTCATCATACAATAGATCATATGACACAAGTTATAAATTACCTGATATTAGTTTGCCTCGATTTACCGGTAATTATCAAGATTTTCCTAGCTTTTTAAACATGTTTGACGAATTGGTTCACAAAAACGAGCGATTGAGTTTGGTGCAGAAAAAGCATTATTTGACGAGTTGTTTTTATCGGGCGAACCTGCAAATTTAATAAAACATCTCGCGAACATTCCAGACAATTACGAAGTGGCTCGCAGTTTACTTCTCGATAGGTACGACGACAAACGAATGATCGCAGACGCACACATAGCAGCTATTCTCGCACTACCTACCGTTTCCGTCAAAAATGCATCGCAATTACGCAATTTTGTGAATGTTTTACAAGAAAATACCAGCGGATTACAAAG
This sequence comes from Eupithecia centaureata, assembly GCA_944547425.1. NCBI lineage: Eukaryota > Metazoa > Arthropoda > Insecta > Lepidoptera > Geometridae > Eupithecia > Eupithecia centaureata. Next base: position 3,066,380 of record OX155676.1, on the reverse strand, counting down.
CCTAGGATTCCCGGTAAAATAATGGTCGTTACTATTGCTTCACATCTTCACGAGAAAACTTGATAACGAATTACGAGCTAGGTTCGAGTTAGCCTACCAACAAGAGAAAATACCTACTTTCGATAATCTAGTGACATTCTTAGGCAGTTATTGTAAGACATTAGAGACCACGGGCGTAGTAAATCAATCGAGTAGCAGCAAGTCACAGACCACTGCGCATCATAAAAATAGTAAACAGTCTTACGCGTCCAGTGTAGAACCTGTTAGCAGAGTAACTTGCTAGGGTGCGTGTTGGCCAGGTGGATTGAAATAAAATACACTCACATTTTATATCTTCGTTTATATTCACATTATTTATGCAGATATATCGGTATCACATCCTAGGATTCATTGTCTATATGTGGATTAATTATTACAGAGTTATGAGGACATTGCCTCGTCAAAATGTAGGAGGACAGAAGGAAGTTACAAGAACGACAGCGGAAGTAGAAACTGTCATAAAAGACAAGATGATATTCACATGACAGCTGTCACGGTTTGACAGTAAAGAATACATTATTCTAACACTTCCCCTTATTCTTTACAATGTCATAACATACAGACTAAAACAAGTGACCTCATAATACATAATTTCCATCTAAAGCACTATCTAACCAACATGCTTATAATATTACATTTGCTTTACATTATGCAAACAAGTCATAAATTCTACATTGTCACATCTATATGTCTATAACATTACATTTGTTTTGCTCTATGTTAAACAAACTAGTCAATAAGTTAAAATAACAAGGCATCAATTCAGATTCAAATCATTCATAAAATTATTATGCTTTGCTGAACAAAGTGGTTTAGTGAATATATCGGCTATCATATTATTAGTTGGCATGTATCTGACATTAAAGTTATATTTCTGAATTAAATCTTTAACAAAATGATATCTTAGATCTATATGTTTTGTACGTTTATGAGAGTACTCCTTAGCCAATAACAATTTTTGTGCGCTTTGATTATCATTGAATATGATAATATTAATGTGTTTACAGATAATTTCATACATGAAATTCCTAATAAAGCACAACTCTTTTGCGACATCACAAATGGCCAAGTATTCAGCCTCTGTACTGGATAAGGCAACGCAACGCTGTTTTCTGGATTCCCAGCTGATAACGTCCTTGCCCAGTTTAACAACAAAACCTGTATAAGATTTCCTATCTTCCATATCATTAGCCCAGTCAGCATCAGCATAAGCTACAATATTTAATGCTGTATTTTTATAAAAACAAAGACCATGATCAATAGTGCCTGCTAAATATCTGAGAACTCTTTTAGCAGCAACCCAATGGCTTTTATCAAAATTTGTTAAGTATTGACTCAACTGACTGCAGCTAAATGTTATGTCAGGCCTAGTACAAACTGATAGATACATTAAACAGCCGATCAATTGTCTAAATTGATAAACATTATCATCTAACTCTGAATTTAATTTTGATTTACATAATTTTTCATTAACAATCATAGGCGTAGAAACACTCTTACAATCAAGCATATTAAATCGTTTTAACAATCGCTTAATATATTCACTTTGGTCCAATTTTAAAATATTCTTATCTCTAGTAATTCTCATTCCTAGACAACTTCTAAGTGGACCCAAATGTTTCACAGAAAAATTATCTTTTAGTAATTGATACAAATCATTAGTATTATTGTTACTCATAATATAAAAATCATCAACATAAAGAGCAATGATTGTCAAATTGTTATTAATATTTTTTACATAAACACATGGCTCACATTTATTTTGTATATAATCATTTTCAGTTAATAATTTATGTACTTTCAAATTCCACATACGACTCGCTTGTTTTAACCCATAAATACATTTTGATAACAAACAAACCTTACTTTCATCTGAGGCAAAACCTTGTGGTTGTTCCATATAAATAGTTTCATTTAAGTCACCATGCAAAAATGCTGTTGTTACATCAATATGTTCTATTTTCATATCATAGTGGTGTGCAAGAGAAAACAAAACACGCATTGTTGAATGACGTACAACAGGAGAAAAAGTATCATAAAAATCAATACCTTCTTTTTGACTAAAGCCGCGAGCAACTAAGCGAGCTTTATATCTATCGAGTTTCCCTGATGTATCATGCTTTATCTTATACACCCACTTACATTTGACAATATTTATATTTATAGGTCTGTCTACTAATTGCCAAACATTATTTTTCAAAAGCGACTCATACTCCAACCTCATAGCATTCACCCATTCATTGCTATCAGAAGATGTTAGTGCCTCACTGTAAGTTTGTGGTTCATCAAACAGAGTACTAGCATACATACTTAGTTCATAATCATCATACCTTAATGGTGGCTTACCACGATTATTACGCACGGGGCGACTGCCTACAGTCATAGGTAATTCTACCGTATTAGTGGCGTCTTCCCCTCCTTCTGTAGTCTCTCCGGAGAAAACCGGCTGTGCCTCCAGCATCTCCGCCGAGAGATGATCATTTATATCACTGCCGCCGCCTGATTCAGCGTCTGTAAATTCATAAGAAAAATCATAAGTCTGATTTGTTTCATTTATTGAATTATTATCACTACTTTCATTTGGAATATCCTCAGCAGTCTCATTATTAATGAATAAATTATTATAACTAGGAATAATATCCTGACTAGATTGTTTTGAATTTAATTCATTATGATATTCAATTAAAGTGATCAATTCATTATTAAAATTTACATTGTCAATGTCATTGCATTTAAAATTCTTATAAAATTTATCCTCCATAAAATCCACATTTCTAGACAAAATAACCCTTTTTGGATTGGATGGCTCTACCAGTCGGTATCCTTTGGTAGTTTCGGAATAACCGACAAAAATACACATTTTAGCCCTAGCGTTCAACTTACTTGTACGAGTCGGCTCCTCAACCAGAGCATAAGCTATGCAACCAAATACACGAAGATGGTCCAAAGTCACACTGTGACCAGACCACATCTCCTCAGGCAACTGTCCTGCTAAAGCCGTCGTGGGGCTACGATTCTTCAAATAAATGGCAGACATCACTGCCTCACCCCAAAAACGCTTGCAGAGACCTGCCTGCAAAAGAATGCACCTAGCTTTCTCCATAATTACCCGATTAAGACGTTCAGCCACGCCATTTTGAGGAGCACAATACGGTACCGTCAATTGGTGAAGTATTCCTTCATTCTGTAAGAAGGACTTAAATTCTTTATTACAATACTCACCACCATTGTCAGAACGCAGGCCTTTCACACGAAGTCCAGTCTGCTTTTCTACAAAGTTCTTAAAAATGACAAAATAAGAAAATACCTCAGATTTCTTCTTAAGTAAATATCCAAAGGTCTTTCGTGTATAGTCATCCGTAAAGGTTAGTAGGTATTTAGCACCTCCCCAGCTGTCATCACTCAACGGGCCCAGGACATCAGAATGGATTAGTTCAAGTTTCTCACCAGCACGCCTTGCCTGTCCAATAGGATAAGCCTTGGCCACAGGCTTACCCTCAAGACAAGCAGTACATTGCTGAAGCTCTTCTTTCTGAAAGCGAACACTGCGTGAAATGTGATCATTAAGAACATTCATTCCATTCAAACTCAGATGTCCTAACCTCCTATGCCACAATTCGGCATCATTTGATGCAGCAACCTTTGCAGTCTGTGTTCCCTGCACCTGATGTAGGGTAGCCATTGACTGCTCCTGTATGCATGTACCTTTCATCCTATACACACCTTTATCTAACTCAGCAGACATAATGTGACTTCCATCAATGGAACATCCATCTTCATATATAAAACAGCCATCCTTTTTAAAAACAACCAAATAACCTTTCTCACACATTTTACCTACCGACAACAAGTTTTCTGATAAATGCGGAACATACAAAACATCTTTCATAATTTTATCACTATCATTGATTTTTATGTTGATACTTCCTATTCCAGAACATTTCAATTTTGATTTCTTATCAGCACAGTTTATCATAATATTGTTTTTCTTTAAATCCACAAACATGATTTCATTGTTACACATGTGTGATGTGGAACCACTGTCCACAATAAAATCTGTAGTCGCTGAAGTGAAAAATGTTGAAGCTGTCATTGTTTGATGTTGTTGTTGCTCTCTAGTCGATCCATCTTCTTTCTTCATCCGCTTCAACTTGTAGCATTTTGACTTTATGTGTCCAGGCTTCTTACAATAATTACAAATAACTTTTGATCTGGAAGTAACATTCCCTCTTGCTGCATAAGCATTGTTCAAGCCGCTTGTTTCAGAATTAGTTTTACGATATTCTTCTTGTATAAGCCTTGCACGAACCAGTTCTGAGGACAGTAGATTAGTGATAGATGCCGTCTCCAAGGCTGACACCAATGTATCAAAATCCTGAGGGAGTCCACTCAAAAGAATTTCCGCAATTTCAGCATCTTCTATTACTTTACCAATATCGGCCAACTGCTGTACCAATGTAAATACATTATCTATATAAGCAGTCATATTTGGAAAGGTCGTGAAATCTACTCTGTGCAGCTGCCGAAGCAAGCTCACCCTTCGAAATAATCCTTTGTCTTCATAAACTTTTGACAGTTTTTCCCACGCCTGTTTGGCCGAAGTGACATCATACAGTAATTGATATAATGAGGGCTTCACACATAAAGAAATTCTTGCCAAAGCCCTTTGTGATTTACAATAGTCCAAATCTTCGCCAGTAACACTGTTCCATAGGCCTTCAAGGATCAAAGAATTTTTCATTGAAAATTTCCATGTCTGGAAATTAGACACGCCGTCCAATTTCTCAAAGCCAACGTATGTAGAAGATGGGCCCATTGGCATTCCACCCGGCACGGCATTCCCGCCCGCCGTAGATGGCGCCAAATCATCGCCCGCCATAATGTTGTCGATAGTTCGTGAGACTTGATGTAACCGATTCTGATTCTATATGTTCTCCGTAAGTGTAAACTCACCTTCTTGGCTTTCTAAGTCACAGGGCACAGATCTGTGCTTACATCAGTATTCAATCCACACTGGCTGATCTTGATAAATCTATTCTGGGCCAGATAACCTGTTAGCAGAGTAACTTGCTAGGGTGCGTGTTGGCCAGGTGGATTGAAATAAAATACACTCACATTTTATATCTTCGTTTATATTCACATTATTTATGCAGATATATCGGTATCACATCCTAGGATTCATTGTCTATATGTGGATTAATTATTACAGAGTTATGAGGACATTGCCTCGTCAAAATGTAGGAGGACAGAAGGAAGTTACAAGAACGACAGCGGAAGTAGAAACTCATAAAAGACAAGATGATATTCACATGACAGCTGTCACGGTTTGACAGTAAAGAATACATTATTCTAACAGAACCGACCGATTCAAAAAAGAGTACCGAAGAGCAAAAGCAGGTTGCGTGTCCCACGTGTGGAGGAACGCACCTCATGATGAAATGTGAGAAATTCGTCGCGATGGATTTAAAATCGCGACAAGATTTAGTTAGATCCAAACACCTCTGTTTCAATTGTTTTCGCCCGCATAGGGTAGTGTATTGTCATTCACGATTTAGATGTCAAAATTGCTCACGCAAACACAACACCTTGTTGTGTTCAAATGAACCATCCGATTCAAAACAGGGTAGTTCCGAACAACAAAATTCTAATGAGAAACAAGTAGCCCATTGCATGAGTGCGCCCGCGCCCCCCGCGCCGCCGCCGCCGCTGCCGCCGCCTACCGCTAGTGAATATTGTTTATCTGTATCGCACTCGCATCGTCCGCAATCTAATAGTAAACAAGTAGTAATTACACGCCATTCATTGCTCGCAACGGCAATAGTTATGGTATCGTGTTCTAGGGGCGGTGATTACTATCCTATTCGAGCTCTGTTAGACCCGGGAAGCATGGCGAATTTTGTAACTTCATCGTGTTTACAGCGGCTAGGGTTGCGCTTCAACAAAACGAACGTTACTATTTCCGGAGTGGGTGGGACAAACAAGGTACATCCGAAAGGTGAACTACACATGTATCTACAAAATAAACTAGGCGATCCTCTATGCGTTGAAACGTTAGTTCTACCTAAAATTACGGCGCCACTTCCTTCGTCGAATCTCGATCCCGCGACTTTGCACAAGTACAGTCATCTTCAGTTGGCGGATCCGCGATTTTACGAAACGGCTAAGATCGACATGTTGTTAGGTTCGGGAGCGTGTGCCAAGATATTTAGCGGATCTAAAGTAGAAGTAGGAGACGGATTACCCGCTGCGTTCGAAACAATCTTCGGTTGTGTTTTAATGGGTGACGTTATGGAACGTCAACATAGTATTCAATCATTTCATTGCGTGACATCTATTGATGAAACTTTGAAAAGGTTTTGGGAAGTTGAAGAGGTTAGTAGGGAGAAGCAGCCCGATCCGGGTGATGTTATGTGCGAGGATCAATTCAAGGAGACGCATACGCGTACTCAAACGGGACGTTTCATCGTGCGTTTACCTTTTCGCCAAGGTAGCCATGATATTGGGAAGAATTTAGGGAATACCTTGCATATAGCCATCCGTCGGCTTTTATCGTTAGAGAACAAATTTAAAAGAGACAAAGTTTTAGAAGCGCGGTATAAAGACTTCATGCGGGAGTACATTGAACTGGGCCACATGCAGCCAATCGAACCTTCGATTGCACAACGTTTTCCACAATATTTCATACCTCACCACGGGGTATATAAGAAAGGTACGGATAAGATTAGGTGCGTATTCAACGCTTCATCCAAAGGCCCGGGGGGAAATTCGTTAAATGATAAGTTATTAGCTGGACCCAAATTACAGAAAGATATAGTAGATATTATTCTCCACTTTAGATTGCACGAAGTTGTCTTTTCCGCCGACATCCGTCAGATGTACCGTCAGGTACTAGTTCACCCTCTCGATCGTCAATATCAGCTGATCGTGTGGCGCGATCACAACAAGGAGTTAAGTGACGATCAGATTCAGCCTGAAATTCAGCAATTTCAGTTAAATACGCTAAGCTACGGCGTTACTACGGCAGCGTTTCTCGCGATGCGTTGTTTACACGAATTGGCCTACCAAGGCAAAGACACGCATCCGCGCGCTTCGCGAATCTTGCTCAACGACATATTTGTTGACGACATTGTGACGGGTTGTTCATCCCTTCACGAAGCTCAGTGCACGAAGACGGAGCTGATAGATTTACTGAGTAAAGGAGAATTCGAGCTTCGTAAATGGATGAGCAACGATCCTAGATTGCTCACGGATTTGCCAACGGAGCATTGCGAACTTAAATTTAGTGAAGAAGCAGATATGTCATTAAAAATATTAGGATTTAAATATAGACCAAATACCGACACCTTTTCTTATCAGGTGTCACTTGAAAGCGATGAGTGTACGAAGCGTATCATATTGTCGAGGATTAGTTCCATCTATGATCCTAACGGGTGGTTAGCGCCTTGTGTTATCTTTGCGAAGATTTTAATGCAACGTTTGTGGACGTTAGGCCTCGATTGGGACCAAGTACCCCCTCGCGATATAATTGACGATTGGCAGCGCTTCTGTAAGGAGTTACATCATTTACAAAACATTTCTATAAAAAGACAGATTTTATCAAAAACGGTTCAGTCATTCGACTTACACGGTTTTAGCGACGCGTCGGATTCTGCATATGCGGCTTGCGTTTATATTAGATGCTTTCACTTTGATGGCAGCGTATCGGCACACCTACTCATTTCGAAAACTCGGGTTGCACCGATTAAGCAAAGGTTGACAGTACCCAAGGCAGAACTGTCTGGTGCTCATCTACTATCCCGCCTTCTGGTACGCGTGTCAGATACCCTTAAGCTACGAACGAATTTGCATAGAAACACATACGCGTGGAGTGACTCGATTATTGTATTGTGTTGGTTGCGCACGCAGCCTCACCTTCTCAAGGTGTTTGAATCAAATCGTGTTAGTCAAATACAAGCTTCAATCTCACCCGATCAGTGGCGATACGTACCTACGCATATGAACCCGGCCGATCCCGCCTCTAGAGGCATCGCCCCACAGGAGCTAGTAGATCATGAACTGTGGTGGGGCCCCGCTTGGCTCACTTTGGATCCGGAATCGTGGCCGCCGCCATGCGAGCAGCTCGAGCGATCTTCGATTCCCGGCCTTAAAAAACCGACGCCCGTAGTCGCCGCAACCACTGATGATGATACTTGTGTAATTGAAAAGTTCAGCTCGTTTACCAAGCTTGTGCGCATTTTTTCATGGTGTCTTCGTTTCGCGCACAATGCTTTAAAGTCAAATCAAATTAAAGGAACCTTAAGTAGTGAAGAGCTACAGCGTGCTCTTAATGCAATCATTAAAATTGTACAGTCCCAAGCTTTTAGTAACGATTTGCATAATTTAAGTAAAAATAAACCTTGCAGTACTGGGATGATACGATTGAAACCATTTTTAGATGAAAACGGCCTGATCCGTGTTGGAGGCAGGTTAGTGCATTCATCGCTTAGCTACTCAGCTAAGCATCCTTTAGTGTTGCCTCACTCACATCACTTTACGAACCTGGTAGTAGATTATTATCACGTAAAGTACTTACACGCAGGTCCGAACGCTTTAATGTCTCTCCTCCGCGAACGGTTTTGGATATTATCCGCTCGGCGGGTAATTCGCAGTAGAGTATTTAAATGTAGTAACTGTTTTCGGTTAAAGTGTCAACCACCTAAAATTTTAATGGGCGATTTGCCTGCGAGTCGCGTCACGGAACAGACACAAAGACCTTTTGTTTCGATATCAATAGATTTTGCAGGTCATTTCAATATAAAATCAAGCACGCTAAGGAACGCCAAAATACTTAAATCATACTTGTGCGTGATTGTTTGTTTCACGACTAAAGCGGTCCACCTAGAGGTCGCTAGTGACTTGACCACGGAAGCTTTCTTAGCCGCTTTTAAACGATTCGTGTCTAGGCGCGGTTTACCTAAAGAAGTTTGGTCAGATTCTGGTTCCAACTTCAAGGGAGCTTGCAATTTATTAAAATCATTTCAGAAAGATCCTAAAGTGGATTATTTTTTTGCAGAACATTTTATTAAATGGCGTTTCACGCCGCCTCTTAGTCCATCATTTAACGGTCTGGCTGAGGCAGCTGTTAAATCTAGTAAATCACATTTGAAACGTGTCATTGGTGATCGACCTCTGACCTTTGAGGAGCTTACAACTATTTTTACACAGATAGAGGCAGTTCTTAATTCAAGGCCTTTATGCCCTTTATCTAATGATCCTAGCGATTTATCTGTTTTAACTCCGGGCCATTTCTTAATTGGTTCACCTTTAGTTTCATTGCCTGAACCCGTTGAAACTAAAAATATAAATCAGCTTGCTCGGTGGCAGCTTGTCAAACAAATGACTGCTAATGTGTGGAAACGTTGGAGTCATGATTATCTTCACACATTACAACAACGGGCCAAATGGCATCTTACTCAGTATAATATTAAATTAGGAGATTTGGTTTTGATTAAGGAAGATTGTTTTCCATCAATGCATTGGGCTCTTGGTAGAGTCATCAAGCCTTTTCCCGGACCTGACTCAATTGTTCGAGTAGTTGAATTAAAAACTGCTAAAGGAACTTTTGTGAGATCTGTGGCTAAACTTGTTCCTTTACCTAATCAAGATCAAGTTATAGTATAAGTTATAGTAATAATAGTAATAGTTGATAAGTTGTTAGTAGAATTATTATTTTTTAAGATACAGTCCATGTTTAAATCATCATTGTTTAATCTGAGCGTTGAATGTAAGGCAGAATGTACAATATGTTTACTTTCTAATATAGAGTTTTGTCTTTATTAAAAAAGGGAGAACCTTTTTGTGGGGGGCCATGTTTGGTATTCACAACTGTCATTGTCAGAAAACCGGTGAAAGGTAATGATGTATGTGCGTGCGGGTACAAGCCTACGATCCCTTCCCTAGTAACTCATATTTTACCCCATCACTACCTACTTCCGCATCCTCCCCATTCTCTCTTCACTTGTGACAAGATTACGAATCGGTCGCCTCAGCTCGCATAAAAATCAATTAAATTTAAAATCAATCGATATAAGTGAAATCCCAGTGTCCTGAAGTTTCCTGCCCATCGGTAAGTGCCTGTGCAATTTACAGATGGATTGATCAATCGATTGATGGATTGATTTATGGATTGATGGATGGATGGATGGATGGATGGATGGATTGATGGATTGATGTAATGATTGATGGATTGATTGATGGATGGATGGATTGATGGATTGATGGCTGGATTGATGGTTTGATGGATTGATTTATGGATTGATGGATGAATGGATTGATGGCTTGATGTATGGATTGATTGCTTGATGGATGGATGGATCTATGGCTTGATGGATGGATTGACGGTTTGACGGATGGCTTGATGGATTGATGAATTGAATAATGGATTGATGGGTTGATGGATGGATGGATTGATGGATTGATGGTTTGATGAATTGATAGATTGATGGATTGATTGATGGATAGATGGATGGATGGACTGATGGATTGATGGATTCATGGATTGATGGATTGATGGATTGATTGATGGTTTGATGGATTGATTGATGGATTGATGGATGGATGGATGTTTGTTACTCTTTCACGCAAAAACTACTGAACGGATATGGGTGAAATTAATCACAGAGATAGATTACCGTCTGGACACTTAGGATAAATTTTATCCCGGAATTCCCACGGGAACGGGAATTACGCGGGTGAAACCGCGAGGCGCCGCTAGTTTGAAATACTTGTATAAGGGCAAGTCACTCCTTTTGCGTTAATTTGAGCTTTAAGAAGAGGGAAGAACTACTAAAATGACTTACAACGGGAATTTACCTTTTTTGAAGACCTCTGTGACGCCAAGGAGCGTTTGCGACGCAGGAGGATGCGGTTTCGATTTCCGCCTCGTGACAAATATTAGTAAGATATGTAGAAATTTGTTCCGCTAGATGGTGCTGTGTGGATTGTCGAGCTTTAATTATTTATTTTATATTTTTGACTAGCGACCCGCCTCGGCTTCGCACCGTTTTCTTATACGTAAAACCTTTCTCTTGAATAACTCTATCTATTAAAAAAAACCGCATCAAAATCCGTTGCGTAGTTTAAGAAAACGTACAAAGGGACATAACGACATAGGGACAGAGAAAACGACTTTGTTTTACGCTATTTAGTGATTTAGTAAAGAAGCGAACAAGAAACCTTTAGGCCGTAGTAACAATTGATATTTCGTCACTTCATTCTTCAGATATAATTAACCAGGTAATACTTTAAACCTACTAGGCAGTCGCACGATTTTAAAAGTAAATCGATTTACTCGATTTCATGTTTTTTTTTAGGGTAGCTATGCCTTAGCCGGCTCTGTCCGCAAGGCGATCTCTTCATTCTTTTTTCGTGCGAGGCAGCGTACGGACGTAACAGCTCCCTCTTGTAAAATAAATTTATTCCTCATGCCGAAGAGAAGTTTCGACATGATTAAATGTTATAATGATAAAATTAAGAGAAGGAGAATAAAAAACGCCGACCGATAGTGTATTCGTCACATTCGGAGTTAAGTGAACAAGGTAAGCAAAGTGCTATTGTGGATTGATGGATTCATTTATGGATTGATTAAGTGGATTGATGGATTCATTTATGGATTGATGGATGGATGGATTGATGGATTGATGGATTGATTGATGGCTTGATTGATTGATAGATTGATGGCTTGATGGATGGATTGACGGCTTGATGGATGGATTGATGGATTCATTTATGGATTGATGGATTGGTGGATGGATTGATGGATTAATTTATGGATTGATGGATGGATGGATTGATGGATTGATGGATTGTTTGATGGATTGATTGATTGACGGCTTGATGGATGGATGGATTGAATGATTGATGGCTTGATTGATTGATAGATTGATGGCTTGATGGATGGATTGATGGATTGGTGGATGGATTGACGGCTTGATGGATGGATGGATTGATGGATTGATTGATGGATTGATGGATTGGTGGATGGATTGATGGATGGATTGATGGATTGATGGATGGATGGATTGATGGATTGTTTGATGGATTGATTGATTGACGGCTTGATGGATGGATGGATTGAATGACTGATGGCTTGATTGATTGATAGATTGAAGGCTTGATGGAAGGATTAATGGATGGATTGATTTATGGATTGATGGATGGATGGATTGATGGCTTGATGGATGGATTGAATGATTGATGGCTTGATTGATTGATAGATTGATGGCTTGATGGATGGATTGGTGGATGGATTGACGGCTTGATGGAAGGATTGATGGATGGATTGATTTATGGATTGATGGATTGATGGATGGATGGATTGAATGATTGATGGCTTGATTGATTGATAGATTGATGGCTTGATGGATGGATTAATGGATTGGTGGATGGATTGACGGCTTGATGGAAGGATTGATGGATGGATTGATTTATGGATTGATGGATGGATGGATTGATGGATTGATTGATGGATAAACAATCTATTATTACCTATCTAATTTACAATTTTGAACTTTTTCAAACGTAAACAAACAAGTATTCGCGCCACAAGCATAAGCATAAATAATAACTGGGTAGAAGGGACTCTTCTTTAATCGAGTCCAGACATGTTTTTTTTTACTTAGGGCACTAGAATGCACCATTTATATTTTGCACAACTATTTCGGATATAAGTAAATTCAATATAGGTTACGACCCATCAGTTCAATCCACTTTTTTCTTCTGAAAAAAAGAAAATTGGATTAGTTACCTACGTATTGGGTTGGTACCTATTATTTCACAAAGGTACACGTCAGTTTGAATTATTTATTAAACGAGAGCACATAAAGAATGCATCATAAAAAAAACCTCGAGGTAATTCATGATACTCAACTCAACTCAAAATCGCACCGGGCTCTCGGACAACATAACTATAATTTCAACTAATACTTGCGGCCGCCACCGCGCGCCGCGATCGGTAAACATAAATGAGTGATCATTAAAAACCGCGTGCAGTGTCGCCGGCTGTGGCAGCCCGACCGATATGCCCGTTTAACGTGGAAAATAGTGTAGGCTAATATCTTGACCTTGAGCGCGTTTCCCTTCTACTCTTACTTACTACTATTTACTTATTCTTATGCCACAAGCGTAATTTTTAGGGTTCCGTACCCAAAGGGTAAAAACGGGACCCTATTACTAATACTTCGCTTTCTGTCCGTCGAAAATAAATATTTAAGGCGGGCTCCCATTAAAACGCCTTTTTTACTATTTTTGGTCGATATTAATAAATGGTATGGTAACAGCCTACCTGTTACCACTTGAAATATTCACAAAATACTTAATTGTAAGTATATTTTTACTTAAGTAATAAAAAATAAAATTTAAAAAATATGGTACGGAACCCTTAGTGCGAGTCTGACTCGCCCTTGGATGGTTTTATTGAAGTTTAGGAGTGAATGACTGAACTGAAAGAATGACAATCGTAAGATGATCAATGATTAGCTAATTATTATCTAATTAGCGTTCGTGCACCCCGATTTGAATTGACCAGTGTGTTAAATTAATCGCTTTGTCAACTGATTTGACATTTGAATAGCCTTCTAGAAACCGGGTGATGTAACAAATAAATTACTAAGCGTAAACTCCTGTGAAGTTATACTTGGCCAAGAAAATCTTCACGGAGTGCCTTGCGTATTCTTCTATTGAGAATATTCTGTGAGCAAGATTCCACGTCAATACACAAACAATTTATATTCATCGTCCGCCTGAAAAGTTTTCTAAAATGTATCACCGACTTTCAAATAACAGGATACGATTTTCTATACCTCGCAAAAGACATCTTATTTTAGACTTTATCTTACAGGCTTTAGGCTTACTTTTTAGCTAACTTTACTAACATTTCTGTAGAGGAAAGTTGAAACAATGACATCAAGTTTCAAGCAACAGATGTTAGGGAACGCTTAATGAAATAACAAGCGGGTTTTGCAGAAATTAAGTTACTTTAAGGTTTTGGTTTTGTAACTTTGGGCGTGACTTGGACTAATCACTACATGGTATAAAACAAAGTCGCTTTCTCTGTCCCTATGTCCCTATGTATGCTTAAATCTTTAAAACTACGCAACTGATTTTGATGTGGTTTTTTTAATAGATAGAGTGATTTAAGAGGAAGGTTTATACGTATAATAAAACAGCGCGAAGCCGGGGCAGGACGCTAGTTTCTAATTTTTTGTTGAACTATCTTGTATTTTTTTTCCCATTTTAGTCTCAGTTTAGTCTAAGTTTAGTCTAAGTTTAGTCAATCAAATCTTTTTTTTGGAAGAATATAAAGCATGCAAATATTATGCAAATAATTTTGTATGAAATTAAATAATACGTAATTCTCGTTCCCGTGGGAATTCTGGGATAAAATTCCCATTTGGAGAAAAGAAAAGTCACGAACACGTTTCAATCCTTTCGTCGACCGGACTCACTGTTTTTACTTATTCTTATGCTCGGGGGATAGTTCTATAGTCTGAGGCTCGGGGTTCATAACGGTCTATAGCGCGTTTTCTTAAGGCGCTACCTAGGTACACTAGCGCCACCACTTATTTTATCATATTGAATGATATAAATAAAGGAATTTCCAAAAATCAAATGTCCAGTTTGTTAAACCTATCATAAGCTTTTTCAAAATGAATCTGATAGATACGAAAACAGAGTTTGGCAATTTCGTATTTCTTCCTAAATAGGAAACAATAAAACTACTACAGATGCAAAAAAAGCTTAGTTTAGTATTATAACCAAATATAACAAATTGAACGTTTCATTTTTGGAAATTCCATAGATTACTCAGGTTTACATACCACACTGGTAAATATCAATAATTAGGAATTATTAGTGTAAAAAGTACTAAAAGTTATTTTGAGAAACGTTTAAAAAGGTTTCCATGTACTTAAATTCGTATTGAAAATATTACGTGGAAATTCAAAACTTATAACCAAGCTTCGTAGGTTCATTCTTGTAGGGTAGCAAACCACTTGTAAATTCGAGTCGTCTGGTCATTCTACCAAAATATCCTCATAGAAAAACAACGTATTTTAAGCTTTAAGCTCTTCCATCTAAGAGCTATGCAGTTGCTTAGTTATAATTGTAGTTTTGAAACCAAACATTCAGTTTGGTCCCAAATTGTTGCGATTTCCGGCATATT
The DNA here is from genome assembly GCA_944547425.1 of Eupithecia centaureata. Lineage (NCBI taxonomy): Eukaryota > Metazoa > Arthropoda > Insecta > Lepidoptera > Geometridae > Eupithecia > Eupithecia centaureata. Next base: position 3,051,142 of record OX155676.1, on the reverse strand, counting down.
TGTTTGTTTGTCAAACATAACACAGCCGTTGATTTGTTTGAAGTCCGGTATAGTAATTGTAGATACTTTTTAAAACACAGACCGCCATTTTGTAGCCTCAGTCAAATGTAGTGCTGTTTTTTTGGACTGTATTTCTTTTCGTATTCTGCCACATGGCTATCTTACTGAAGCACGAACACAAATTTCATGTTGCATTTTCTTACCAGTAAAAGGAACTCAAGACGCAATGTTTAGTAAATTGTAGACTATTTTATAAGGACAACTTTCTCATTAAAATTTACGATGTTTATACCTAGTCCCGAGTGTAGCGAGGTAAGAAGACAGGACCAAGTTATAAAGGTGGTTTTTGATTGCTAAAAATAAAAAAATTCATTTTCAACAAGAATTTACTCTTACAACTTTTATTACTTACTTTAGGGCTAGATGGAGCTAAGTGGATTGTCCAGTCTATTTATTTCTATTATTTATTGTTTTCACGTTAACCTTCAATTCAATCTCGAATGAAGAAACGTCGAAAAGTTTTAAGGAAAAATCGTGAAAATGTAGAGTGAACAGTGACCTAACCTATGTGATATCCCACAGTCGTGCCCTATCAAGACTGAAGTAGAGAGACTGACTATCTCATATCCAACTACCACTTTTATAGCACGCTGCTAATGGAGATTCAGGTCTAAGCCACGACAGACAGTGATTCTGCTTTGATTACACGTAACGAGAAACTGGAGTTGACAAAACAAGAAGAGTTTTTGCAAACAAAAATAAATCAGCATCTAGTATCCACCCACCTTAGTAACTATAAAATTCGGCGTAAAAGAGTGGAATCTTCCTGATGCGATGACACCATGAAACTGACTTAACGTAGGTTTCTACCGCTATAAGCTTAGGGTTTGTTATAGAGACCTACCCACTATTTGAGTAATAAGAGAAAGTTGGGACCGGGACATCGTCATCGAATGCTTAAATTATTTGAAATTAATTAGTCCAACTTCTATATTTTCTATAGAGTATGCCCGTGCGATGTCGGTTTTATCACTTCTATCATAGACAAAAATCGCTATGCTTAGTCTACTGCTCAATAATAATAATAACCCACTGTAGGGTTCGTTTTTAAAGGAGGCTTCAAACTCGATAGTAAGTCGACCTTATTTACGAAATAATCTGTCATTTTTTGAATTTGAATAAAGTAGGAAAGAAAACTGGAAAAAGAAGGACAAGAAAGAAAACATGAAAAACGGGACTTGACTGAAGAAACTAGAAGAAGTTGGTCGATTTGATTTTGTGGAAGGCTAATGATTTGAATACATTGAGATCGTCCTTGAATTTTATAATATCCCGGAGTACAGTTACCGATAATAAAGTGTACACGCAGTGATTTCTCTTCCAGGGGGTTAAAAACTCTGAGGCCACCTCAAGCGGTCCGCTAGAGATCAGCTATCCCTTTTAATGAACTGCGGAATTCTATTTGCCAGTGCGTCCTGATTCGGCGCACAAGAAGTATCCACCGTAACGTACCTATAACTTAAATCTTTCCATTTTTCACATGTCGTGCATACTCCGGGAGCGGGGGTCAACGCTCCCATAACCGTGAGTGACGACGGCCGCTGACTGGGTCCTGGCGGAGTGCGGTTCGAACAACCGCTTCGTGCCACAGCAGTCGGGCGGAGCGAAGACGGCGAGGGTTGCTTGAAAACCGCACCGCATTGCGGCGACGCCGACGGAGAAGTAGTGACGGAGTGCGGTTCGAACAACCGCTTCGTGCCGCAGCAGTCGGGCGGAGCGAAGACGGCGCGGTGAACGGATTTCATGAAAACCGCACCGCATTGCGGCGACACCGGCGGTGAAGCAGTGCTGAAACCATCCCTTTTCGTCTTCGAGGAGGCGGCCTAGAAGACGCAAACTTCCTCAAGCTAACGCGCTCAAGACTTATACATAAGGTCGTTTTGTTTTCCTTTATTCGCCTTAAGCTTAAGGTTTTCCCCATTCCACACGAGCTCTAACAAAAAGAAAAGGGCGCTTGTTTTCTTTTCCTTCTCGTAGGTTTAGGCCCTTTCTAATTCTCACGTTTTAAAAATACTAGTTAGGAAGTCTTTTTATTTTACCTCGATAGGCTTGAATAGGCATAGGCATTATTAGGGAGTTATAGGTAGATTGAAAATTCATTCTTTTACTTTACCTCGATAGGCTAGAGTAGGCAGAGGAGTTATTAGGGAGCTATAGCTAGATTGGAAATTAGCATATACAGGTAGCAGTATAGGTAATAGTATTGACTGATAATGTCAAGAAAGATTGACGTAGGCATCTTGGTATCTATACCATAGACATTAGGACTGCTCCAAAACGCTCTGTCTATAGGCTAGGGCTCAAATGATAGTTTCTCTCTTAAGGACCGTTATACACGAGTTCCCTATCCATTCTTACCTTAAGGGTTGCATTACGCTCTGCCTATAGGCTAGGGCTCAAATGATCTAGTATCTCTCTTAAGGACCGTTACATACGAGTTCCAAATACTATACCCAAATATACTAGGGTTCTATATTTGTCTCTGGTAACTGATAACAATAGTCAGGTAGTACCTTAAGGTCTGTTTCATACGAGGCTCACTTCTATTCTCTATGGGTTGCTCTATGACAGATTCAAAAGCTTAAGGGTACCTCTCTATTATAAGGGTCCTCCAACGTATGTAGACCAATAGGGATACACTTAACTTCTTAGGGTTGCTCTACAACCGAGGGGTAATTTTGTAATATCCTTATTCTCACTTTAGTTAGGATACTCTGTAATATCCTTATTCTCACTTTAGTTAGGATACTCTGTAATATCCTTATTTTCTCTATAGTTAGGATACTCTGTAATAAATAAAACGTGGTTGTTTGTAATATACTCTTGTCACAATATACTCTCCCTCTTTCATTTCGTGACACTTAAATCTTTCCATTTTTCACATGTCGTGCATACTCCGGGAGCGGGGGTCAACGCTCCCATAACCGTGAGTGACGACGGCCGCTGACTGGGTCCTGGCGGGGTGCGGTTTTCAAGCAACCCTCGCCGTCTTCGCTCCGCCCGACTGCTGTGGCACGAAGCGGTTGTTCGAACCGCACTCCGCCAGGACCCAGTCAGCGGCCGTCGTCACTCACGGTTATGGGAGCGTTGACCCCCGCTCCCGGAGTATGCACGACATGTGAAAAATGGAAAGATTTAAGTTATAGGTACGTTACGGTGGATACTTCTTGTGCGCCGAATCAGGAGGCACTGGCAAATAGAATTCCGCAGTTCATTAAAAGGGATAGCTGATCTCTAGCGGACCGCTTGAGGTGGCCTCAGAGTTTTTAACCCCCTGGAAGAGAAATCACTGCGTGTACACTTTATTATCGGTAACTGTACTCCGGGATATTATAAAATTCAAGGACGATCTCAATGTATTCAAATCATTAGCCTTCCACAAAATCAAATCGACCAACTTCTTCTAGTTTCTTCAGTCAAGTCCCGTTTTTCATGTTTTCTTTCTTGTCCTTCTTTTTCCAGTTTTCTTTCCTACTTTATTCAAATTCAAAAATGACAGATTATTTCGTAAATAAGGTCGACTTACTATCGAGTTTGAAGCCTCCTTTAAAAACGAACCCTACATTATCACCCCAGCCAAAGCAAAAAAAAAATTAAAATAACTAAATTATTTTAATTTTTTTTTCTTTATTTAAATTATAAATAAAATTTTGGAATTATTCAGATCTAAAACGATATAACATACTATTTCACAACTAAGATTATTTAAAACTAAATGCGTCTTAAAAGACTACTAAATAACCAACGACGGATACTCAGTCCGAAAGTCGGTGAAACAAAGCGGTCTAAAACAAGCTCTTCAATAAGACAACGTACAGGATGTCAATACAGCAAAATAGTAATTACCGACTTCAATATGAAAATGTATCGAATACAGACACAGTATAATGTGTCAAAGGTACAATCAAAGTAATACTTGATTGTACCTATACAAGAAAACATCAATACGCAAGGAAAATAATGGCAAAATCATCATGACAATATATCATTGTACCGGAAGACATAATTGGGAAGATTGTAATGACCCATTACAATATGACGACATAGAGAATGGAAAAAATCCAAAATATTTAAGACCCGCTAAATATAGGGTAACAAAATTCACACTTCCGCAAAGTGGGAAGGTGGGAGAAAAATCGCGTGAAGAGAAAAAAAAAAAATAATGCGTTAGTCATTGCGTTCCCTTAACTATAAGGTGCAAAATTAACATTTACGCAAAGTGAGTGAGTGAGAGAAAAGATAGCGCTAAGAGAGAAAAACAATGCATTAGTAATTGCATTCCCTTAACTATAAAATGTGCAAAATTCACATTTACGCAAAGAGAGTTGAGAGAAAATCGTGAGAAGAAAGACAAAATATGCAGTAGTTCAACAAGTTAGTGATTACACAGGCCTAAACTCAATCCTCACACATCCACATCCATAGTAAAGATACGAATATATATTCTATTAACTTACATTCATCCACATCCATTCTAACCCTAATGTGTACCAAAACCAAGTTATAAACTACTGTAGCACCAGCCGATGTCGGAAATGGAGCTAAAGTATTTTATATATTCTAATAGACCTACCGACAACGACGGTATGTTATTTTTTTTTAAAACTACGGATGGATTACCATAACCGTTTCATGACAATTCGAAGGCAACAATTGTTGAAAGTAGTAAATCGATACATGGTTAAATTAATAACCGACAATTAAAAATATAAAACTTTTAAGAGATATAAAATCGTATAGCGAGATATTACTTTTAAACGAAATGCTAAATTTACATCGCAGTATAAAAGTTACAGATTTTAGAAAAGTATAAGTGCCAAAAGAAAATATTAAGATTATGACTTAAAGTCCTTTACATGCCATTTGCCTTTAACACCATTACTGTCCTCTAGGACAAATACGAGTGGAGAAAATTTCTTTATAATAACACTTTTTACATATTTCGGAGCTAATTTGGAACTAAAGTATGTTCCAGCATTGCTTTGAACAAAATTTTTCCTCCAAACAGTATCGCCCACATTAAAAGTTTTAAAAGGGTGTCTAGTGTCATAGCGTGATGCATTTTTAGTGTGAGCTATGAACAAGGCAGCTTGAACTTTATCAAAAATCGCCGATAATTCACCAATATTATTGGCGTAAATATCCCTAGGTAGAAAACAAATTTCATCCAAATTTACTGTTTTTGTATAAACAGAACCACAAGTTATGACTTCGTGACCGAAAACGAGAAAAGACGGAGTAAACCCAGTTACTACGTTAACTGAATTATTCATAACAAATTGAGTTTTTCGTAAGTGAACATCCCATGAACGATGATCCTCCCCAACCAACGAAGCGAGCGCAGTGCCAATTGTTTTATTATACCTTTCAGTCGGATTTACTTGCGGACTATAGTATGGAGTGAAAAATTTAAATGGAATATTATATTTATCCAACAAATTGTGGAACTCATGACTTTGAAATTGTACTCCGTTATCCATAATTATTGACTGCGGAATACCATGAACCAAAAAGACCTCATTCTCCAATATATCTACAATATTTTTAGCCGTTGCTCGTTTCAAAGGGAAAATTAAAGTATACTTAGAAAAACTACAATTTACCACGAGGATAAATTGATTACGTTGACGGGTCATAGGTAATGGACCCATTAAGTCCAGAGAGATAGATTGAAAAGGTCTAGAACAAATTTTAGGTTTACCCATTGGACCATAAGGTGCATGATTAGAATGTTTATAAGTTAAACAAATTTCGCATTTGTTAATAAACTTTGCAATATCTTTAAACATACCTGACCAAAAGTAAAGTAATGATAACTTTTTGTATGTTTTGAATATTCCTAAATGAGGCATTCCCGAAACCCCATGGTACTCTTTTATTAAATCCTCTCTGCTATCAGGATGTGGAATTTCTTTCCAAACAAAATCCTCATTAATTAAGTCTTTAGAATCGAGTTTACGATAAAGTTTACCATTTGTAACTTTATAATTCGGATGTGCCACAGGATCATCTTGGCAACTTTGTAAGAGATCATCGAAACTACTAGCAGTATTCTGAACGGGATCGGACTGAATTGCAGCAATCTTATTATTTGACTGATTAGCTCTAGAAAGTAAATCAGGAACCACATTAGTTGAACCCTTTTTGTATTTTATGACAAAATTAAAAGTTGATAAACGAATTGCCCAACGGGCCAATCGACCAGAAGGATTAGTTAAATTTAAAAACCATTTAAGAGCTGCATGGTCCGAGTAAACGGTAAAAGTATTGCCGTTGTCTAAATAACAACGCCAATGTTCTAGCGCGGTAATAACAGCAAGAGTTTCTCGTTCGGTCGTTGAATAATTTTGCTCGTGCTTATTTAAAGCCTTACTCATGTAAGCAATAACAGTTTCAACACCCTCATGTTCCTGAGTAAGCATTGCGCCAATACCAAAATTAGACGCATCACAGTGTACCGAAAACGAAAGATTAAAGTCCGGACACGCAAGTATAGGTGTGCTTGATAAAAATGTTTTCAATTTCATAAAAGCTTCATCCGCGGCCGTATTCCAAGAAAATTTTGGGGCCTTCTTTCCCGTAACCGTTAACCTATTGAGAGGCGACGCTATCGTACTAAAATCAGGTATAAATCTACGAAACCAACTACACGAACCAATAAATCTCCGAACATCTTTTGCACACGAAGGAACAGGATAACTCAAAATAGCTTGTATCTTTTCTGGATCAGCTCGTAAACCATTAACGTCAACTATAAAACCGAGGTATTTTAGCTCTTTTCTGAAAAATTGGCTTTTGTCGAAATTTATAGTTAAATTAGCATACGATATTTTATCAAGAACTTTATTAAGCAACGAAATATGCTCATCGAAGGATTCACTGACTACAATAATGTCATCAAGATAACAAAAAACTTTGTTTTCAAACTCCGGAGCTGGAGTAAACAACATGTCCATCAACCGTTGTTGTGTAGCTGGAGCATTAGTCAAACCAAAAGGCATTACAACAAATCTAAACATCCCACGACCTGGCACGTAAAATGCCGTTTTATTCCTATCCGAGGGATTTAATGGAATTTCCCAAAAGGCTTTAGCAATATCAATACTAGATAAGAACTTAGCATTTCTAAGCTGATCTAGTATTTCATTCATAAAAGGCAAACTATAAGCGTCACGACGTGTAACAGAATTAAGTTTTCTACTATCTACGCAAAAACGCCATTCACCATTTTTCTTTGGTGTAATCAAAACAGGAGATAACCATGGACTTTCACAACGTTCTATGACCTTCCATTTCAACATTTTGTCAACCTCATCAATAAGAGCTTTTTGTTTTACAGGAGACAACCGGTAACATCTTTGCTTAACCGGAGCTACGTCCCCAGTATCAATATTATGACATATTAAATTAGTACGACCAAGCTCACCTTTTAATTCAAAAGAAATATTTCTGAATTGTTCTATCAAATTATCCGCAATTGGCTTATATTTATCATTTAACTGTTCATAAGCAAGAATCTTTGAAGACTCCTTGGGAACAGGCGATTCTTCAATAGTATTACAACTTGGAAAGAGTATTTCGGGAATCAAATTAAATTTCTTCCAAAAGTCAATACCTAAGATGAGAGATGGATTGATATCAGGAAAGACAAACGTTTTAATTACGTGCGTTTGTTTATTAAATGTCATTGGGATCATAAAATGACCAATTGAATTAATTTTCTGCCTACTAGCAGTTTGAATCGACGGAGAGTCAGACTTGAATAGCTCATACCCTAACTTCAAAATATTTTTATACGAATCATTACCCAAAATGGTAATAGAACTACCACTATCCAATAAACCAGAAAAACAATCTTTATTGAAGTAAATGTCCACAAAAGGTCTATGATTATCCTTTTCGTTAGCAAAAGAGACCGAAGACAAGCTATAAGAGTTGAAGAAGTTCTTCACAGTTTTAAGCCAGTTGTTCCAATCAACCGGATCAAAATTATTAGAGTTGTTCATGCTGTTATTCGAGTTATTCAAGTCATTTATTAGATTTTTGTTACATTTAGGGCAGTCTGATACCTTAACCCCTTTTTCTCCACACTTAAAACAAACCAAATCTCTCGGAACTGTACAAACCCGAATGGTATGACCATTCGTTCTGCAACGCACACAAAAGAAATGTGAGTTAAACTTCTCTGGTTCGGCAAGAATTGAGTTTTGATAAAAACCTTGATTTGTATTTGTTTGAGGCCTAAACCGAGGCGCCTCATAATTCTTTCGTTGAAATGATGATGGTTGAGAGAATTGGACCACATTTGACGAACTAGTAGAAATCTGAGACCGATTTTGTAGAGTTTGTTTAGAGCTCGAAGACTGATTATAGTTAAACTCGGTAGCTCCTAGATACGATGTGGCTACCGGTTCCTTAAAATTTTTATCTTTATCCGCGTAACATTCAAAATTTTGACACGTTTCGATAAGCGAGTCAATCGAGTCCACCTTATTGATCGCTACATAAGGTGAATATGATGGTCGAATATTCCTAATGACGATCGCTAATTTATCTGATTCAGACAACTTTTGGTTTAATTTGTTAAACATTCCAAACATTATAGAAACATAGATAATGATGGATTCCTCTTTACCCTGAGTGCGTAGACGGATAGCTTCTAAAAGTTTTGCATCGTGATTTGGATCACCAAAATCCTTAATTAAGTTTTTCGTTAACAAATCCCAAGTCAGATTAGAGTACCGGCTTCTTATAAATCTGAACCAGTGTAACGCATTGTCTTTAAATATATCAAACGCGTGGTCGACTAGTGCGTTTCTTTCTACGCACCGGGAAATCGCGAAATTTTCCAGCTTTTCTATAAAAACTCTGGGACAAGTTTTCCCATCGAACGAGAATCTGCGGAGTTCCCCAACATATTTACTCGGGTGGGAACCCGAAGCACACATTGTGACATTCATTTTTGGTTCCGGTGATTCCGCAATCAAATCCTTGATAACCGGAGCTTCTACCGCGATTACCGAGCAATTTGTGCAGCACCAGGATGTGGATACTGCACCTTTATGGACGTTTGCACACTCGAAGTGATAAAACAATGGGCACTTACTGCATCCGACGACTTCGTCTGCTGCGGAGAATCTGCCACAATGATTGCATTTGATCGGCATATTCACTTACGTTTAAGTCCGGGGATACTGGGGAGAAAAAAAAAGTTAATAACTGTTTATTAATTATTTGACTATGACTCTATTGCCGAAAAAAAATAAATGCCGAAAAGGTTATCGAAAATTTTAGGGAAACAGGGTGTTTCTTTTTAGAATTTAGGGGTGAACTAGATACAAAACGTGGTTGTTTTTTATCTATGGGCGCCAACTGTCACGAAATGAAAGAGGGAGAGTATATTGTGACAAGAGTATATTACAAACAACCACGTTTTATTTATTACAGAGTATCCTAACTATAGAGAAAATAAGGATATTACAGAGTATCCTAACTAAAGTGAGAATAAGGATATTACAGAGTATCCTAACTAAAGTGAGAATAAGGATATTACAAAATTACCCCTCGGTTGTAGAGCAACCCTAAGAAGTTAAGTGTATCCCTATTGGTCTACATACGTTGGAGGACCCTTATAATAGAGAGGTACCCTTAAGCTTTTGAATCTGTCATAGAGCAACCCATAGAGAATAGAAGTGAGCCTCGTATGAAACAGACCTTAAGGTACTACCTGACTATTGTTATCAGTTACCAGAGACAAATATAGAACCCTAGTATATTTGGGTATAGTATTTGGAACTCGTATGTAACGGTCCTTAAGAGAGATACTAGATCATTTGAGCCCTAGCCTATAGGCAGAGCGTAATGCAACCCTTAAGGTAAGAATGGATAGGGAACTCGTGTATAACGGTCCTTAAGAGAGAAACTATCATTTGAGCCCTAGCCTATAGACAGAGCGTTTTGGAGCAGTCCTAATGTCTATGGTATAGATACCAAGATGCCTACGTCAATCTTTCTTGACATTATCAGTCAATACTATTACCTATACTGCTACCTGTATATGCTAATTTCCAATCTAGCTATAGCTCCCTAATAACTCCTCTGCCTACTCTAGCCTATCGAGGTAAAGTAAAAGAATGAATTTTCAATCTACCTATAACTCCCTAATAATGCCTATGCCTATTCAAGCCTATCGAGGTAAAATAAAAAGACTTCCTAACTAGTATTTTTAAAACGTGAGAATTAGAAAGGGCCTAAACCTACGAGAAGGAAAAGAAAACAAGCGCCCTTTTCTTTTTGTTAGAGCTCGTGTGGAATGGGGAAAACCTTAAGCTTAAGGCGAATAAAGGAAAACAAAACGACCTTATGTATAAGTCTTGAGCGCGTTAGCTTGAGGAAGTTTGCGTCTTCTAGGCCGCCTCCTCGAAGACGAAAAGGGATGGTTTCAGCACTGCTTCACCGCCGGTGTCGCCGCAATGCGGTGCGGTTTTCATGAAATCCGTTCACCGCGCCGTCTTCGCTCCGCCCGACTGCTGCGGCACGAAGCGGTTGTTCGAACCGCACTCCGTCACTACTTCTCCGTCGGCGTCGCCGCAATGCGGTGCGGTTTTCAAGCAACCCTCGCCGTCTTCGCTCCGCCCGACTGCTGTGGCACGAAGCGGTTGTTCGAACCGCACTCCGCCAGGACCCAGTCAGCGGCCGTCGTCACTCACGGTTATGGGAGCGTTGACCCCCGCTCCCGGAGTATGCACGACATGTGAAAAATGGAAAGATTTAAGTTATAGGTACGTTACAATGTACGTATGGTATTTTACAATACCATTTACACTTAAGCTAAGCAGAAATTGTGTTATGAGTAGGTACTCTAGATAACTGATTTACTTAATACAAGAAATATGTAGAATGAATTAGTTACATATTCAATTCACCAACGTAATTAACCATACTATTTTAGTAAAATTAACCAAAAAGACTTAGGTCTTTAATTGAATTAGTAGTGCTTTGTTGGCTTATTTAGATTTTCATTTATTATGGCCTTCCTGGAAAGGAAATAAGATTATACTTAATAAGCTCTACCTGATAAAGTACAAATATGGGCAGCCTTAGAACGCACTACGACCCCTAATAAAACATTCAAACTACGCACTTACCCCGGGCGCTCATGCATTACAGATGTATAAAATGGGTATAATTGAGGCGGTTAACCAATTTGCCATATTTGTAGCGGGTAACACTGTTCCGACCGCAAACTAAATGTATGTAACAGTTTCGAAACATTACACTATATTGGAGCTATAAATGATGGCATATTTGCACGAATTGTAGGCATAGGTAGGCTATCCTATTTTATAGAGTAGGTAAATGGTTGTTTGAATAAATTTTAATTATTTATATTAAATAAATTTAAATGGTTGCTTTTTTAAATGCCCGTGGATGCTTTGTAGGGTTTGGTGGGTTAAGGCTACACAGGAAGGTAAATCTTCTTTCAAGAGGTCCAAAAGATAGGAGTCGCAGACACGTCTTCAAAATTCACATTAGCTATCAAGATTATTAATGTAAAATAAACAGGATTTTTAAACTAAGGATCAGGGAGAATTGGATATGAAACCAAAAATATTAAAACAATTAAGTATCTAGTCTGTCTCTGTCTTAGATCTGAAATGACTACGAGTAGGCTGGGGTATTTTAGTTTATTGATAAATTGAGCTATCTTTAGACTGTTCGCAACCGTCTGCAATTAGATCAATGGTTTCAATTGTAAATACTAGTAGACGTTTTGTGTTGTTTTTTTTCCACTATTGAGTGTGCAATAAAGTTTTTTCTATCTATATTAGGTATATCTGTAGGCACGTTTTAGCAGAGATGATCCAATATAAACCGGCCCTCCCATTGGTCAGAATCGTGGTGCCCCTCTCGTCTGCAATTAACTCCATTTCCTAGCCTTAGGGCTATCGACAAATCACTTTTCAGACACCCCGCCGCCGAGTCTACCTACCTCGTGAAGGGATCGCAAACTTGATAAGAACCAGGTTAGGTACTTTTTTACAAAAATAAAAAGTACTATAGATTTCACCAAAGTGACTTGTGAAAGCTTGTTTCAGCATCGAGGAATTTCGATGATTTAACATAAAACGTCAAATAAATGAAGCTGCCTATTATTCAAACATCTATTGGTATTACAGTGATTTCCTTTTTATTACCAAAAAAGAAAGACACAGACGAAAATTCAAAAGCTTTGGTTTAACAATTTTATTTATGAAGTAGCTGCGACCCGCGGTTTCACCCTCGTGAAAATTAATGAAAAGTAGCCTATATTTAAACTAGTAAAACTAATTTCCTAGAACTAAGTCGATTCAAAATTTCAGCTCGATGCATTCAGTTAGTTGGGCCAGCCCGATCGATCCTTCAGTAGAGTTCTGGAGAAAAGATAACAAACATCCATCCGACTGATGAAAGCGGATTAACTTCGAAAATAAATGTGATGACCGATGTGGCGCGGTGGGCGAAGGCCCGCTTGCGACGCAGGAAGTTGCGGGTTCGATTCCCGCCTCGGAAAAAAATTGTTGACGATCTGCAGAAATTTGTTCCGTTGGTCTGGGTGTTTTCTATGTATAGTAAAAATACCTATCTATGTAATGTATTGTAATAAGTCTCAGACGATAGAACTATCATCGTCTGAGTAATAAGAATATCAGTCATCTAGTACCCATAACACAAGCTCTGCTTAGCTTGGGGCTAGATGATGCTGTGTGGACTTTCCGGAATTATTATTATTATTATATTATAGATTGTGTTAGAAGAACATCAACACAAAAGTTAAAAAAACATAGAAAAGACTGACGTTGATATTGCACGATCTTTAGTGCCATTACTCTGATGACAAACAAACTGGTTCACATCTGCTGCGCTCCACATAAAAGTGTTCGCTAGTTATTCCGATGGAGCCGTTATTACTTCAATATTTCTAATAGCCGGTATCCAATCTCGTTGGATGGCTACAAACAGGTGCAGTCTGATACAGATAGGTAGGACCACGTTACTCGTCCCGGTTCGATAGTTTCATCAGTTTTTGTTGGTTGCCTACATTTGTGTTTATTTTCGACTGCCCGTAAAATGTAAATAACAGCGTCACGACTATAAAAACGGGTTTGGATTGAATTGCAAATTTATTATTTCTATTTCAAATGGACTATCTCATCATCATCATCATCATCAGCCTATATTAGTCCACTGCTGGACATAGGCCTCCCCTAATGAGCGCCATAGCGCCCTGTCTTCAGCTTGACGCATCCAGCATCTGCCAGAAGTCCTTCGCAGATCGTCATCCCACCTGGCCGGAGGGCGTCCTACACTACGTTTGCCGAGTCGCGGTCTCCACTCAAGAACACGTTTGCCCCAACAATGGACTATCTGCTTAGAAGGAATTAATTCTGTGTATTTTTTTAACACCACTGCATACCGAGCGTGGTGGGGAATCCGTTTGGGGTTGCATGTACAACAATCTGCAAATATTTGTTCTAGGATTCTGGATGTTTTCTATGTATAGTAAAAAATATCTATTTATGTAATGTATTGTTTTATGTATAAAGTCATAAGTACCCGTAAAATAAGCTCTGCTTAGCTATCTGCTAGATGATTCTGTGTGGATTGTCAGCATTATAAAGTTATTATTTATGATTCTGTTTTATTTTTTTTCTGTTTTATTTATGAAAAGTTAAAAGTTCCTATCCAAAACAAAATGAGTCTTATTTACAAGAAAAATAACAGACCATAAGCAAAATTCCATATTCACAAATAACACTCCCTAGAATTGTAGAAAATCCTCAAAGCCCGAATACAAGACAGAAACACCCTCAAATACGTTATTGTTTGGATGGCAAGTAGAGGACCTGCTTTAAAATTCACTGGAGCGCCGCGGTATCGACCGTATCAATACTTACCCGTCACGCGCGCAATATGTGTCGTGTACTTTAGTCTCGCTTCCTACTGCTTTAGGCAGTTGTCCCACCGAAGAGCGAGTAGAACTGAGTATAGAGCTAGAAAATAGAAATGAGTTGACGAGCGGTGGGAAGCGAGAGTGTAGTTCCGATATTTTTGTCTTTAAACAGTCTTGTCTTTGGTCTTGTCTATTCTTTTGCCTACCAGACATTTTATTTAATGTATTATTTTTTCATAGTAGGTTTTAAAAAGTTCAATATTCCTTTAAATAAATAAAATAAAATCTCTTTATTTCGGATAACCAGGATCCATATTGGGTTAGTAGGCACACAAAATATAAAAGAAGAAAGAGCGTTAGTAGGTAGGTAGGTACATCTTAAAAACAAAGAAAATCTTAAAAATTAAGGTTAAATGGAGCATGCCTCGTTCCCAGAGTGATCATCATAGCAAAGAGACATTTGCCGGGATCACTCTGCGAACCAGGCTTGCCCACAACGGCGAAGAAAATCTATCCGCTATGGTTTTCAGGATGCTGTTAGGACTGTCCCGCAGTCTGCGGATCAGGGATGCAGTTTTTTGCGGATGATGGCTTCGAAACCATCTGTTTGATACTCTGCAAACATCCCTGATGCACTGCAGAAGCGAGGCAATCCCAACATCATCCTGAAAATATTATTATATTGGATACGTAGGGTCGCTAGCGAGTTTTTGGTATGACTGACCCACAAGCTTCCCGTGTACATATTTTGGCAGTAAGCTTTAAAGAGAGTAATCTTTACTTGCTCTGTACACCGGGAAAACCTGCGGGCCAGCATATTACCTGGAACTGCCAACGATCTACGCTCCCTTTCAATATCAGCATCGTCTTTGAGGCTGTCGGCAATGATATGTCCAAGATATCTAAATTTAGTAACTCTTTTAACGTTAACTCCATTAAGGGTTATCTTATATGTATTCTTATCTGTACCTTTGCCGACAGCCTCAAAGACCATGTACTCTGTTTTTTTAGCATTGTATATCAGCCCATGTTCAGTAGCGTATTGCTCACAGACTCCTAGCAGCTCCTGAAGGCCACCCACCGTGGGGCAGAGCAGCACCATGTCGTCCGCGTAGCTAATATTATTAATGTTTACGCCATCTATTTTACATCCGACACGCATGCTGCTTAGCCTCACGATGAGATCATCAACGTATATGTTGAAGAGCAGGGGAGATGTCAGCCCTCCTTGTCTTACCCCCCTCTCCAACACATACGCCTCAGATAATGAATCAGCCCACTTTACAAAATCCAAAGATTTAAAGATTAAAGAAAATTTAAAGATCCTTGGCCTGAAATATCCCGAAAATATGTCCTTCATATAGAACATTGGTTGTTGAACATTTTTAGCCGATATTTGAATGTTTGCTGTATACTGCAATAGCACTTCTAGATGTATGCGCTAAGTCATTGAGAATTGTTTTTGGATGACAATAGTAGAATCTTGAATTATTTAAAAGCCAGTCTATTTCAATACGGGAAAAATCAATAGATCACTCAAAACCGCACGTTCGTCGTTCCATTTCAAACAGTAAAGGCAGACCATCGGGTTCTATTCTATGTACATTATCTGTTTATGTTCACGTAAGCCGAAATACAACTCTGCAGATTATGGTCAGAAAATATTCTTGTGGCGCTTCCATTGAAAACTGATAAAAATCCGCTTATACTACCGCTTATACTTATACTACTATCTAACAAAAACACAACCTTGTAAAAGATATTTCGAATAAAGGTCTTAGTTATGAACGAGTCTGTTAGGGTTCCGTCCTCAAAGTGTAAAACGAGACAATGTTACTAACAGCGCTGTCCATCCGTCTGTTTGTCTGTCAACAAGCTGTATCACATAGACTGTGATAGACAGACATTTTCAAAAATATTTATTATATTACTAGCGACCCGCCTCGACTTCGAACGGGTGTATTATACATAATTTTAACCATCCTCTTTAATCACTATAAAAACAGCATCGAAATTCGTTAATTGTACAGATCTAAGCATACATACATTGGGAAACGACTTTGTTTTATACCATGTAGTGATATTGTTGTTACCGCTATAACAACAAATACTAAATAACGCAATTAAATATAAGTGCTGACATATAACAGGCATGATTTTTTTGCCGTTTTTATAGATGGTATAGATGGTTGGAATAGTACGGAGCCCTTCGTGCGACTCGAACTTGGCCAGTTTTATTAAAGTTATTCGACTACATAGTCCGGTTTGACTTTACTTTAATAATATACTTCGGTGTCATAGTCTCTCACATCACTTGACGATTTCCCCCTAGTTACTGTTAGTTTGTGTCATCCAATACTAGAATCTTTGGTGTCATCACAATAACCACGAATCATTATACTTATCTTATCAATATTGTACTGGTAGGTACTCCACAGAGACAAGAACTAAACATTGAATATCCGGGACAAAGCCGCACCGGGCCTATTTCGCAAAATGGGTATGATCAACAACAGATTTTACCGAATTTTTCACGGTGTCAAAACGCGGAAAATACTCGTAAATTGTTGATATCGGTGTGGTGAAAAAACGACGAGCTTTTCCACGGCGTATTGGGGCTGGTTCGGTGACGGTAGACCATTCCCCTTCCGAGCATTCCCTCTTCGATCTGAGCGATATGTTTGTTGGCTTTACGCAAATATGTCAGGCGGGTATAAAACAGGAACATGGTATACCTTCGCTCACAGTTTTCAGTCGTCGTCGTGTAGATAAAAAATAGGATTGTAATGACAGCGGCATAGCGCACTTTCATGTCTCTTTTTAAAGTATACATACTTGTTAGTATATAATAAATTATTTTTAGTATAGGGCTTTGTAAAACAAACATTTCTTGAGATCATTGAAAATTGGATAAAAGTAACACTAAGGTCTTACTTAAGTCTTGTCTTATCGTGAAGGCCAAAACCATTTCTTTTTATTGAGTTTTCATTGCTATGAACCTAACAACCAAATGAATTTTCAGTGAGGCTATTTATTTTAATAATTACATAATATAAAACATCAATCTAAAATAAACATATTGATACAATAATAGCATTTAGTATCAGTTTCGTTAGCGTAAACTTTAGTATAGATGTGCGCAAAGTTTGTTTGAATAGTTTTAAACAAACATAATTAAACAATAATTTAAAAAAAAATTTAATATGATAAAATATTAGTTTTTCATGTACATCCTCATCCTTACACTTATATATGTAAAATATGCTTGTACTTAGATTTGAAATATACTCATCAAGGCCATAGTTTAAAGCTGTATTTATTTTTAAAAAATCTAAATAAGTCACTCGAAAAAATGTTTTAATTCTAAAGATTTATAGAAATTTGGTTCAGCATTTAAAACTTATGCTGCAATAAAGAAACTCACATGCGTGATTCTAAAACATAGCTCTCCTTGTTCTGGGCATTCGTGTGAAAATAAGATAAATTATCGCGCGTATATTTTTATCTCGTTTATTTGACAATAATCGAACACGATCAGTTGCAAAATAACCTTTGCGATGAATCATTCTAGCTGAGGGCAAACCGCTAGGCTGACAAAGACGTAAGTTCTCGTAGCAAGTACTACAGCCGTTGAATTAGACTATCGTAGCAAGTGCTACAACCGTTAGTGTAGACTCTCGTAGCAAGTGCTAGAACCGTTGGTGTAGACTCTCGTAGCAAGTGCTACAGCCGTTGGTGTAGACTCTCGTAGCAAAAGCTACAGCCATTGGTGTAGGCTCTTGTAGCAAGTGCTACAGCCGTTGGTGTAGACTCTCGTATCAAGTGCTACAGCCGTTGACGTAGACTCTCGTAGCAAGTGCTACAGCCGTTGGCGTAGACTCTGTAAACTCTCGTAGCAAGTGCTACAACCGTTGACGTAGACTCTGTAAACTCTCGTAGCAAGTGCTACAGCCGTTGACGTAGACTCTGTAAACTCAAGTAGCAAGTGCTACAGCCGTTGGTGTGGACTCTGTAGACTCTCATAATAAGTGCTACAGGCGTTGGCATAGACTCCCGTAGGACATGCTACAACTTTTTTTTTGTCTCATAAATATGGTTTGAATAGTGCGATAAAAAAATAAATTGTACATTTTTATTTGAATTTTATGTAATGAAAAGTAATACCTCTTTTATCATACGACGACGTTTGGTTTCGTCGTTAGGCTCAAGTTTAGTCTATCGAAACCAAACGACGACGAAGATACTTGGTTTAGACGCTAAAGCAAGCGTCTTCTTAAATAGGATCACGGTTAATGGCTTATATTGTATGTTACTGAACTGAACCAGACATCGTCCCATTTTCACAACATTGCTCTCCATTACAAGGAAAAACAATAAAGATCGAGACATACAAAGGCCGTACATCACCTTTTATACAGGCTCCGCAAGACAACAGCCGTAAGTCAATTGGCATGTGATTCACCTCACGTATCTAATATTGTTTAGACGTAATACTTTTACCTGCAAGGGAAATTATGCCATGTCTCCATTGAATTAACGACGATATCGTCCTTTTTTGGGTCCCTTTCTGAATTACCAACATGTTTACAAGATTACGTACGAATGAGTCACATTTTGGAGCTACTTTTCACAGAACCTTTTCTTCGAAGTCTTGACCATAATTATTCACCGACGGTTAAAAGCCTTTATTTTCCCACCGATGGTATAGATCTTCCAATGTTTATGCCACCCTTAATGGTCTTTTGATATTATAATGTCAGAATGAGAAAAAATACTGCTTTAAGTTTCCTACAATTGTGGTCTGTGTTATGTAAAGCCATTGCTTCAAGATGAAAAAAGTTTATCCGTATGAGGTCATTCGTGCTAGAATTTTTTCAGCACATTCATCATTGTTACATCATGTTGTTTGTACATAGGTACACCTGACAAAAAAAAAAAACTTGCTCGAGCTTTACTTTAGATTGTACATGTTATTCCGTTTTGAGCGCCATGATAAAATAATATAATTAGATTTACTAAGAGTATGTACTTATAAAGTTTAGGCTCTTCAAAGAATTTACTCTTTGTAAATCTTTAATTACTTTACTAATGCCTCTTCGAAGAAGGCATTTTACGAATTGATCTTTAAATACTCAGAAACATTATTCGATTGAACAATAATGAGAATTCTCAAATTTACACGCGGTTAGACATTAATTATTTCAGGTTTCAAACTGACAAGAAACCACCGACTTAAATAACGTGTAGCTAGGTTTCTCAGAATAGAAACATCGTAGAGAGATCTCCTAATTGAGCATCGGATGGGTTTCAGGCTTTGTTCCCAATTGACGGGCTTCGCCGTAAAAGGTACGTTAAGGAGACATACACCGACAGACTGCAGAATCATTAAAAAATATATATATGTTTCTGGCAACATAAGAAAAATAAAAATAAGCTAATCCTAAGAACCAAATATAATTGTTTATTATTTAGTAACATATTTCCTATTTTCCAGCATGAATCAGCAAAAATAGTAGCAAAGTAACCGTTTTAAAACGAGAATGGCGAAAAATATATTTTTTTGATGTGTTGGTTCAACACCTTAAAAAATAGTTTCAACATTGTTTTAATAATTACGTACTATTATAACATAATTAGATCACATAGCTCACTAGTATATACAATTATAACAAACTCTTAAAAATCTAAGCCGTCACCAGAAGGCAAAGTAAGAACCAAATAATAATACGTTAAGACAAACATAAAAAACTGGATGTGATGCAAATTTAAGTTTCAATCCGGGCATAAAACTACATTTATACAAAATTTGATGTCGATCCGTTTACTTAGTCATTTGGCGTGACGAGGTAAAAAGCATCCAACCTTTCAAACTTTTGCATGCAAACTAAATTTGTAGGTACGTTACACGTTTTAATTGCCGCAACGTGTTACGCATGATGTCAGCTGACGACGATCCTGTCAGTTACCCTTGCTGATGACCTGTGAACCCAAGGAACTTGATACCTTTCGATGTTGAGACCATAGAATCCGCCGACCAGTTGCCGAAACACTGCTACAATATAGTGCAAAGTCCCGGGGCCACAATGTGTTGGCAGGTTCGGTGTGTAAAGTCCCGCCACCACAATGTGTCGGCAGGTTCGGTGTGTAAAGTCAATCATAAAATCTTGTGAGCAACAGTACTGACTTGCAGCAACAAGATTTATGAATATTGTCAACTTTTATTTCAACTTACCGACAAACCGGGTTGTGTCTTCGGGCCGGCGTCTTTTGGTGTGTAAACACCCTTATAAACATGATTTTGTCCCGTAATGTCTCTTTGTGTGAATAGCTTTCTCCTAATTTCTTCAAAGTGAACCCTAACTCCTAGTAATATAGAGGTAATAGTTAATCTAAAATCGTATTCTTGAAATTAAAGTTGCGCTCTACCTAATCGATTTCACACGCATCCGATCCTTAACATATAAACTTAAGTACGTAAAATATTTCATAACTTTTTAAAAATGTAGGTAAGAAGTTTTACTTTTAAAGATGCGGTGAAAGCTGACGGCGGGAAAACTCATGGGGCAGGAAAACGGCGACTTTTCTAATCGGAGGTTAAGACAAGTAGTATTGGAAAACTACGAAACAATGAAGAAGAGTTCGTAAGTATATAAATTATTGGATTGCTGTCATGTAAATCAGTAAATCAATAAATTTATTTGTAAGGCTCACAAAATTAGCTGCTGGGAAAAGCAATTCTTTCCTATCTGGTACTACATAAATCACTTCGAGTGATTTTTTGCAATTTTGTGTGAATTGAATTTCATTTTCCGGAAAGACCGATTTTGATGATTATTTTTGGATTTGAAAGCGGGTATTTTTTCTTGAGCTCCCAGTTAATTTAATCAAGTTATGACCGCGTTATCCATCATAATGCGTGGAATTTGAATACAGGAAACTAATCAAATGAAATGAACTTTGACAGATCAGTGCCAGTAAACGTAAACTAATTTGGTTTTGGTCAGCATCAAAACAATATCTGCCGACCCGGAAGAGCCCGCAATTAGTATTCCGCAGAGAACGGGTGCGCTGTAAACAATACCGCAACTGACTTGTGAATCATTGAGATCTTCTTATCTCTCTCTCTCATGTCTTGAATAATTTATTGCTGCTACGCACTCAGCGGGATGCGTTTCTTATTTCGCAGGTGTATTTGTTGTAGGTTTTAAACAGCCTGTTATTATTATAAGTACATATTTGTAATATTTCTATTTGGAGATGAGGAGTGCGAGCGGCTTTACTTTATATTAGTACCTAATGGAACTTTATGTCTTATTGGGGGAAGCCACAAGTGGACTTGTAAAGGCTGTTGATGTGAAGTGTGAAGTAATGAGCTAATAGCCGGTAGGTTATAGCTATCTTGGTGTATTATATCTATCTGACAGAAGAGATTCCTCGCCCAAATCGTGTGACGTCACAATGTGTTCTAAATACAGTTTTGTCCGATTCCACGCCGCTTTCTTGCCGTATCTGTGTAACACGTGTGGATTTTCCATAGTGAAAAAAGCCCTGGTTAAGTTATTTTTAACTAATCCATTTTATATTATAATTGTTTCACGGGTGTTTTTGGCAGTGGGCCGGCAATATTTCGCAAAGAACCGACAATCACTGAATTTGAATTTTCAAAAAACGTGTTCTTGAGTGGAGACCACGTCTTGGCAAACGTAGTGTAGGACGCCCTCCGGCCAGGTGGGATGACGATCTGCGAATGACTGCAGGCATTTATTGGATGCGGAAGGTGAAGACAGGGCGTTAAGGCACTCATTAGGGGAGGCCTATGTCCAGCTGTGGACTCATATAGGTTGATGATGATGATGGACGGGTATTTGCCGGTTGCCTGTTGAAACTTAAGTAAATTTGGCATGACGGATTACCTCAACCCGTTATAAAAAAAACATGAAATAGTTGCCAATATTACCCTTATAAGCCGGGATTGCCATTTTAATAAGCAAACGAACAGCAAGCACGTTTTCAATTTATACGACATGGGTTTAAAGTTGTTGAAATAACATACGCATAGAAATGAACTTCGTTTCTTTCATATTTTTTCGAAATACGATATCACGATTTTCTAAAATATATAGTAACTGTTATTTGCCTTTGAGGTCAAACGATGGCGAAAGTATTCACGAACAGCATAGATGTTACGTGAAACGAAAGAACTGCTAATTAGTAATATAGGTATAAACCTTATTCTATTGAATGTTGTGTCCACCTGTTATAAGTATATGTATTAGAATTTGTCATGTATCTCACTTATTATATAAGATTAATATGTATACTGTTGGTGTACCTTTAATAAATAAATAAATAAACTCTATTCTATTTCGGCGCGCTCTCAACGCACTTAGTACTTAAATATTTTTTAAAAAGAAAACCCTCTGTCTGTTCTGTCTATAGACAGCTCGAAAGACGAGCTGTCTATAGACAGAAGTAAATCGAGTACTTTGAACTCAAAATATTCAAGTTTTTACTATCCAATCGTTCTACCAATGTATCTAGGTCTTGTAAAACTTTTAGTTATTTTTTTGATACATAAAGTTTTTTTAAAGTAACTTTTTCCGAAAGCCGCAGCTTAGCTTGTTTCCAAAACCTATCTACCCTGGTCTATTAATGTTAACTTATGTCATAAAGATCTCTCTATTATAAGTTACAAAACTACTATGTCTACTGTGAAGTCGAGCTGTGGTTTTAAGTTTCACGACACACACCACAGCACGAGTCATTTCATCATGCTCCGCTTTGAAACTTTTCAATGAACTTCACATCCATGTAAATTAATTATCTTCGACGTCACATGACTGTTTGATAAATATTAATATTTTCCTTTTTTGTGACATGCGTTCAGTTTCCACAGTCAAATGCATCAATATAGTTTTTTAGGGTTCTCTACTCAACAAGAAACCCTTATTTCATTTCCGTGAACCGGCACGGCAATCTGTCCAGTTCGTTGACGACTTACCTCAGTGATCCTTGATATAATACATGTTTATTAGTACGCTGACAAAATGGTAAAAAGATGAAAATAAATGTTAGGTAGGTACCTCCTCGATTTACACGATTCTTTCTCATAAATCCCATAGTCTGTGGTAATAATTATACATAGAAAAGTTGTTTTAAAATAATCATAATTCAACTATGGTATCAATTTGCAAAATAAATTCTTATACTTCAATTCAACTTAATACATGTACGTACCTACTTAGAAAAGCAATAAAGAAGGAACATTTTGTACAACTGCCATTAAAACTGAGATGAGTTTTTAGTTGTCTCAAACGGGTAGCAAATAAGTTTATCAACCGTGCAACTACGGAACCCTACTTGGTGCGTGGTTCAACACGCGCTTAGCCGCTCAAATACCTTGAAACTAGATAACATGATGGATAATAAATTATGGAGCTTAATGTCTAACAACCAGCAATCTCAGTGGATACCTAAAGGATCAGCGCATTACTGACATGATTTATGCTAACCACCTAGAATTATAGTCTTGTGTACTGGTACAAGATAATTCTAAGCATCACACTAAAGGCCTGTTTCACAATTGTTATTATCAAGTAAGTTCTCGTTAAATTAACTGACATGACTCTATGTATATTTAAGTATTGTTTTATATTTCAAAAGGTACAATAAATTCATTCATTCACTCATAATTTTTTTCATTCTATGTCGTCACAGAGCATGTCTCTTTATTACGCGACGACAATGCTGTTTTCTTGGCAGATGCTGGTTCAAGCTGAAGACAGGGCGCTATTGCCCTCATTAGAGGGCCTTTGTCCAGTTGTGGACTAATATAGGGTATTTATAATTATAAACTGATTATATTTGACCAACACCGAGGTTAGTTCATAGGTTTCACTAACATTATACCTTACTACTTCCACGTTTATATTACCCCAGTTTGTCCTAAACAGAATTTGATCAAAACTGAGGTAAGTTCATGATTTATTTTCACTACTTCTGCCCTAAAGAGAATCTGTCATAAAGTGAATCTGTCATAAAGTGAATCTGTCATAAATTGAATCTGTCAAAAAGTAAATCTGACATTAAGTGAATCTGTCAAAAAGTGAATGTCATTAAAAGAATCAGTCGTAACCAGAATCTGACCTAAACAGAAGCTGTCTGAAACAGAACAAGGCAATCCAACCACCTATTTGAGGAAACTCAGCTAACTACATTATTGCAGAAATTTAATCTCGGTAGGTAACTAAACATGCTAGTTAATTGTGTTTAAACCGAATTACTATTATTATCTAGTAGTACCGTTATTCCCACAACACGGTATTGCACTACAAAAGCTTCTAACTAATTATTATCATGATATTGTTGATACTAAGTTATGAAGATACTAAGCGAATTTAGTCATTAAGAAACTGTTGGATGAAATAATCGGGTAAATTGCTTTTATCAGGATATTCTAAGAAGGGTTATATTGATGAAAATAGCAAAATATAAGTAGAAAATAATATAAGAATTGTAATGAAAATAAGAAGTATTCCTCTTCACAAAAGTTTTCTAGTGTTGCTCCATGTGAAACCTGTATTGTATGATTTGGTTGGAGACTTGTTTTGAAAAAACTTGGGCCTTTTTTTGAATAAACCTGTGAGTCTTCAGTGTCCCCACTCCATTCAAATCACACTATTATTTAATGCGAAAGTTAACATGGATGTTATAATGGATGTATACATATATATGATACTTTGTTGGGGCACCGGTAAGTATAGTCTTACTTTTTACTATCTTATACTATTATAATAAACTAGCGACCCGCCTCGGCTTCGCACGGTTTTATTATACGTATAAACCTTCCTCTTGAATCATTCTATCTATAAAAAAACCGCATCAAAATCCGTTGCGTAGTTTTAAAGATTTAAGCAGTCAAAGGGACATAGGGAAATAGGGACAGAAAAAGCGACTTTGTTATATAATATGTAGTCATGGGAAAGTCTGTGTGAATGTTTGTTAAAAGAAATCTTTGTAACTACTTAAGTCATTTAAATGAAATTTGGTATGTAGATAGTTTAGGACCTAGAATAGGACATAGGCTATTAAAATTTGAAAATTTTAACCTCTGAGGGGGTTAAATAGGGTTGTAAAGTTTGTAAGGAAAAGAAAATTTACTTGGTTTGATTCACTCAAAACTCGGAGTAAATAAACTATAGACTGAAAAATTAAACACGTATTTTTTTTTTTACACAATAACCTCTAGGGGGTGTGTAATAAATTTCTGAAATTCGTACGAAAAATAAACTGATTCGCGGGCGAAGCCGCGGGGCGTATCTAGTATCAAATAAATAGCAAAGTTTCGAATGCAAAATGCTTCTGAGACTTCTAGGCCTTTTATGCATGGCTTAATTACGTACCTATTATACGCGTGGTGACATACACGCAACATTAGAGCGATACATACGCGTAACGCGACGTAAAATAAGCCGCGCAAGATACGCCCAGTGTGTTTTGGCTTTAAACTCTTTCGTGATGTAAATAATTCTTCACAAACAAACTTATTCCGTGCCTTTTCAGCAAACGACGATATTATGAAAGCCCCTCGGTTGCGCAAGCTTCATAAAATACCAGCAGCGGCGGGGTAGTGCCTACCCTATTTTTAAATTCCTTTGGATGTATCACCCTTTCGGGTGAATTTAAACCCTCGTATGCTTGTAGGTTCGAGTTTATTTTGAGGAATTTTCAATTACGATCCATCACGATTACAATATTTCACTTCGAGGATTATTAGTGATCTTATGGTTTCCATTACATATATTGTTATTATTATTCACTCACTGTACCACAATATCGCTCTTAGTTAGGTCTATTATAAATGTGAAAGTTTGGATGGATAGATGGATGTTTGTCTTCAAGCCAGAACTACTCAACGGACAGGCTGAAATTTGGAACGGTCGTGGAATAAAACAAAGTCTACTTTTCATCAATTTTAATTGGGCGCAGTCACCTATTGAACTTGTTTGTTATTTTATATACCTAAACACTGCTAACAATTTTAGCATTTTGCAATTTCATCCGTTCACTAGCTGTGGCGCTGTTTTCGCCTAAAAATGTTCAGACCAGCCAAAGAAAAGGTGGGACGAGAAGTTGCAGGAGTAAAGTGGAAAGTGACTCAAGAAAGATTTATTCCCTCAAATTTTGTTATTTTGTGCATCAAATTTTAATTTTATGTGTAAGTTTCCTTAGCAATGGATAAGGTAAATCTAAATAAGAGGCTTTATATAATATTTTTTCTAGAATTTTATACGGAAAAGTCAGACAAGGACTTTTCTGAATAATGTCAAGGAAGGTCGTGACAAATATACATGAGCAATTTCACCGCGCTCTATAAAACAATCCCGCCCTGCCAGAGATGACTTGTGTCGGTATTTCCCCGGCGCAAGGTAAATCAACTGTATTGCCACTTGACTGACATTGCTTGCTACCCTCTCCCAAAGGGCTGCGACCTGTTTCAAATTGAAATTGAACTTAATTAATAAACCAACTTTAAATGATTATATCTTCTGCTGTATGTATGTTGTTTTTTACTCGAGAGATTAGTACCTAAGAGACCCGCAAAACTTAATAAACGGTTTTAGGAATTCGAAGTAGGTTAAATGGACAGGCAGATGTATGCTATAAATTAAATTAATTTAGACTTTGTTCAAAGCAGCAACAGAATGCCTACTTAGTACTATATACCAATTAAATTTAAAGCAAAAACGAAAGTTACATAGGTGCAGCTAGTTTTTACTTTATTTGCGATACCAAACTAACTAGGTACCGCACTAATACCCCAAGTTACCTTTATCCCAAAGATAAACTCAACTGTAAATGGTTTAGTAAGTTAGTTTCGCAGTTCGTTTATTAATTGGGGATGAAGGGACATTACCCTCGGGCGGGGGGCGATTACGGACTTCTCGGCAATCTAGCTTTCTAGTTGTCTCGATTGCCTTGTATAAAACAACTGATATGCAGATACTAGCGACCCGCCCCGGCTTCGCACGGATTTATTATACGTATAAACCTTCCTCATGAATCACTCTTATCTATTAAAAAAAACCGCATCAAAATCCGTTGCGTAGTTCCAAAGCTTTAAACATACATAGGGATAGAGAAAGTGACTTTGTTTTATACTACGTAGTGATTTGTTCCGAGTCTTCTGTATAATAAAGACAAAATAAAGTGGATCAGTTATCTAGTACTAGTTCTGGTTAACTTTAGGCTAGATGATGCTGTGTGAATTTGTCAGCATTATTATTTTCTTACATATAAAATAGTAATTGACTGATGAACAGACAACGCAGAGATATTGTTGGTACTAAGACGTATAAATTAAGTTAATTAATTTAAAAACTGTACAATTGAATTGAATTTTTAGTTATAAATTATAGTTATTATTATGTCGCATGGCATCTCTCTACATATTTTGCATTTTATCTTTCATACACATTTTTTCGGCAAATAATTATCTTTATATTAACAATTCAGAGCCCAGCAATTCAATGAACCAACATCACGAGACGCTTTATACCTAAGTTTCTTAACCCTTAAAATCACAACACGATATTATTATAATTCTGACGAACTCAATTACCAATTCTAAACCAAGTTCTATTCAGCGATATCCCCAACATCTGTTGAAATCTTACATTACATGTTATTAGTAGTTTAAATTGTTGTTTATTCGTCTAGACATCGCTATCGGATAATGTGGTTCTACATCTACACAAAAATGTTAAAATGAAATTCCTGCATAATGAGGATTCGAACATGCTCGAAGCATAATATGTATTATCGGTTCTGTAATCATAGATTTTTTGTTAACAAAGAAGTTATTTTATTAACTACGAAAATGACATCTATGGAATAGAAACGATTTAAAACAAGTATGTGTAAACAATGTAAACAATTGAGCTAACTGCAGACGGTTGCAAACAGTCTAGAGGTAGCTCTGATCCATGTCAATACAAATCGGAAGCTTCCCCAAAAAGTTACCCTTTTATTAACTAAAACAAAGTATATCGGGTCTAATTAGCGCAATATATTTTACGACATTGGTATCATCGGAACCAATCTGAAAAGAAATATAAAAAACTAGAAATAAAAGGTCTCTCAGGTTTTTTGAGGAAATAAAAGTTTTATTCGTTGTCAAAATCCAAGATTCTCATAACCGACGATATCATTCTTTTTTGCTCATTCTGGTAGAGCATCTAGAGGTACTATATTTTTCTAAGAGATTGGCCGCAAATTTAGACCGCACCACATCATAGCACTAAAATGTGTATAAAAATTGAATTCGTAAATTTAGATGCATTTTATATTGGCATCAAGTAACAGACAGCTCGCAGGCCATATACATAAGCTTTTTTGCCACTGTAAAATGTATCTAAAGATAACAAAAAGAAGCCCAAATTTGAATGGTTATGTTTCTGTTATGTGTTAGCGACCGGATTATGTATATGCTATATCCGTAATTTTTTATCTCTACGTTGAAACTTTTATAAAAGAAGATATTCAAACATAGTGGCAACTGATTAAGGTCCATTCTCGCACTTGACCATTTATTTTAAAACCCGGGCCGGCGGCGGAGCGTGATAAATCGCCGCACTATCTCGATGATGGATTATTCGACTGCAATCATGAGTTTACTCTCACAATTTGCACTCTGTCGCTTTTCACTACGGAGGCCTTTCGACTAACCGATACGACGGAAATATCTTTGATCTCCAGGAAATCTCCGGATGCTAAAAAGGGTTTGTTTTCATATTTAAGCATTCATATTTAATTTAACCCTTAGATGCGTCTCTCATGATACATCGGTAGGTAATAATTTTCGTGAGAAGTTGGGACGCGTTAGCGTGCTCATGCTCAAATTCTTAGAATTCGTCCATGGAAGTATTCACACAAAAGATCTCTTTATTTTTTGACTTGATTAGAGAATTCCATCGTAAATATTTTCCAACAATATTTCGTAGGTTTTGTAACCAGTTACTTATAGTTAGAAAAATATCAAGGATTGTAAAACCAAGCATAGAAAGAAGTCCGTCTTAAAACTATGTCGCAGTCCAAAAAGCTCATACTTAGCAAATAATTTATATTCATAATATATTTATAATTGTTTCCCCATATTATAAAACTTATAATAAGTAACAAATAAGCTTCAATAATTTCAAAAGGTATCTAAATTGTGTAATACCT
Source organism: Eupithecia centaureata (assembly GCA_944547425.1). NCBI lineage: Eukaryota > Metazoa > Arthropoda > Insecta > Lepidoptera > Geometridae > Eupithecia > Eupithecia centaureata. The sequence goes on along the minus strand of OX155676.1, from coordinate 3,021,924 downwards.
ATACAAAAAGAAGCACTCTATTTCGCTAGTGGTGCTAATACGTAATATTGTGGTCTACCATTAACATTCAATGATTAAACCTTATGGTAAGCGAAATGCATGACGATTGGATTACCGAAACTCGCGTAGGCAACATAATGGGAACATATAACTTGATGAAATATTACTATTGGAATGTTCCGCACCCACCTTTGGGTGTTTCTTCATCCTTATTAAAAACGCGAAAGTTTGTATGGATGGATGTTTGTTCTTCTTTCACGCAAAAACAACTGAACGGATCGGACTGAAATTTTGAACAGAAATAGTTTTTGCCCTGGAATAACACATAGGCTACTTTTCATCTCGTGAATCAGTTCCCATGGGATAGAAATAGCCTTGAAACTTTTTCATAGAAACAAAGCATGCGAAGCCGCGGGCAGAAACTAGTTTAAATTATTTTGGAACGACAATCACCTACCATCTTACATATATAAAGATAAGAAATTTGCCGATTTCTATCTAATGTATCATTAAAGGTGCGGCATATCTGAGGGTTTTGAAATACAGGAATCGTATTTTCATAAGAGTAATACATAATGCTCTACACCTGCGAGGAAAATCATTGTTTAGAATTATCTCGCTGTTCTAGAATCGCTCGACGATATTCTGAGTAGATTCCAGTTGTAAATGTAATTTGAGAATTGGAACTAATACTGGTATGTTTCAATTCTTTATATAATAAATAATTTTAAAATTTTTGGTCTGAAAACGAAAGGGGATTTAGTATTCAGCGGATTTGGAGTTTGGTTTTTGTTTTTTGGCCTTTTACGAAAGGTACTTTTGCAATCGGCTGATATTTCACAAAAAACATCACGATTTGAATGGACTTCCAAAAGTACACTTATTTCTCATCCGAAATATCGTGTGAAATGAAATTCCATTAAAAAAATACTTTGAATATGGAATAAGCCACATTCCGAGCAAAGTAAGTAGAGGTATAAAAACCATTTTTTAACTTGAGGACTAGGACAATGAGACGCTTTTACCATGCACTGGTAGAACTTTAAAAAAACAAGATGTAAGCTTACTATCTGTAAAGAGAAATATAACAATTTCCCACAATTTTGACAATGCTACGAATAGTGATGCGACCTGCGACCGCTAAAATGTTTTCAGTCCATCGGGGCAGATCTTCTCGCAGCCAAATGAACATACATCATCATCAACCTATATAGGACAGAAAGAATGCAGGCAATTGCTGGATGCGGCAAGCTGAAGACAAGGCGCTATGGCACTCATTAGAGTCTCCTCTATGTTTATTTAGTTATTTTGTAGAGCCTCGACTAATGAGTGCCATAGCGCCCTGTCGTCAGCTTGCCGCATCCAGCATTGCCTTACAGTCTTTCGCAGATCGTTATCCCACCTGGCTGGAGCTTTTTCTGAAGAATACGTTAAGGAATACATCTGACAGAGAATCGTAGCTCATAGAAATGGCAGAGCTAAAATGTTACAGGCTCACAAATAAAAGATATGCTTAGAATTAACCTACTACAACTGACAGAATGATAAGTAAGTTTACATTATTTAAGTTTTTTTTAATTTTTCCTTTGCTGTGTCGTAATATGCTATTCTTAGTACTTGTTTTACTAAAAAGCATATATTGTATTGATAGGCCTCTTTCGTACAAAGCCCATAAAAGCATCAGTAAAACGGTGTCAAGAGGAGCGCGCCAATGGGACGGTTGTATGCAATAATTCAGTGTAAATTGCTCGTCGTCCGTCGTACATTACCGCGCGACATTCAATGCCTGCGTTGTTCACTCTTGCATTGTCCTGCCCTGATAGGATGATGGATTGCGCTCAAACAGTTTAATGCACAATTTTAAATTTATATTTCGCAGCCATTTTGTAGCCTTTTGCAGCGCTTTCTGGCGCTGAGTGCGGGAAAGTAATTAATTTTTGTACCTACTTGAAACTCGAATAGCAATTCACTTTTGAGTTTTAATCAATTTGTGCTTGAATGGTTATGGTTTCAAAGGCTTTGATGATGCGGCCGGAGAGTGGACTAAATACTATCTAGCTGGGAAATTGACTGTCTAAAAGCTCTTATTGCTCGAAGCGGTCCATGGATTTATAAATTTGATTCAATTACTTTTTCAGCGATATGAAAACCAAAAAGAAGTCGACTACATTATATTTAGAGAATACAAACTTTAAAATGGGTTACAAGAACAGTTGTCATACAACATAGGTTAGATACTAATAACAAATTAATTTACAATCAAAAAACAGTATAAAATTTACTCGTATCAATGGCGAAAATACGGATAAAATAGGCCACCGGAACAATTTTTGACACGGTTCTCAATGGTTTTCAGCGGCGCCAAAATTTTAGGGGTAAAGATAACCCTTTATCTTGACCTTTCGGAAAATCTTAAAAATAAAAAAACAAGATTAAAAAAAATGTGAACGGTAAGGGTCTTCTCCTTCAAATATTATTTTGCAAATAAGTCCACCTAAACACCCACCGAGTTTGTCTAACCCTCCACCAAACACCCTGTATAATGTATATGAGTAGGTATATCAGTCATTTAATACTCAAAACACAAGCTCTGCTGAGTTTGGGGCTAGATGATGCTGTGTGGATTGTCCCGCATTATTTAGGTACCTATATTTGTTTATAATATGAGTTAAGCATTCATTTTATATCTGTTATAACAATAAGAGACATTGCATTGCACCTCCATCGCACAGATGCCAACTGCCAAGTCCTAGTTTTTGTAAGCCGCGAGCTCGGTGCATTCAGAGCCCGTAACCGACACATAAAGGACTACAATAAATTCAATTGAACGAGTGTCAGACATAACTCCGCTCGCGCCCCGCCCGCAACAGAACATTCTAGAACGGAATAAGTTATAGTATCTTAGTTCGCGAAAACAGAACAAGGGATAGCGTCTTGGAATCTAACGCAAAGGTTCGATGTTTTGTTTAAACTTATATTAATAAAGCATATGATACATTTTTTATTACCAAAGAAATTTGCAATCAAGAAAACGGAACAATTAAAACTAGTATACACAATTGAGCTATAGGTATGTAGACGGTTGCAAAGTTTAGAGGCAGATCAACTGATCAATATCTATACGCATTTGCTTCCCTTGGAGTCGAGACCCTAGATCAGTGGGGTACCGAGAGTCCCGGCTTTAAAAAATAACAGCATCTCTGGTCGATGCGACGCGTGGCCCGAGAGCTGGTGAGTATCTGGCGCAGCGCATCAGCATTGCCATACAGCGTGGTGATGCAGCCATCTACAGTTTGAAAATACACAGTTACAAGTTATATCTATAATGAACTAAAGTTAAAAACACACTGAAGCCGGAGGCGGAGCGGAGGCGAAGGCGTGGCGGTTTCTACTATGGCACCGCGTTGCCGCCGCCTGCGTTGGAGGCGTTCATAGGATTCCATAGAATACAACTCGCACGCATTCGCCTCCGCTCCGCCTCTGGCTTCTGTGTGTTTCGAACTTTAAAGAGAACGCGTTCCAATTTTTTCACTAACGCTGCACCATTTTACATCTAATAACAACAGTTTAAAGTTCAATTTACATTGTAAGCAGCTTCACAGTGGTACATTCTAACAAGAAGAGGGAAAAGTTTAAAACGATGCGAGTCGTTTGTGAAGAAGTTTGCTTTCTTATTATTTCCCGGCTCGGCCGGGTCGGAGTTGAATGTCCTTGACAGGTTTTCTGCCTTGATAATCATATTATTTGCAGGTACAGGTTTTTAAAATATATTCAATTTTCTTTTTTTTTATATGTTGGACAATCCGCACAGCACCATCTACATCACACAAATAGTTAAATAAACTTGATAGTTTTCCGATTTTCTCGCTCTGGGTATTTTCTAGTCGGTACCTATTCAATTATAATAATAAATAATGTTGGGCAATCGACATAACATCATTTAGCAAAGCAGAGCTAGTGATAGGAGTAGGTACGAGATGACTGATATCACTACATAGTATAAAACAAGTCGCTTTCTCTGTCCCTATGTCCCTTGGTCCCTATTATTCCTACTTCTATGGTCCCTACGTATGCTTAAATCTGTAAAACTACGCAACGGATTTTAATGCGGTTTTTTTATAGATAGAGTGATTAAAGAGTAAGGTTTACATATATAGTAATCGAACCCGCAAACTCCTGCGTCGCATTAATGTGTGAGCTCCTCTAGTTGTCAGTCCCCAAAGAAAATAACCCAATGCTAACCCTTTTAAATCCTTGTTAAACTTGGAACTGCGAATAGTTTCTGTTAAATATTCCCCCGTGTCCCACTCTGACTTCGAAAATGATACCAAAATTATGTAATAAGATTCTAAACTTCTGCGAACAAAACTAATAGTGTGCAAAACTGTCTAGATACATTGTGTAAAGTTAAAAACTAAGCTCTTGGCGTAAGCTGAAAGTTTCTAGAAGATTTAAAAACTTTCGTCATAAAAGATTCCAAGGGAATTTATGAGTATGGAGATTTATACAGAAAAATATGTCCATCGAGAACAAAATTAAATGTTCTTCTATTTTGTACATGAATTAATTTTCGCATTTTGAAACTATATGATTGTTTAATTATTCCCATTAGGTAAGTGATTACTCGTAATAATTAGATGATTACGCTTGGGAAATACCAAGTTTATCAACGCCATTCTGAGCATTCTGTGTGAGAACATTATGAGCTATAATAATAATAAAAATGCTGGACAATCCACACAGCATCATCTAGCCAAAGTAAGCTACTTAAAGCTTGTATTATGGGTACCAGACAACTGAAATGCTTATTTAATAAATTAAATACATAAATAGATCATTTTTTTATTATTCATAGAAAACACCAAAACTAACGGAAGACACTTTTGCAGATCGTGCACAATTATTTTCCGAGTCGGGAAACGAACCCGCAACCTTTTGAATCGCAGGCGGACTCTTGTCCTCTACACCACTGAGGTCGTCAAAGCTTGTATGTATGTGATTTGAACAAACAAACAACCTTACCTACATAAATACTCAGTTCAAAACTCCACAGCTGTTTTGTTCTAGAACTTTCCTCAGTCATTCCAAAACACACCTTTGAGTAAAATTAAAGCTAACTTTGGAGTAAAACTTAGTACTAGCAAGCTTCTAGCTTTCCGTCCACATCTCGATCACACTTGTGATTTGTTAGCGAACTCCTCTCCTAAACTAAGCTGTTAGCAGCCGGAGCCGGGACAAAGAGCTTGTTAAGTTTGCAGCTCGCCTCCCCCGCGCAAATAGGTAACTTGTAACGAATTAGCCAGTAGTAACTGTGGACTTGGACAATAACTGTAAATATTTTAAGTGGAATTATTTAAACGCTTCTTTGATGGAAATAGGACTTAGGGCGTACAAATAAATCCATCTATACTTATCACTACATGGTATAAAGCAAAGTCTTTCTGCTGTTTGTATGTCTGTCAGTATGCTTAGATCTTTAAAATTACGCAACGGATTTGAATGAGGTTTTTTTTAATAGATAGATTTGAATATGTACAATATATCTGGTATTGGCATGAATCAGTTGAGCTCTAGCCTATTTGCAACTGTCTGCAGTTAGCTCAATTGTTTACCTATTTTTAATTTGTTTCTATCCCATGATTGTAATTTCTTTTTTATAAAGTTTTACTTACTATCCTATATTTACTATCTCTATATATAAAAATGAATCCCTATTTCCCTTGCTCACGCCATCACGCGTGAATGGCTGGACCGATATCGCTAATTCTTTTTAGTGTTTGTTTTAGTCAGGAGAAGGAATGAAAGAAAAAAATAGGAAAAATGCGCGGAAAATTCGGATTTACTTTTCATGAAAGGACAACGTCTGTCGGGTTAGCTAGTTCCACATAATTTTACCGATGTCCGTAGTTACAGTAGTGGCACACAGTCTAGTCCAGGCACCAAACGTGCTTCGACTACCTTCGCAATCTAATTTCCTAAAGCATTGTCTGCTATCATTGGACCAAACTGTGAAATACAGTTCTTAGATCACGTCACGATTCCTAACGTGTTTCTCGAAGATCTTGTCTTTTCACTACTAATATAGAAGCCTAAGTGCTCTGAATTCAATATTACTAAATTGGCAACACTAATGCGATTGTGAAGGGAGGTATTGCTCGCTTAGGATTGTTTGTTCAAGATAAAATAGGTAATTAAATATAAATAAATAAATAATTCCGGACAGTCCACACAGCATCATCTAGCCCCAAGCTAAGTAGAGCTTGTGTTATGGGTACTAGATGACTGAAATACTTAAGCGTCGCAGGCGGACCTTCGCCCACCGCGCCACATCAATCGTCAAAAATAGTTGTAATATTATTATGACTTTATTATTACTTTTGAGCTAGTTATTATGTATTATTTTCAGGTAATTCCGTTAGTAGAGAACCTTGTGCTTAGATAAACCTAACATAGGTTTTTAAGGCACTGCTAACTTATGTAACAAAATTGTTTTTAATCTTTCTATCGCTGTATATATCTCTTTTTATCTATCTCTGTCTGTCTCTATCTATATCCATCGATCCATATATATATCTCTTTCTATATATATCCATCTCTAACTATATAACTAAAGCAGCGTGTAGGAAATAATTTTTTATTAAATGTGTTTTTCTTTATACGTATACAAATACGGTACATATTGGCTTCGTATTTCCATTTCGTAAGAGGCTAAAACTCGTCACACATCGTTATATTATATCGAATCCTCGTAAAATATAATATTAAAGTGTCTTCGACGTTTGTGACGCGCTTAGGAAGTGACGTCATTGGTAGGTAATGTGATTATTTGGCTCCTGCAAATTGGAAATTCATGAGCTCTTGGTAAGATGTGCTAAGTCACTGCCAGGGATATGGTAAAGGAACACTATTTGTCATCGTCAAATACACCGTTAATACATAAGTGACTAGGTATAGAGACGGAGCCAACTATAAAAAAACTGAATACATTCCTGAATACGTCCCATTATTATTATTGTATTGTAATTTTTGAATTATTAGGCCCCATATCGAAGACAATTCATACAACATCATCTAGCCCCAAGCTTAGCAGAGCTTATTTTGTAGGTACTAGGTAACTAATAGAATTCATAAATTATACGAATTAATATACTTTATTTTGTATTAAACATATAGAAACAACCAAAACAACCTGAACAAGCATCTAAAGATAGTAAAAGAAATTGTTCCGAGGCAGAAATGGAACCCGCAACCTTTCTGCGTAGTCGTAAGCGGCTTCGCTTGTTGCGATACAGAGGTCGTGATAGTATGGTTGCAATAGCTTTTGCCCAGAGTTATTCTGGACTACAAAGCATCTCTATCTAGATATGGGCAGTGTTGGGTTTTATGAAACTTCATTTATTATCACATTTATCACACTTGCCCCCAAAACGAGTGTGCCCTAGCGGACACATAGGCTTGTGAACCAAACAAAATTAATTCTGCTCGCATATAGACAGCGGTAGGCCAATGTATACTTTCTCGTAGGTACCTAATTAAAAGGAAAAGGATTGGTTATAAAACCCTGAATGTTTCACAAAATTAAATAAAAATAAAGCAATCCGTCGCCATTCACCGCGAAATTGAGAAGGGACAAAACGACGGTTACGAAACTTTTCACTCCAAATATTTGTACAAGTTTGATTCCGGAAAACCTTTTTCTCTAAGAATCGCGTAAATTCATAAAGAATGAAGCATTTGCAAGTGAAATGAAAGCGGGAGGGAAAATAAAAGCGCCGGTCGGAAGTGGGATTCCCATTGTTACAACACTCCCGATGAGGTCCATTTATGCATACGAAAACTTATTACGATTTCGAGCGGAAAAGTGAGGAAATACCATTTTTATCTTCAAGATGCCTTCAGGGTGTTCCAGTTCAACAGATCTTACATTTTAACGAAAAAGTAATAAATGTAGCTATAGAATTATATTTTTTATCATATATATCATGAATCTGTATATACATTGAACTGTCAATACAGATTCACGATACGAATATACTTCATAATAACTTTACCTTACTTTTTTATTATACCCCTTTGGATCGAGAATCTAGTTCCGAGGGCACTGAGATATCTGATTGTCAGGTCAAAGAGACACGAGACCCGAGTGCTGGTGAGAATCTGGAGCAGCACATCAGTATTGCCATACATATATCTTGGCAAGGCCATAAAGTGTATTGGAGACGCTTCCAACTCGTATCGATATGGATCTGTTGAGCTACCTTGCCTCTTTGTGAGCAACGAATGAATAAATAAATCTATTCCTTGATTGTTATGTTTTTTGTCTAAGTAGTTATATATAAAATGTCATTTTTTTATCAAAACAGAAGTTTTGTTATTAAGATTATTGGAAATATTGTAAACCAAATCGTAGTATAGTCAATGTAAAAACTTCTATTTATAAGATAGTTCGCCAAAAACATCTTAAACCTTCATGTAAGATGTTCTCTGGTAAAAGAACTAGGTACACTTGAAAAATCAGTCATAAGTTGTCGGATGTCGCGGGTTCATCATAAACCATACAAAATTTTGCTCAAAGAATTTTCTGGTATAAGCTTATTCTTTTAGAATTCGGGACCGTCTGATTCAGTTGAATGATGAAATAAGCACATTTAGTTGCTCTTTTTCAACTTATCTACAATTAAATATATGAAATCTCTTAGAATAGCAACAGTTGACTAGCCTGTGAATATTTATTCTAGAACTTTTCTCGAAGAAAGACATTATTATGTTACATCGATGATGAACGATTAGTCAGGTCTATTGAGGCTTTTTTTTAATGAAAGTTTTAAGTTTTTCAGATGTCGTTTTGATTTTGAGATCGAGTAGGGTCTGATCGAACGGACGCACATGTGTCATAAATGACGTGTATGTACAAAAAAGTGGCTACGGGTTGCACACCGAACCTGCCAAAATAGCCCGATCTGTTGGTCGACATAATGTAAACAAAAAAACACTTACTTAAAATAGTATGTAAACTTAAAACTGTTGTTTAGTTTTATTATTTCTTACTCCGACTAACGTGAATGAAAGAAAACAGAGTGAGAAATAGCAATAATTTGAATAACCAGACTATTATGATTATGAATAAGGGGTGTTTGATTTTTTTAGACATAATTCTTTAAACTGTTTTTCCAACTTATCGTCGCGAGTACATCTAATAGTGCGGTACCGCAAAGTAAACAATGTAAAAAACTAGCATCGCCGTCCCTAATCGGGGGTCTCTGAATCTACGAATACGAGCATTATCAAATGCTCATACATTTCAGTTACCTATCCCCGGCACAAAGAAGATTAAAAATTCCTCCCGAGTTGCCGGCAACTTTTCGGAATCCTTCCATTATTACGGGCTACATTGTACACACTCTTGCGAGGTCGCGAGTTCGTTAGCTACATGAAAAGCAGCATTAGTGGTTTGAGTGCTCTTTATGCAGTTACCAGTTAATTCTAAATATGTTACGACTTTTCATTCACATATTATGTCTTTGGAATTTTTAGTAAATAAATACGTTGAGTTATGATTTCCTTTTTAACTCCTCTGCTCTTATTTTAAGGAAGGACAAGAGGTTATCAATTCGTTGGTTTTTTTAACCTATTATCTACTCGAAGAGGCTTGAACTTATACTGAAAATAATTTAGTTTTAAAGTTTATTCATACTTCCCAGGTGACTATTTAAATATCATCGATCGAACGAGCATTTAAAAAAAACGAAGAGAAAAAAAGGTCGAATGTCGGAAACTCATTTGGTCATAGTAGATATTTTTTTTATTATACGTAGAAAACAACCACACCAATGGAACAAATTTCTGCAGATCGTACACAAATTTGTTCCGAGGCGGGTATCGAACCCTCCTGCGTCACAGGCGGACTCTCGCCCGCTGCGCCACTGAGGTCCTCATGTCTAAGCTTTGACCTTTGCGTTCATAACTTCCTGGTTACTGTGTAAACGCGGCCGGAGTGGACGGATAATCCGAAAAGGCCAGGAACATTATCTCGCACTAGCGGCCTGACCGCGCGCTTGCGGCCGCGCCGCCTCGCGTAGGGACGAAAAATTTAAGAGATGCTTTATGGTAGCCCTTGTATCTGACCTTTAGGTAGGTACGGATAGCGACAGTTATTTCCAACGCATATTTCCGAAGAGAGGAGGCGGTTGCTTATCACTACATACTATAAAACAAAGTCGAATTTTCTGTCTCTATGTCCCTATATCCCTTTGACTGCATAAATCTTAAAACTACGCAATGGATTTTGATGCGGTTATTTTTAATAGATAGAGTGATTCAAGAGGAAGGTTTATACGTATAATAAAACTGTGTGAAGACGGGGCGGGTCGCTAGTGAGTGTCTTATAAAATTGATGTTTAATGTTCATTTCAAAAGGAATCTTCTCGCGGACGAGTTGTCCACTTCAACCATGGATTTGAGTAAAACTCGTCTGAATCTAAGACCAAAAGATACGTACGATTTGTGCCTTAACACAATAGTAAAAGGACAACTCATCCGCTCTCGAGTTTTCATTCGGACGAGTTATACCCTAACCCTGAGCAACGTGGTTGTCAATTCGAGACACTGACCCTACATAACTGTAGTGTTTTGAAGGTTTATCTTAGTTATCTTCATTAGATGCTAGTCTTAGACAGGAAGATGTCTGAAAAATACCTTGGCTTAGGCATATGCTGCATGCAGTGAGCTAAAGAAAGAACTCATTGAGACCCCCACCCCGCAGGGTGGTTGCGAATAACCTAAAATGCACGCGCATTTTAGGTTATTCGCAACCACCCTGCCGTCTTTTGCGTTATTTAAACAATCTGACATGATAGGTAATCAAAAGATGGAAGTGCGATTGAAAGATGGGAAGATCGAAAGATGGGAGTGTGATCCAAAGGTGGCGTTGGTATAGGGTTAAGTCCGAATTGATCCCCCAGCAGGGATTTGTGCATCACTGCCAAAAACCTAACTTCCTAAAATCGCAATCAACTTTTCATAGGCTTACTATGTACATGTGACGATTTTGTTACACGTTGGGAGAGGTACTGTGCTATCTCCCTAAAAATAATCTTATAATTATTACCTACTATTCTATAGCATCTGTCTACAGTCTTTCGCAGATTGTCATCCCACCTGGCTGGAAGGTCATAGACTTGACTTAGTTTACATTAAATCAACAGTACGTCCGCATGCATATTTGAAGCAGTGGTCGTGTAGAGATAAAGTCACCATTAATATCAGCGAAATCGAAAGAGCTCGATAAAGTTGTATCCACGCAAGTAGCTCGCTAATTACCCGCATACACTCAGCCGATCAATTACGCGAGACGACAAGCTTTGACGATTAATTATTAATTCAATGTCATTCATGTTGAAGCAGCCGCAATTAGATAAGTACACGGATTATGCAGAGTTTGGATGGTGTTTTTGAAACGAACCTTTTCAAGAAAACTGTAAATAAAAAATCTAGCATATAGCGTTATCTAGCCCCATAGAAAGCAGAGTTGGGTTTTATGTACTAGATAATAGTTATCATAATTATATCATAAGTTACTGATACTGTACATGTAGTTTTTTTTTTATTATTAAACTCCTAACACAAAATTACACAAACCTTTGTCTCGAGGTGGGAATTGAAACCGCAACCACCTGCGTCGCAGGCGGACCTCGCCTTGGCTGACTTTCGCTTCTCAGAGGTCATCAAATATTTAAACTTATACTACGAGAATCTTTAATATCCCTTTACCAATATTATAAACGCGAATTTTTGATCCTGTTTCACGAAAAAACTACTGAACGAATCGAGCTGAAATTTCGAATAGACGTCGAAGATCATGTCTTAAATAAGTTCTGATGGTATAGAAATAGCCTTGAGACGTTTCCATAGAATCATCGCGTGCGAAGCTGCGGGCAGACACTAGTAGGTGCAACACATTTGCAATAAAAATAGCATTTAGACATAGCTAGATAGCTATGAGTATATAATACTGTGAAAATTATCCAGCATAATTTATGTACTTAACTAGCGACCCGCTCCGGCTTCGCACGGTTTTATTATACGTATAAATCTTCCTCTTGAATCTATCTATTAAAAAAACCGCATCAAAATCCGTTGTGTAGTTTTAGAGATTTAAGCGTTCAAAGGACATAGAAACACACATAGGGACACAGAAAGCGACTTTGTTTTATACTAAGTAGTGATGATAATATTTTTACTAGAGACAAAGCGATCATCAACCAGCAATATTCAATTTTTTCCAACTTTACACTGTGATAATTCACAGAGTTACTTCAGAAATTCACCGCTGTTACTTGAGCCAAAGCGGGAATTTCATGGATTTAATATTCCCGACAGTGGCATAACACCAACTGCTATCAAGAAGCACCACAAATCTCCGGCTTGCGGCATGCTAACTAGTAGAGATGTGTTCGGGAGACCTAGGGATGCGCAAAATCTAATGAAGAACCGGAACTTGTAGGTTTATTCCGATTATTTATATACTATATATTTGCGTAGCGACCTAGAGTTACTAGGAAAAAACTATCAATCTAAAAAAGCTAACACGGTCGGAATATTTTGTTATTATAATATTCAAGGATATTTATCGCGTTGATTTACCTGATAGTATCTGCCCATGGATTCGCACACGTTATTTCATAGAACCGTTTTTAAGCTACATATTTCTATTCTATGGGAACTGATATACAATGGGATGAAAGCAGACGTTACCAAAACGTGCGATTCAAAACGCATAATTTGTACATAGTATAAGGTCGCTTTCCTTCAGCAAGTTAAACAATTTAGTCGTTGCAATGTACCGGGATGTCCCATCACTAGTCAAGAACACAGTACATTTGCATAGATCATAGTGAAGTTATTGCTCTGTTCACTAGGTGTGTTGTTTGGGGTGACGCGGGCAGGACTATTACACATTATATCTATCATATGCGAGAAAGTACTATAATAGAACAAGTGAGGATGTTGGTTGATATTAGAGCTAACAAAAATAATTTCCGGAAATAAGTTTGATGAAGAAGTCTCTTTGAGTTCGACATACGGCTCTTTGAATTTAGCTTAGCATTAGACATCCTGATTGGGAAAATAGACCGAGGCTTAAAAGCTTAAAAGTTGTATCGTTGAGAAAGAAAAATAGTTGATCTGTTTTAAGTTGTGTGGAAGGGAACAAATTTCAAAAAATAAAATGTTCTTATCAAAACAACTAAAAAGTTGTATCGATGAGAAAGAAAAATAAGTGATCCGTTTTAGTTGGTCAGTTTTCTCTTAGACATAAATCATAAAATAGCTTTTAGCCTTCTTTTAGACATTAGCTTGTAGCTTTGCCTTTGACATTAGCTCTGTGGATTGTTAAATTACTATAATTTGCGTGAGCCATCGCACTATGAGAAAATAAAAAAAAAAACAGACTTGAACCAGAGGCCCTCTCAGTACGAAATGCGCTGCCAACTACGCCACGGAGTCTCTACCCTCCTGGTTGAATTTTTTTACGACCTTATACGGGATCTAAGGCCGTTGCTCAACCTTCAGGGGAAACATTGAAATTTTTATCCAATCCTATTCAAATATTTGACGATCGATGTAGCGCGGTGGGCGAAGGTCCGCCTGCGACGCAGGAGGTTGCGGGTTTGATTCCCGCCTCGGAACAAATTTCACAAATTTGGTCTGGGTGTTTTCTATGCATAATAAAAATATCTATGTATATAATGTATTAAATATATCAGTTATCTATTACCCATAGTACAAGCTTTGAGTAGATAGATAATAACTCTATTGCACCATCAAAGTTATAAACATCAGAGCAATACTAATTAAAACTAAAGTGGCACAATCGGCGGCCATATCGCTAACAGCGATCTCTTCGAGTAGCTTACTTTGGGACTAGATGGTACTGTGTGGATTGTCCAACATATATTTATTTATTTTACATTTAATATTAAAGTTACATTTACTTCGTTTGACGAGAGGCTTTGCTTATTTCTAAGGATTATTAAATTACCTATAATGCGAGCCATTGCACTCGGGGAATATTTAAGAAGCCTTATTTATTTATTTGTTTTAGGGGAGACATCGGTACAATATTACTTATCTAAATAAACACAGTATTGAGCAGCAAGGTGACCATTAACAGGCTCCCACAAATAGCTACATTACTTTTTACTAACTGCTTAGAAATATATCCCCCAAGTAAATAAATAAATAATGCTCTATAATCCACACTAAATCACCTAGTCCCAAGCTAAGCAGAACTTGTAGTATGGGCACTAGTAACTCTATCTATACAGTAGTAAGTTTATTAGGGAATCTAATCCATGTAGCGCCAAGTATTCTGACATCAGGACTAAATTACTTTGAAAGTAGGACGACTTGAAGGTTTCTAAGATCCTTGCGAGTAATATCCGACAATCTACAAAGCTCAATCACATTTGTTTTCAGGAAACTGCTTTCGACTACTTTCTGACTGGTGGTGTTGATATGGATTAGTTGAGCTAATTCTAGACTGTTTTGCAACCATCTGCAGTTATCTAAATTGTTTCAATTGTATCATCATCATCAACCTATATCAGTCCACAGCTGGACAATTGTATAATACTAGTTTTGATTTGTTTGTATTCTTTGATTATGTTTAATAAATGTATTTGTAGAAACTGGTTAGATTCAATTACGACTACAAAGTTTGACGACCGATGTGGCATTTATTTTATTTATTTTTAATACTGTAACTACGTAGGTACTTATAATGAACTCAAATATAATAATCAAAATAAATGAACTTAAGTCACAAAAGTAATATTGAACCAAAACGAATAAATTCTGTAAGTACATAATTTAATTAATAAAAAATTAAAATATCTATTATAAGCTTATCTACCTTGCTTAGAATTCCGCTTAGCTGTAATAGCAGTTGTCAGTAAGTCAGTGCTACAGTTTACTCAGGCTTTTGTAACTATTTCAGGAAGACTGTTTTACTCGGTCTCATTATACACGTTAACTTCCCTGACATCGAGGCAGGGTTCTTAGTTTGTCGCTATTCCTAGTAAACAATTATTAGTTCCTCCTTACGTATATCGATACCTGGAATATCACAATGCACGGTTTATTTCCAGCTCTTTAGAGTGTAGTAGAGAATGGCACTCGATAGTCCTCTGTACTAGGTACTCTCATTTGGTTCAAAGCAGCCATTTCTAGGATCAATATGTCAGTATAGGCAAGACACTTCTATTGGTATTTAAAAAATAAAATCTTTTTATTTCGGACTATAGATCCATGTTATAGTTAGTAAGAACTTATACTATGTTACTCGTAGTAGGTAGGTGAAGCAAGTTATAGTTAAATTATTAAAAAAAATAGGGCAGTTTCAACACCACAATCGAATTTGCAATCGCAGCATTGTTCGAATGCAGTGCCTATAGTGAACTGTCCCATTTTAACGGATTTAAGCCTAGAGTATGTTTGACTTGTAGATGGCTTGCAGATTTCAGAAAGCAGCCCACCCTACCAGGGGCCAAATTCCACTAATTTTAAAAGAAAGGTCTCAATAGCGTCATACTATCAAGATGGTTAAAACGACGTTTGCATTTGGTATTCTACTATTTTTTGCGCTTGAAGAGACTTTCATAATTAGAATGTCGAATTGGTACTCATAAACGTAATGATGGAACGGAATATTCTACTTTCACTTTCGTATGCGTGTACTATTCACACATGTGACCTTCCAAATCACTAAAAACAGCGTTCCCCTATCTTTTTAATTTTTTGTGTGTGATTCACGAAGCCACGTCATAAGATCCTTTTCCGACCACCATTAAGTACACTGACATACACAACTTGTATCGCTTTTCTTTCACACAAAGTAGGGTCGCCGACTGCTCTACATAAACGGATAACACTCATCAACACAAAGGCCAAAAATCCCTGAATCCAAAGAACTGCGCATAAAATGAAACCTCCGTAATGAGAGATCAAAGACTGGTCTTGCGTGCACTTGTATAAGGCCTCAGGGTTTGGTCTTCATAAGCGGAGCGATACGAGAATGTATTTATAAGTATTTTTTATTTTAAGTAAGTAAAGTCAATCAAGTGAATCAATAAATTTATTTCTTTAGGCTTACAAAATAAGCACTTAGACAAGTCCAATTTTAAACTATAGGTAGGTACATATTTATCGAAATAATATAAGAAATAAAGTGATAATTGATTTTCGCTTCGCTTCAATCTTTTGTCTATGTAACATGGTAGAGATAACCTATATATGGTGCCTAGGTAATAGTGAACCTTGTATTGATCACGATCGCCGCAACGTTACGGAAACGTATAATCAGGTTGAGATTATGTTTTTAGTTAATTTTCATTCTCATTTCAATCTGTAAAACTGTTTGTCCGTCGAATAAACATTTGACGGACAAACAGTTTTATAGATACGACAATTGGAAAGGGACGAGGTTCGACAGATCCTTGCTGTGACGATATGAACATCACATCTTGTGCATCACGATGATTATTAGCTTGTAAGAATATCATTTTCCTTGTCAACTCAATACTGTATTTCATGGGTACTTACCTGCAATTGGTGGATCACATCTGGTTATTTCTTATGTGATCATTAATTTGTGTATTTTCAATCGTTTGCTGCAAGTATTTAAGATACGTAGTAGAGTACTATCTGTCTATACTACTAGATAGAGTAGAGTAGATAGTATAGCGATATTTTGGAATTATACCAAAATATGGCGATTTTATTTAAATAGTTTAGTGTGTTGAACTTTGAAAGATAACCACAAGAGTACGTTTTAAAATAGGTTTGTTAATGAAAACTGAAGCAGACCGACACGTCGAAAACCGTTGGGGTAAACGTGTTCTTGAGTGGAGACCGCGAATTTGTAAACGTAGTGTAGGACGCCCTCCGGCCAGGTGGGATGACGATCTGTGAAAGACTGCTGGCAGATGCTGGATGCGTCAAGCTGAAGACAGGTCGCTATGGCGCTCATTAGGGGAGGCCTATGTCCAGCAGTGGACTAATATGGGCTGATGATGATGATGATGAAGCAGCCCACTTGTACTCGTATTTTCTATTTTTAAGAACCTTCTTGAATCACTCTGTCTATTGATAGAAACCGCATTAAAGTCCATTGCGGTCACGCGTCGCTTCGACTATGAGAGCCAGTAAATGCGTAGGCTCTCGTGGTTAATTTAAATTTGATAAAGTTAATCGAGCTTTTGCCAAAAAAAGCTCCTCGTTAGATTACCTATCGTTCAGAGTAAGTAACACCCAGTTAGTATCAGTCCTATCATTAGAATCGCCGTGCTTTTCCCATGCAAAGCTATCATATTGACGACCGATGTGGCGCGGTGGGCGAAGGTCCGCCTGCGACGCAGGAGGTTGCGGGTTCGATTCCCGCCTCGGAACAAATTTGTGTACGATCTGCAGAAATTTGTTCCGTTGGTCTGGGTGTTTAATATGTATAATAAAAAAATATCTATCTATGTATATAATGTATTAAATATATCAGTTATCTAGTAACACAAGCTTTGAGTAGCTTACTTTGGGGCTAGATAATGCTGTGTGGATTGTCCAGCATTATTATTTCACTTTATTTATTTTAATACTCGTTATCAAATACATTTTTTACTATAGAAAATACAAAAATATTATAAAACTAATCTACAGTAAAAAATATATCAAAACGGTGGATCACCGGCCGCGAAGCTAGGCTCAAGCAGCCGGTGACTAGGGTTGCAGACAGAGGAACTTCCTGACGATACGCGCCGAATCCAGGAGAACCGCTTTTTGGATCTGACCCTTGATCCAACTTCCTAGCGAGAGTCTCTTGAAATGTTTATCGAGGCTCTTCGCTATTACCCCGTTAACCGAAACGACTATCGGGACGATGGTCGCTGAATCAACATCCCACATGCTGACATTATTATTATTATTATTATATTTCAATCGCTCATCGCTCCAGCCTTAGCTCTCATACGCCAGACCTTACTGCAAAGCGTAATTAGTCCGACAAAAAGGGCATGATTGTGTAATCTAACGTCCCCTCGAGCCCCTGGGCCCTATTGACCTTTGTCCCATAATGAACGCTGGCTTCCGTGGCTTGGGGCGCCGCGCCGCCATTTACTCGTATGGACTGTTTTGCCAAGCACTACAGTTACATTCAGTTAAATTTGTCATCTCAAACTATTTCAAAGATCTACGAACTTTAATTATATCCCAAAAATGTACTCCCGTTGATGTCGTGAACTTTCGGATTAAATCGTTACCTCTAAATTTGGGTTAGTGTTATAAAACGAATAAACTGTCTTTGAGTTATAATTGTAAAAAAAAACATATCTATTGTCTTTCTCTCTATCTTCGATAAAAGTAGTCGAAGTACCTAATAGATTATACTGAACTCTCCTGCAAACTATCTTGAGTTTGCACCATGTAAAACTTATAAAAACATGTAAGTAAAACTTATAAAATGATCATCTAGTTTTGGGACATAAAGCTAAAAATGATTTTTTTTTGTTTTATCTTTTTTATTAATAACCCACCCCGGCTTCGCACGGTTTTATTATACGTATAAACCTTCCTCTTGAATCACTCTATCTATTTAAGAAAATCGCATCAAATCCGTTTCGTAGTTTTAAAGATTTAAGCATTCAAAGGAGCATAGGGACATAGGGACAGAAAAAGCGACTTTGTTTTATACTATGTAGTGATGTTTCTAATGTACAGTTTACTATACTTTCAAAGAAAGACTACTTTAGACTATTTGCAACCGTCTGCAGTTAGCTCAATTTCAATTGTATTTACTAGTTGTAATTTTTTCTATTCCTTGATTGTAATTTTTGTTGTTAACCCGTGAAAAGGCGCGCTATGAGCAATTTGCTCACACTAAAATTGATTGCGGGAGTTTTTGGTGATTTTGACTTCATAGAACCCTGAGTGCCTAGGTACCTTCCTAAATATTCAACCCCTTTCCCCTCGCGTAATTCAAACACTGCTCAGGTCCACTGCGACCACGCAGTGAAGCATTTGTGGAGGCTCCGCACCGCCGCGCGGCAATTTGCTCATCGCGCGCCAATCCGCGTATGTGTTTTTTTTTGAACCAAAAGAATATTATTATGTTTTTCTTGTGTTTTATTCTATTAAATCGATCATTAATTACGTAAGTACTTTGAAACCATTATTTTAATGCCATTTTATTTAGTTTTCAGTTACAACGCACATAACAAACATTGTGCTATATGTCCTAAATGTATGAACAGTCGATAAAAAAAAGCATGCACTTCAAGCAAGCAATTACTCTACACCGAGCACATAACGTATATGTGTACAACATCTTTCGGGAGGCACACTTGTCCTTTTCTCATGGAAGAGTGAAATTTTTAAGTATTTATAATATTAAATTTTTTATGGTGATTTTTTGAAGACTTCTAAAGACAGTAGATCCAAAATAAGTTAATTTGTTATTTGCGGTAAAAGTTGTATTTATGTTTCATTGTTTTAATTAAAACTCTTGTTAACGTGTTTAATAAACGCTGTTTTATTTATTATTAACCCATTTATAGCCAAAAAATAATTATTTTGTAGAAATATAAGCATTTAAAGTCGTGTGAGCAATTTGCTCGCGCGCGCCTATCCGTGTAACAACATTAGGCGCGCCTTCTCACGGGTTAATAAAGTTATTCTTTTTTTTAATATAAAGAAAGCTGATTAAATTTGCTATAATATGCTTTTACTTTTAATCTCTAACTTCCATACTTAGAATAGAAAAAAAAGTGTGAAACATAATTTTGTGAGCCAGTAATTGCAAAGTACCTATGTGTAATTTTGTAAGCCAGTAATTGCAAGTGAGAAGCAGCGCACTACGTTCTGGTCCATAATTACGACAGATGACTTATAAGTCATCTGTCGTAATTATGGACCAGTAGTACGTCAAAATGCTTATAAATAAGCATTTTGACGTACTAGGTATTGTGTGCATAAATGAACAAACAGTTCCAAGCTACGCTTGAGTCGCGGTAAGTGGCGCTCGGGAAATAATGAAAACGTTTGTTGTTGTTATCACTTCTTAGTCACTCCATAGTATAAAACAAAGTAGCTTTCTCTGTCCTTAAGTATGTTTAAATCTTTAAAACTACGCAACGGATTTTGAGGCGGTTTTTTTAATAGATAGAATGATTCAAGAGGAATGTCTGTACGTATAATAAAACCGTGCGAATACAAAGGGACATAAGAACATAGGGACAGAGAAAGCGACTTTGTTTTATACTATGTAGTGATGATACATCTTTATCATACAAACAATCTACCGCACCAGAATTCGATAATGTCTCTTCGAAATGTTAATTTAACTAGCTTCTAAAGCATTCGCAGAATAGTATATAGCTAGTTTAGTTTATATTAGTTTGTAATTAATTGTTAACTAAACTCAAGTTATTCAGAAAACAACCTATGTCTATGAACTTAGCGTTGACACTTCCACACAGTTGTAAAGCTTCGGTAGTGTTATCATTTCATTTAAATTTAAGAACGTTTGTCAAAATTATCCTGACCTAGCGACCCGCCCCGGCTATGCACGGTTTTATTATACGTATGTACCTTTCTCTTAAATAACTCTATCTATTAAAAAAATTGCATCTTAATCCGTTACGTAGTTTTAAAGATTTAAGCATACAAAGGGATATCGGGACATAGGTTCAGAGAAAGCGACTTTGTTTTATCATAGTGATAAATGATTTATGTATTTAGGTATTTGATCAAACTTTCGTAGAGAACAAACATTGGAAGGTTGATTTTGACGTATCCAAGAGCTCTATAAGATGTAAAGGATTAGAATTTTGATTGCCTACAATTCCATCTGAATTACTAACTTAGATTAGGTATAGTAAATATTATTTGCCATATTGGATCGGTTGATTGATCGATAATAAATTTACCATTGATTGAACTCACCTCTTGATTTGTTGAATCCAAGTTGGATTCAAATATTAAACACATTTTAGTAAAGTTTCTCAACAAATTTTCATAAAATGAGTATTTCGGTCATTTCAAATAACAAGCAATATTTAGCAACAGCATAAACTTTGTTTAATTAAATCTTGCGACATTTCAAAACATCTGGACTAAGATTTCTTTGGGGACAGACTTGGAATTTAACTTCTGTGGCTTTTTGGGACGCTTTGCGGTTATTACTTTAATTTTACTAAGTTTGTTACCAAACGAATTGCCTACACCTATATTTGCTTATTTAGAATAACTTTCTGTACTGAGCGGCATCGCAGGCAGGCGTTGATTCTATGGAAACAATTAAAATTATGTTTTTATCCCATAGAAGCTAATTCATGGGACAAAAACTTAAAGTTTACAAGTATGTAACATATTATCTATATTATTTGATTCAAGGCGGATACGTTCATTAGTTGTGAAGAATAACAAACATCCGAACAATGTGTGGATAAATCAAACTTTCGCATGTGATGTTTTGGACAAAAATGGGAGGCAACCATTTAAAACTGACATAAACAACTGTCGAACAGTTACTTTTAGCATGATGCGAAACAAAACCGGCCAAGTGCTGGTCGGAATCGTGCACGAAAGGTTCCGTACCACTTTCATGAATGTTTTTCTTATGGTAGCCCCCTTAAATACTTTTTTTATTTTGGTTGGTATTTGTTGTCAATAGCGGCAACGGCACACTTTGAAATTTTGAATAAACGTTGTTCTAGCCTTGGAATAACACATAGGCTACTTTTGATTCCGTAAATCAGGTTCCACTGGATAGAAATAGCCTTTAAAAGTTTAAATAGAAATAACGCGTGTGAATCCCCGGCCAGTACTACGCTAAAACCATCCATCCAAAATTGACAAATGAAAGCCATTTTAATGGCCTTCGTAATTTTAATGGAAAGGACGCGCGTGATGGCAGTTGAAATGGCTTTCGAATGTCAACTTCGATGGGTGGTTTTTGCGAAATCGCACAGCTGATGGAAGTACAAACTAAAATACCAATAAATTTTAAACCCAGCGCATACAGAGCAACGTCTAATCTCAAATGTCAAGTTCTCTACACAACATACGGTTTCAAATTACTTTAGCATTGCACTTTATACCCTGCACTACCAACAATAAAGTCTCTTTCACCTGTTAAAGTAAACATGTCAATGTTCGAGTCAGGGTACGAATATTGCATTGTTTTGCGCTCTTGCTAGAATGGATGCTCATCGATATATTTGACTCTATTGTAACTAAATGGTAAACGACCGCTTGAAAATTGACATAAAAACATCTAGCCCTAGTGTTATAGGTACTTTTAAGTAGACAAGATCCTTTCAGGAAGTGATAGAAGGGTTATTTAAGCGTTTTTGAAAATTTGAATTTTTAAAATTATTAATAAAATTGTCCTTTGGAATCGAAGAGATTTTTGTTATTATCTAATAACGTCTCCTTTTATAGTTTTTTCAGTGTTTCTTTGTAAAGTAACTCATAACTTACTTAATTAGAATAATCTTTTAAAAGTCTAAAAAATATAGCTTACACTATAGCGATAGGCCCTTTAAATCTAAATATAAAGTAAAATAATGAGAAAATATTTTGTTAATCAACGTTTTCTCGAAAACATCTCCCTACATCATTTTGTGTATATTCTACTTACAAATAACTCTGTATAAATGACTAATATGAAATTTGACTAGACGCAGTAGTAGAGAGATTTGACGGAGGCTGTTTTCTCGGAATATTTTTCTTTATCTCTTTATTTTTTAGTAGATAGATTTTGTAGCGAGATAGAAGCTAGTCTATCGACCCAGCGAAAACTTTATATTAATCAAACTGTGTACAATGTTACTTACTATACAGATAAAATGAAAAACCATAGCAAAGTATTCACCGAATCTCTCCCTCTAATTATGTTAGGCGACTAATAAAACTATTTACTTCTATCCTTTCACTAAACTTACCCTGCCAAGTAACGCGAAAGTCTGTTGGATTTTCGCAATCTTATTAGCTCTACCCAAAAGTTTTGTGAATTGGTAGTAAGCACTTTTTACAAGGCACTGCTTAACCTACCTACTTAGATAATTATTTTATCCGTACCTTGTCAGTACATAAAAGTCCACTGCTGAACAAGTTTCCCACTTCTGTACCATACATAAAAGTGTACAATTTTATGATGAAACAGTTTTCGAAGCTGGATAGAATTTAACTGCTGTCTTGCTTACACCTATAAGAAAATAATGAGATGGTTTCAATATTCCGTGAAATTATTTTACCTCAAAATTATTCGAAAACCAAAATTGTGGTCCAATGAAATAAAAATTGTAGTAGCCTACGAGCATGAAAGTATTCTACCGCTGTCAAACTACGAAAAGTTCCTTTCTTTTCGGAAGAGGCTGGCACCAAGAATATGGATAGAGACGAAAACTATTACCGTCATTGTAAAATAATCCACAATAGGGTGGAGCGAGATTTTTATTTTTACATTTGCACTTCTGAATACCTCTCAAAAGTTGCATCTTGTTGCACAGGCAAGGAAAAAAAAAAAAAATATTGCAACCCTTCTTCAGCCCTCTACTGCCCTTTGAATATTTCAAAATTATGAAAAAATGGGACTGATTAACAAAAATTGTAACTAAACATTTAACCATTTTTTTATGTTGAATATCATATTTTTGCATGTCTAAATATGAAATGAGTGGTAAATAATAATTCCTATATCACTAGAAGCTTGTCATGCAGTTAAATTATTCATATCAAAGACGCCGATTTTAAACAAAATTCAATGATTGATATCGTTCGGTACGTAGCTTTGCAAATTGAACTGTTGACGTTAGAATCATTCGAGTTACCTTATTTTTTAAATAACCATCGTCTTGTAAATTTATTTTAGTTGTTTTTTTCAGTAATCAATACGATAAGCTATTAATTTCGTGGCTTAATGTGCTAAAGACAAAATAATGTCGAAAATAAGAACTCGAAGTGAAATAGACTGTTCTATTTATAGATATCCTTATTTCTGTAGTAAATTAATACTACTAACGAAGGCTGTTGGATTAAAACAAGTGTTGTTCATCAAAAAAACAGTAAAATGTCTGAAAAATGGTCAACAAGCCGCCATGCGAGTTTCGCAGGAATCATGAAAAAAATGCTCACTCGCGATGGTTGACAAACAGCTGATAGCTATATTAAGACACCCCAGCCTTTTTTGAACCTTATAAAACTAAGAGCTTCCAACCTAATTAATCTTATTATATACTATATTAAGAGCTTATGCTCCTGTTTCGTATCATATACGTAAATTTGCTAGAATGAACTATTCATTCAAGCAAAGTTCGGTGAATGTTCTTTGATTGATTGTATAATTAAAATGTTTTGAGTTTTGATGTACAGAAAATGGAAGATGGAGTTATTCAGAGAAACCTCTTTTTGTGCACATTCAAAAAATCTGTTATAGGCTATGCTTTACGATCAATAAATCTATATAATATCAGAGAACTGGGCTTGAGGATTTCGGATTTTCCTTGTCACAATCAAGCTGTTGAAAATGTGTGAAAATGATAACTGAGGCATTGATGAGTGTTTCTGGTAAGAAGGCCAGAGATGGATGCATTCGCGGTAAAATATAATCGCGTGCTATCGTTCGATACTGAAAAAAAATCAAAGCTAAAAAGTCAACCTATATACTCACAATTTTATAATTTTTGATTAATTTTTTGATTGTTTGAAGCAGAGTATTTTTAAATGAAACTTTTGTTATTATAAAATTGATGTCTTATTTACACTATGCCACTAAAATATATAGTTATTTATTGTTATTTTCTGTAGAAGACAGATTTTAAATAGTAACGTAAATGGAAAAAATATCAAATTTCAAACGACGGTAGAGGGCCAAAAACTATATTTAAAAAATAAAATAAAATAATACTTATTATTGTCTTGCCATTTTGCAACTTTAAGCAGGTATTCGAAATCGATTATGTAACTTTATTTTTTTTCCATACATTGACGCTCCACCCTAATCCACAACCGGTTCATAGCTTGTGTTATGGGTACTAGATTATTGATACATCATCACTACATAGTATAAAGCAAAGTCGCTTTATCTGTCCCTATATCCCTATGTCCCTATGTACGCTTAAATCTTTAAAACTACGCAACGGATTTTGATGCGTTTTTTTAGAGTGATTCAAAAGGAAGGTTTATACGTATAATAAAACCGTGCGAAGCCGGGGCAGGTCGCTAGTTTAATAATACACTACAGAAATGGATATTTTTAGCATACTTAGAAAACACACAGAACAATACAATACAATACAATACAAATACTCTTTATTGCACACCACAGTATGGAAAAACAAAACAAAAAAAAACAGAACCCCGGTACAAACATTGTCCCAAGGCAGAAATAGAACGCGCAGTCTCCAGCATCGCAGGCGGACCTTCGCCCGCGATACGTACTTACATTTATTATATTGGGTAAGTATACAGGTACATACCTACCCAACTACCTACCTATCAGAATGTCATCACCACACTGAAGCCGGAGGCGGAGCGGAGGCGATGGCGTGCGAGTTGTATTCTATTGAATCATATGAAAGCCTACACGCACGACGTAGGCGGTGACGGCGCGATGCCATAGGAAAAACCGGCATGCCTTCGCCTCCGGTCCGCCTCCGGCTTCTGTGTGTGGAGACTTTTAACGAGTGGTAGGTATCTTCAAGCAAAGCAATTCAAATTTTAACGGAACCAGTCATTAACGAGGCAAATAGGTACCTACCGTGTTATAATAGCCTTTCAGTTAACAACAGAGTGTACTCTACCCGAAAATCGACTTTGAACCTTTCCGATAAAGTTTGAAATATAATTTCATGAATAATCGGCAAACACAATGAAAGTTTAAAATTTGAATAAGCGTGATAGCGAAGAAACTCGTTTATCTCGGGTGCTATTTCCAATTTAACTTATTATGTAGGTAAGTCAAAACTTATATACATATATATCATTGATATATACCTCTTGAAAAAAACCTGCTTCATTCAAGTATGTGCAAGATGGTACGGTTATTCGTAGGCTGTAATAATCGTATTATATATTATGTAGGTACTTTTATAGATATAGGTATTGATTAATCAGTAATTATGATTAAAAATCTTGGAAACGTTAAATTGTTGTTTATTAAGTAATAAATAAATAAATACGTCATTTATTTTATGCAACAATAGTCAAATACAGGATGTTAAATACTTAAAACTACGGCCCATATGAAATAATATACCTTAAACTAACATACATACTTTATATAAACTTCTTTAATAAAAGATTATCATGTAGGTAATTTTATAGATATATTAATTAATTAGGAATTATGATTTTAAAAATCTTGGCAACGTTTAATCGGCAGATAAAAAATTGAAACAAATAATTATGGACAATCCACACAGTTTCATCTCTCTTGATCTAGCCACAAGCTAAGCAGATCTTGGTGTTGTACCAACTAGATCACTGATATACTTTACATATACAGTACTTTAAATAAATGAATAATAAACATCCAGAACCCTGGAACAATTTTGGACTAAAGTCATTTAAAAAGGAATATTTACCATTATTTGTTTCAAACAATCTGTTGTAGTAATTGTAACGTAGTGTACGTAGTTTGTCTTCAGAAAAGCTTTACCTGTGGATAAAACTATTTTTTTCTTCAGGCTGAACCTCCGATAAAATATAAACACAACATGGAACGTTCGCACCTACCGTTATCCGAGAACAAAACCAATACACGACCAGCTATAGTTGACCTTCAATTGCCCTAGAATTAACCCTTTCCACGCGGGACTGTGCGTGAGGGGGTGAAAATGGGGTGTCTAGCTGAACTGGCGGCGAGTGTATAAGACGGAGAATTCGAAAAATTCAATTTCCTAACTGTGAATTTAGTGGAGAATGTAAGAAATAACCGGCTTTCTGTCGGAACGCTCCCCAGGGACGCGGAACGTGGAACAGAAAAAGGAAAATACCTCATGCCACATTTGTTTTTACGCCTATCTTTGTAAGTTTGCTATAGATATTTTAATGTTTTCTATTCTTGCTAATGTTTTCTATAAGCGGACTTTGTGAGTTTATTATCTATTTGTTTAAGACTATCCATTGTAGTTGAGATAGTATACATTAGATCTAATTTAAGTTTAGAAATAGACAGAAGTGGATTGTCATCCATGTATTTATTCAAGCTTAGTACTTTGTTTTTATTAAATCTGGTTTTAATTTGTTTCTCTTCTTTAATTGTAATTTTAGAGATACCATTTGGTACATAAACACACAGCTTATACTCCTGTTGCATGACGCCAAGTTTATAGCTCAGCCAACAATATCAGAACTTCGCCAAGTCCGCAATGTGTACTTTGTATCTACTTGAAACTTAGTCATACCTTACAGGAAGCGGCTTTGCTGAGGATATTGTTATATTTCCAATAAATCTAAGAACGTAATATCTTGAAAGGACGATGGTGATGCAAACAGGGTAAATATTTAAAGAGGACTAATACACAAATCCTTATTCTTACTCACAAAAACTTTGTATTGATGTGTGTTCTTCTTTCACGCAAAAACTACTGAACGGATCCAAATTTTGATAGACCTAGTTCTAGCCCTGGAATAACAAATAGGCTATTTTTATATAGATAGTAATCTATCTCATGGGAACTGACCAATGGGATGGTCAAGGCTAGTAAACCTTGAGACATTCCCATAGAAACAACGCGGGCTAAACCGCAGATATGAGTTTCCAAGAAGCTTAAGTAGGAAATATCATGAAATGACCACGGTATTGCTGCAGTTAAATTATCTTTATAGTCGTAGTAAAATTATCTTTATCTGTTAAACAAGACTTAGACAATAATACGTACAATACGAGATAACCTAAAAAAACATTAACATGCTAAATATGCGTACAAAATTGGCTATGCTTCAGTACGAGTTGGAAGACGAATAAGTTTGCATCCAACGCTGATCTTCCACCAGAGCCGCACTTTTTAGAGTAAGAGGGGTCTATTACGAATATTGATACTAATACAACTCATGACTTAAGCTGAATTATGTCCACTGCTGCAAATACATTCTTCCCAAAGCGGCACAACTGGTCATCGTGGTAAAATGAGTGGTGACGCGGCCACGTAAAGTCTTTCTCAAATCATGGAGTGACCAACGAAACAGTTATTAATTTTATGTAGATGGAAAAGGTTCTTATGTTTTGAAAAGACCCGGTTGTTGCTGGCTGTAAAACACTATGAATCCACTACAGGAGCTGCATGCAAAAAACACACTCCACTAAAAACCTTGGTTGAGCCGTTCACTGCCAATCCTTCGCGATGCGAGCCGTGTTGTTGTGACCTGGACCTATTTTAATTCAGCGAGAAGCCCTTCGGATTTGATATCGGAAACTTTGACTAAGATTGCTATATTAAAAGAGCGTATTCGAAAACTTATGCCGTTTGAATTCGGATTCTTAGTTCCTGAGTTTGGATATGAAATTAAAATAGCGTCCTAAAAATCAGACGGAAATGGAATCGAACTCTAATTTGACGTTTTCGTTACGGAAACGAATCGAATGAATGAAAATACCCCTACTGAACTGGTTATTTGCGTCGTGTTAGGACATGAAAGTGTTGGAAAACACTAAATTGCAGTCTCAGACTAATGAATGTTGAGCATTTTCTATTATCTTTAAAGAAACATTTTCATACCTTCCGCCCAGAAATATCATAAATTTGTTTACCTCGACATTGCAAACCATTGACTTGCTTTTTTAGTGCGTAGGCTTAACTTATATTACAACCCTCCCAGAACAAAAATAAAAAAGTCACAGAAAACTGTTACGAGGGTAAGCGTTTTAATTTATTTACGTTATATTATTTAAAATATTCTTGTTTTCGGTACTAATATGAAGGATAAGACATGGTTTGATGCCAAGGTCCAAAACCAAGCTGAAAGTTGTTATCGAAACCGAAGAACTATTTCATCAAAGTAAATAAAATATTGAATAATTAGATGCGCCCGCGGCTTTGCCCGCGAACCAGAGTTTTTTTTCAAACAAATTTTAGAAATTTATTACTTACTCTTTTTTTTTTAAATTAAGTACCTACACAATTCCTAGGGGTTATTTTGTAAAAATAAAAAAATACTTAAGTGTTAAATTAAACTCCATAGTTTATTTATACCGAGTTTCGATTGAACCGAACAAAGGAAAAATTATATTCCATACAATCTTTACAACCCTATTTAACCCCCTCAGAGGTTAATATTTCTTAATATTAATGGCTCATGTCCTATTCTAGGTCCTAAACAATCTACATACCAAATGTAATTTATATAACCTAAGTAGTTACCAAGATTACTCATAACAAACATTAACACAGACTTTCCCATTTATTGTAATAGTTAAATAGTAAGATCTTGTATATGACATTTTTTATATTTTCAGTGAGCAACCAAATGAAAAAAGTATTACAAAACAACTCACAACAGTACCTAGACACCTATATCATCGTAGCCTATCCTAGTCCATAGCTGGGCATAGACCTCCCCTTATTAACGCTATAGCAGCGAATCATTTTTGCATCTTTTGCAATATTTCGTAGGTCTTCATCCCATCTCGCCGCAGGGCGTCTGCAAATGGATTCCATGAAATACCAAGTGCAAGCGAGGCCGAGCAACAAAGAGGTGGTGTGACGACAACAAGGAAGTAGCGGGGAACACTTTGGACTAGAATAGCAAGTGACATGAGCAAATGGAGAAGCTTGGAGGAGGCTTTTAACGGCAAAGGCGGTGTTTCCCGGACAAAAACTGCTCCTTTAATTTTATATTAAATTAATTTGTTAACTTTTTTGTTAATAACTTAAAATGATACCTTATTAGTTATTTATGTCCGGAAAAATAGTGCTTTTTTATAGTACCTGACCACGTATAAAAGCTTTTAGTTCGTCGGAAAGACGCTACCCATTTCGTCGTTTAATAAAACACGTCTTACACCCGACCATATGTTCTGGGCCTAATATTGAACGCTATGTTTACTTAGGGGAATACGTAATGAATACGCACGTTTCTTGCATGTGTCTCCAGGCCAAAAAGTAGGCTGAAAGCTTACACAATATTGTTAAATTATTGATAATTGTCTTGGAAAAAATAATTTTAACCTAATTGCATAGAAACCGCTTTAAAATAATAAGTAAAGACTCGATAGAAAAAAGATTTGTAATATGAGAGACCATATAAGTCACACTGTACCAAGTTCTTCATGATTAGAATCGCCTGTAAAAAGGTAACACAGATAGTTAAATTATTTATTTGAATGAATATTATAATTTTGATGGAACAAAATTCACACACGACGTAACAATAATAATGCTGGACTATCCACCATCTAGCCCCAAAGTAAGCTACTCAAAGCTTGTGTTATGGGTATTGTATAACTGAAATGAAATGAAAACTATTTATTTCTCAATATCCACAAAAACTTAACTAAACTAAACATTAAGGATTAAAACTACTTTAAAAAAATAATAAAACAAAAGAAAATTAACAAACTAGTTTGATCTTTGTGGCAGAGAAATAACTGATATATACATCATACTTAAGTAATTAATACATTATCTAGATAGATTATATACATCATTTTTTTTATTTTTTACTTTGGCTAGAGTAACAACATCTTTGCAAAATATAAAACGATGATTTTCAACCGCTTATAGCACGTGTTTTAAACATTGGCACACAAAATAGCCGGGCGACTATCAAAATATTCATACTCATAGGTAAGAGCACTAAACAAAACAATTTTCTCAGGCCCGGGGCTTCAACGACCACAATTATGGAAGAGCCGCCGGCGGTTGGGGCACCTAATTGAAGGTTTTATAACATAAATACCCAATGCTATCGACTAATATATATTCATAGGGAGAATCCTTGCAAATTGTAAAAGGGTAGCCACGCTTAGCTAATACCGGGGGCTTATAGCTGTGCAAATACGGGGTTGATAGTGGCTCGCAATTTGAATTTTAAAGACGTTTCTTATCAAAATTGTAAACATATTTTTGTATTCACGAACTTTGCTGGCCTTTTAATACGCCTTTATGAACACCCAACGTCCATAAAATAATTCTGTATAATTTACATAAAGTATTATCTAGTTTCAAGATAAGCAGAGCTTGTGTTATAAGTTGTGTACTAGATGGCTGATTAAAACATAATTTAGTTCTTAGAATTTCTTGGTAATAGGTATTAATGGGTTAATAATATCACTATCACTACATGGTATAAAACAAAGTCGCTTTCTCTGTCCCTTTTTTCCTTTTGTACGCTTAAATCTTTAAAACTACGCAACGGATTTTGAATGTTTTTTTTTTATAGATAGAGTGATTCAAGAGGATAGTTTATACGTCTAATAAAACCGTGCGAAGCCGAGGTGGGTCACTAGTATTATAATAAAGCCAATGTTAGGATTTACTATTTTTTCCGAAGAATATTTTAATGGAAAAACTCTAGATATACCTTAAATTTCAATAGACTATAATATAGTTAATGCGTATAATATCGGACGCCTGAAATTAGGTACCTAATCCAAAATCCATAAATTACTCGCTGTCGAGTTTAATTAATCCCTAAATTATCTATGCGTAATTGCCACTTCATTATGTTAATCACGATGTTATCTGAGTTAATTGCAAGAGGTAATTACAATTTTCCGTATTTCTATTAACTATACAGGCTGATATTCGAAACATGTATGGCTGTTGTTTAAGATGACTGATATGCCTACATAATACGTCCCTATATGGATTGAAACGAAACAAAAAAAAATTGTTTATGTATCTAGTTTTGCAGTATAGACCCATATTAACTTCTGATTTCGACGCAGGAGGTTGCGGGTTCGATTGCCGCCTCGGAACAAATTTATGTACGATCTGCAGAAATTTGTTCCGTTGGTCTGGGTGTTTTCTATATATAATAAAAATATCTATCTATGTAATATATTGTATTAAGTATATCAGTCATCTAGTACCCATAACACAGGCTCTGCTTAGCTTGGGGCTAGATGATGCATATGTGTGGACTGTCCGGAATTATTTATTTATTTATTTATTTGTGAGGCTATAGAATCTGTGTAAAAATGACAAACAGGGCTAGGCCTCGAGAAGCGTTTCTCGATTTGTTGACCGATGCTAGCAGGCGCCACCAAATAGTCGTCACGTCTCGTCAAGTGAACGATATAGATGAATGTATTATCTGTGGCAACCTTTGTTGTCAATGTCTGTATAATACTATGTCGTAGATACAATGCATCTGCCAAACACGGTCCACACAAAACCACAGTAACATTTCAAAACTTTATACACGAACAATGTTTCAACCTCAAAGGTATAACTTTTCTTCTGTTCTTGTATAGTCCATTTAGACTAGAGTCCAGAGATGATACCTAGCTCAGTTAGTTTGTAACGAATGTACAATGTACCTACATTATGCAGCCGATTAACCCCTTTCGAGGGCAAGCGAGTCGGAAATGCACTGTTCTAAATAGAGACAGAACGATTTTGTAGCAATGGAGTGATGCCAGGGAACATTTAACTGAGTGTGAGATCTGAAAGAAAGTTTATTGTTTGCTAGCGTCTGCCCGCGGCTTCACACGCGATGTTTCTAGGGAAACGTCTCAAGGCTATTTCTATCCCATGGTAACTGATTTGTGGGATGAAAAGTATCTTTGTATTATTCCAGCCTGATCCATTTAGTTGTTGTTGCGTGAAAGTGGAACAAATATCCATTTTGCATTAATTATATCACTACATAGTAAAAAACAAACGCTTTTTCGGTCCCTATTTCCCTATGTCCCTATGACTGCTTAAATCTTTAAAACTACGCAACGGATTTTGATGCGGTTTTTTTAATAGATAGAGTGATTCAAGAGGAAGTTTTATACGTATACTTAATAAAAACTTGCGAAGCCGAGGCGGATCGCTAGTTTGTAAATAAAATAAGGATAATATTCTATACTAAATTGCACAGTTAAGGCGCGATCCCATTATGTCGATTATAGTACGATATGATAAACTGTCTTAAAAAATCGTCATAACGTAATAGAAAATAGTGTGTCCTTGTTGTGGCTGTCTATCGTGGCTTTCTTAAATTTGCTTGCTTTATCTTCCTTTTTTAAGTACTTAATTATTATTAAAATTTCGTTTTCGTCTATAATACTCAAAAGTATAAACGCTACTTATCTCCTGGAGACTGTAGCGGCGACTGTAGACTAGTAGGTAGGTTTAAATGTGCAAAATACAATTGCCATGTGTCAATGCCGTGAAACTACACTATATCGTCTATAGCTACGCCCTAACGGAGCTCATGTTTGGCCTATATATTTATTTACCTAAGACATATTGTAACAACATGAAACAACTGATTATATTATTCTAAATTAATAAAATTAAATGAAAGTGTCCATCCAAATATTGCCTGAAAGAAAGTTGCTCCTAGGCCGCCCATTGCGCAATGATTCTCTTTTCCTTTATCGCGGTGTGCAATGAAGAGTATTTATTGGTATTTTATTGTATTGCTGATAGCAAGGCTTTTTACTATAATTCCTGAAAATAATATGAAACCATCATTAACCTCATTTAAATTTTAAAAACATATTATTTAATAATCATAGCATATCAATGCTTTTATTCATAGATTTTATTAATGGCGAACAAACTAAAAATAAGAATTTCGAAAAAAAAACATGTCTAACAGGTAAGTACTTACTTTATTCGATTTTTTTATTAATTTGACTTTAGTAGATATTACAATTAATTAATATTTTGTATTTAAATTTGAATGAACTTAAATATTTGTTATTTTAATAAGGTAATTAAAATTGGATATTGGTTTTAACAAAATTCAATAAACGTTTTTCCATTTCTAAAAATCCGATCGAACTGATATTACCCACAATATATGTATGTAAACCAACTGCTAACTGACTTACGTTTTTCTATTACTAATAACGACTGATTATATGTATTGGATAGAATTCGTAACGAATACATCCGACAGAGAACCAAAGTTATCGACATAGCTCAAAGAATTAGCAAGCTGAAGTGGCAATGGGCCGGCCATATCTCGCGAAGAACCGACAACCGTTGGGGTAAACGTGTTCTTGAGTGGAGACCGCGACTCGGTAAACGTAGTGTAGGACGCCCTCCGGCCAGGTGGAATGACGATCTGCGAAAGACTGCTGGCAAATGCTGGATGCGTCAAGCTGAAGACAGGGCGCTATGGCGCTCATTGGGGGAGGCCTATGTCCAGCAGTGGACTAATATAGGTTGATGATGATGATGATATGGATTGGACGATTGGACTGCTTTTACTCAAATTAGAATGACCAACAAATTGTACCTACTGGTGGACCTTCTTAATGAAAAGTAAAAAACCGAGCACAGAACATCCTTTTCATCCCACAACCGAATTAAGAAAACCTTAGCAGAATTACAAGCAACAATCATGTAAAGGTTTGCTGAGGTGACTCATGAATAACCCCAGCCTACTGACCATCAGTAACTTGAGTGCAAACTCAAACAGGGCCGGTCTACGCATGGCCTTAGCAAACACGTCTGTTTGTCCGTCTGTTGACTTAGCCCGGCGGCTCTGCCTGTAATTGTACGTTGCATTATGTGTTTATGTAACTGGATTGTGATTTTTGTGTGTTGGGAGCGTTTGTTTTCGACTGAGAGTTGGGGAGAATTGATGTGTGTTTGTTATGTCTTGATGTCAACAGCCCGATTGAAAATATTGAAAGATTTGAATTGAACATCTTTAAAACACTTGGGGCTATAATTCAGTCGTATGTATTTGTTTTGGGATAAATAAATGTTTTATGTTTAAAAAATGATGTAGGTACAATTGAGGACTTAGTATAAGCTACTTATGCATAGTTTAAGAAAACTATGAATGTTTACATTTGCTTCTATATTTCAACTGATACTGAGAAAAACTATTTTTCTTTAGGCGATCTGATAGTTTCATAAGAACTCAATGTTTATGAGTGATTTGTTACATTGTGCCATGATATGCGCCAACTTTGACAAGCAAGCCTACTAGGCTTGCCACATTCTCAAAAACTGTTACTCCGACATTTTCGGTCATCGTTTACTGGAGTTTGAAACGCGGGTATAGATTACCGTTAATAAATTCGGTTACGAAATTTGCGGGGACAGATTTTGCCTATAAGATGCATGTATTAGGAAATATCTCTATACTAGTACGATAGTCTACGGTCCGTCGTCCTCATATTGACCAAGAACCACCGATTTGTAGGATATCTTCATTGGTGACGTGCCTTTATTCGCTTAATCTTCGTTATAAGCAGTTGTGCAAGACCTTTTGGTTTTCATGGCGGAGACGCTTCTGTATGTTAGAATTATTTATAATTTTTTGTGATCTATAATCTAGATAAATTGCATTTTTTCTTCATTTTTCTATTAAATCAAACAAAAAAATTAGGTACGCTTGTGAGAGAACAAGTTTATATATGCGAGCACGTGAATGCATTACATGCAGATGCAGAATAAAATAAAAATGAAAATAGACGCTATAAAAATCTTATTGGTTTTTAACTAATGCATAATGTCATACTAACCCTACTAACTAATGAACGTTGACAGCCCTGTCTGATATCGCAGTTAAAAAGTAATTTACAAAATACTCTGTTTTTAGATGAAATTTCGCGGCAACAGTCTAACCAAATTACAAAATAAACAGCTTGTGAGCTGTTAAAATCACGTTTAGTAACTATTTCGTACCGCCATAATTTTTGAAACTTTGCAATAAAATGATTTATGAATCGTAAAAGTTTGAATTTTGTATTCGATGGTTAAATTAGGTACTAAAAAGAGCGGTCTGTTTTAGAAATGCTGTTAGTTTACGTACGGACCGGATTTTCATAGTTTTTGCCGGGCGTCTACGATCTTCAGATATTTGTTCCGTGTGTTTTCTATGTATACGAAAACGGATTTGTAAATATAGCGTATTGTGTTAACTATATTAGTCATCACATTTCAAGTTTGCATTACTATTATAATCAATTAATTGGAAATATATAAAATTTCCACAATATAAATTATTTGCTTACAGGCAATATTATCACGTTGCTAAGGTTTTTAGCTGAGTATTATACGAAAACACAGCATCGGATACAACTCCTGTATCCGATAAGCCATATCCCTGGTCACTAGTGACCTTAAAACATCCGGTAGCCATAACTCGGCCTCTCATAAGGGAGCACTAACTTTTGCAATTTTCCCTTCTGCGAGTTTCCCTTGGGCCCTTCAAAGGCGAATTACTGTTGGTTAAATTTACTCCCGTTCCATCCCGAAATCCTGTTTTTTAGTTTTATTTCTTTGATCAACGCCGTGAAAGTGAAAATTGTTTGAAACTTGCTCCCAACGAAGATTGGTATTCAGGAGTAATTTTGCAAATTCTCACCTTTCGCGCATTTTCCTGTGATTCTTTTGTCGCTTGATGCGGGTTTATTCAGATTATACGAGGGCTTATAAATTCACGGTATTCTTTAATAAGGATTCGCTTTTTCCACGAAAATTTAGACAAACGGAAAAACGTCGTTCGTCTTTTTAAAATAAATTGAACTCTTCCTAGTCATATATTAAAGAAAATAACAATAAAATTACACGTATTTATAATTGAAACAATTTAGCTTACTGCCCACTGTTGCATTAATAAACAAAATACTTTAAAATGTATCAGATATTTATTTGAAACCCGGAGAGCCTTTTTACCCTACGGACATAGGGTTTCAACTCCAAGAGCAAATGCGTAGGCTCTATCGAGACCTGGATATTTGGCCTCTTGAGATCCTCAGCTAAATCTGCCACCGCACCAGCCCACACGGATGTCCTTCGACAACAACGCTAGATAGAAGCATGTGAAGTATCCACTTCCCTTGCCTATACCTATTACGTTTTACAATGACTGTATTTGGGTATAAACATGTGTCATTATAAAACCTCAAATTCGAATAATTTTTAAAACAGCTTATAAGCGTGCGAGCGCAAATTCGAGCCAAATTTAAATTCGCCACACATTTGTGACGCCATATTTCTTCCCGAGAATTCATTAAACGAGTGCACAATAGTACCATTAGTGTGAGGAGTGGTCACAGCGTATAGTGCACAATTGTGAGCTCAGATTGTTTTGTCTGCCATTGTACCGTAAAATAGAATGGACGAATATTAGTTTCAGGGAAGACTGAAGCACAATACCTTTAGCGTTTCATCCGTTAAAACTAGGTAGTTATGACTGCAATATAATGTTTCAAGGAATATTCTTTCCTCAAATAATTATGAAATCTTATATTATCTTTATTAACAACGAAAATTACAATCAAGGAATAGAATGAATTACAACTAGTATATAATTGAAACCACTGAGCTACCTGCAAACGGTTGCCAACAGTCTAAGGTAGCTCAATTGATCCATATCAATACCAGTCGGAAGCGTCCCCATGACACTGGCTGAATACTTACATTTCAGCATATATTCGCATAGTACTTACAAACTTACTATAGAGCCAAAAACTTGTAGTAATAAATTGTCTAATTAAAGGCTAGGTATTTGTGAGCAATGGACAAACCTTCTTTGGTTTGTTGTTTTATAATAATTAAGAACAGTGTTTAAGTTTTTGATAAAAAAGGAAATGTTATCCAAAATACCTAATTATTATTTTTTAATTTTGCAGACTTTTTTTAAGCCTCTTGTCTTGAGTGATTTTACTTTATTCTGTAAAATTAAGTAATATTATAATTCTACCACTTTTATCATGTATAATTCAAATGTTATTAAGTTCAAAGTAAAATTTACGCCAACAATGCTCTTTGATTTATTTTTAATCAGAATAAATCTAATTCATATAATTTTACTACCGCAGTTTATTTTGTTTATCTACATGATAATTATTATGATCGACTGGGAATATTCAATTGTACAAGTCATTACCGTTCATGCGAATCTAATGTTACGTAGCGGCGGGCCCACGGCATACTCAACTTGATATACTGCTGCAATATGCAGTTAATGCTGTTAGTATTCATTAACAATAATTGTATTAGTAACTGGAGGCGGACAATTTGTATCCATACCAGGGCAGATCCAAACTATAAGTACTATTATAATAAATGGGAAAGTCTGTGTGAATGTTTGTTATAAGTAATCTTTGTAACTACTTAAGTTATTGAAATAAATTTGATATGTAGATAGTTTAGGAACTAGAATAGGATAGGAGGACATGGCTATTAAAAGCAAGAAATTTTAACCTCTGAGGTTTAAAGTTCTGATGTGTTTGGATATTTCTTACTCTTTCAAGCTAAAATGTTGAGCAAATGTTATTTTATTTTTTTATTTGCTGTTTTTTTATTCCATAAGTCACTTCCCGTTATATAGAAATAGGCTTGAAAAGTTTCCATAGAAACAATGCGTACGAAGCCGAGAGAGTATACTAGTGGACAAAAATACCATCCAAGGTTAAGCTTCCTCTGCCCAGAAGACTACTTATACCAAAAGGAAAGAGAGATCCTCCCTAACTAAACTATTTCTCTAACATACATCTACATACAAGGGCCATACTAAGGCCCATGCATTTTGCCGACAAGGGGCATTTGCATACAAGGGCCTCAGTATGGCCCTTGTATTAGATGTATGTTGTTAAGCTGTAGGTAGTTCATCTATACACCACACTATGTATTACACAGTTTTCGTTATCAAATTGTTTTAGTCAGTTTTGTTGGTTGAGCACGTAAACACAAGAGTCACAAGTTAAAGTCAGTTTTATTGATGTTTAGTTAAATTACAAGGTTTAGGTGGCAAATCTTCCCTTGTATGTCACTCCGTGATAGTAGGTCACGTACTGGTTGAATATAATTTAGGTGAAGGAAGTAAATGCAGCGCGTGCGACTCAGAGTACCTGAATCGCCGAGTGCACAAAAATGACGATGTATGGTGAAACCGTACACCCATCTAGCGCATTATGGATCTGTAATAGATGGGCAAGTGCGTCGTGTTGGAATAGAAACATATTAACATTAGTATACAATATTGAGCCAACTGCAGACGGTTGCAGTCTAGAAGTAGAAGTAGTCGTATCAAGACCAGTCGGAAGCGTCTCTAAGACGCTGGTAGATAATCAATTATTACCTTGAAAATTTATCAGCCTGACGAAAGAAGACTGGCGAAGTTCTTTGAATCCCAGCCCCACTATTTAATGCCGCGTTCATGAACAAAATCAATCAACATTCGTACACCTTAGCAAAACAAACATAATGATACTAGAATTTACCTCCTTAAAGTTGGGAATAAAAAATATTACATGAACAATGAACGAAATTAGGTTATAATAATATAGGTAACGAGTTATTGTCATTTCCTACAATAAACAACAAAAACTATTTTGTGACCATTATCTTGACTCCTAAAAGACTTTTTCATTAAAACATGACCCTACAGTTATCTAAAATCGGTAATAAAATCAATTACTTTTGCTTTTCATGAAAAAGTGGTACCTTCCGACTATTTTTGACTAGGTACTTTGTAAAGCTGTACCGGATGTACCTACCTATTTTTAACTAAGTAATTGACATTTTTATCTAAAAATCTAAATGCTGTGCAAATTCGATCAAGTAATAAACTACAGTTTACACATCTGAGACTCATTTTATCAAGATCCAATTGAAATAGATAACAAAATCAACATAATTATATTTATCATCTTTTAACATAAGAGTTTTGAAAGCTTTGAAGTTAGAATTTTGAAATTCCTGTGCCATTTTAAGGCCCACGCTGCACGGGAGCTTTTTTAACGCCCGTTTAAAAAGCGTACAAATAGAACAAAATGCTTGTCCAAGTACGTATTCAGTGTTCATATGACAGCGCTTTTAAAACGCGACGCTTTTTTATCGAGCAGTGTTCCATTTTAAGCGCTGGACGTTGTGCGTTAAAAGGAAAAAGTACATCATAATTTATGAAACTTCATTAATTGTTTTACTTATCTCAATGCCAGTCGTTGTATGGTATAGGTGATATCGCAAACGCAGTAATTTAGCAGTATAACCACTTCGACGTCGTCGTACGGAAGCGTGAGAGGAAACATAACTAATTTATTTAAAAGCGTCCGTATGAAAAATAAATTCGAGAACGTTATAAAAGCGCCAACGTTGGGATTGAACGCAAAGCTTTTTAAGCTCTCGTGCGAATGAGGCCTTAGATTATTCGAAAACAAAATCAAAGTCAAAACGTTGCACGCATGTCAACTGACTTTGCCATTTGACACGTAGTTTGACGTATGAACGTTCCATTATTGGCACTTATTTTATTTCTCTTGCTTTTTGCATCATTGATATCGGTTCGTTATTACCTACATTTTTTTAAATATTAAAACGTTTATAACTTACGATTCCCAACTTTAAAAATTATGAGATTTTCTGATTAAAAGCCCCATAATCAAAGGAATGAATGTTCCAATTTCTGACCATGTACGTTTCCTCAAATTTTTGGGTCCATTTTCGCCATTCTTCTTTAATCGAATCTCTAAACCATGCAAACTGCAACAAAATAAAGGTACCTTATCAAATATTTAGTATCAGATTTCCCACGTGGGTAAATGTCATTAAAACTCTGAGCAAAATTCATTGTTTGTACCTATGTTTCAAAAACCAGAGTATGGCAAGACTAACAAACAGTGCCAGATTGCATTTTGTTGCTCACGTTTGTGCAAGGTTTAGTTGTTTTCGTTTACTTTCCTGGTAGAATAACTGTGCAGCATTTTGATACTTATATAATGAATAGGAGGTAAATAGCGTGTAGTTTGCCCATACCTTAATTAAATAATATCATTTAGAGTCATCTACTTATTATAATGAAACTAGCTACCCGTCCCAGCTTCGCACGGTTTTAGTATACGTGTGAACCTTCCTCTTGAATTATCCTCTATCTATTTAAAAAAACCGCATCGAAATCAGTTGCGTAGTTTTAAAGATTTAAGCATACATAGGGACATAGGGACTGAGAAAGCAACTTTGTTTTATACTATGTAATGATGATACAACTTTACTCATTCTAATTAGGTCAGTAAAATAAAAGAAACAAACAAACATATTATTTACCTAATAATGAAAATTAATTTAAATTTGCTTGTAAATTTCCAAATTAAATAATACCCTAACACTTACTTTGTAAGCTTCATTAGAATTCCCTTTTATCTTTGAAACACGTAAGAATTATGAAAACGAACATGAAACAGAAAAATAATCTCAATTAACTCATGCTTGTTTTATAATACAAGCAATCACACTCCAGTTTTCATATCTTCAGTATTCACAATGAAAAATAATATAGCTGTTGCTTTTATATGTGTTCCTATTAAAAGTTGATTTGTCCTACGAGGCCGTGATTCGAATAACGCACTAGGATTAAATTTATCCTTGCTTCCTTACTAATATTATAAACGCGAAAGTTTGTACGGATGTACGGATCTTTGTTCCTTCTTCACGCTAAAACTACTGAACGGTTCGAGATGAAATGTTAAATAGACGTATTTCTATCCCAGGAAAAACACATTTTATTTATACCTCTATATTAAATATATTAAACATCTTTAATCGATTTTTTCTGATTCAATACAAAACTCATTTAAGAAATTTATTAATAACAATTTGCTAGTTATTATCATTTTTAGGTAAATACCTCTACATTTACGTTTTTAAACTATTGCTTGTCCAAGTAGCTTTTCATTAACTAAAATTTTCCAAGCGCGAAATCTTCAATTTTGTTAGCGGAAAATACATAAGGAAGCTGCATTGGTATCCTGCCTCTAGTAGGTTCCATCGGTAGACATCCTCAGTTTGAGTTGGTTCACAAGTCTGTACGTAATTAAATTACCCGCCGCAATCACAAAAGTTCAACAAAAAATGTTTCTCTTTGATGATAACAAAAATTCCTGCAGTGCATTTAGTTGGATAGATATGAAACACACTTTCGGGACAATTCCCTCAAATTGAGTAAGTTTGGAGTTTGTTGTCACGAAGGTCGCTATTTCGTCGGCCTACTATCCAAGATGGTAGGTAATCCAAACTTATTATTTCAATCACGATGTAATTTTCCAAGAATTGTTATAACTTTTGATCTTATCCGGAAAATATGAAGAAATATCGCGCTGACTTTACTGAATTGTTTGTTTATGAATTGCCTGCTTTCATAAAAAGCAGAAGTTTGTACCGTTGTTTTGTAAGCAATAAAAAGATGCTGAGGCGTTAAGGTATCCTGATTTGAATAAAACAGGATTATCGCAGTCGAGTTTGTATTAGAGTTTTTAAAGCCTGAGCTACAAAAAGGAGAATAAAGAAATAAAACCTCTGATAAAAGCCTTATTTTTATAGTAAACTAGCAACCCGCCCCGGCTTCGCACGGTTTTTTGTACTTATAAATCTTCCTCTTGAATCACTCAATCTATTAAAAAAACCACATCAAAATCCGTTGCGTAGTTTTAAAGATTTAAGCATTCAAAGGGACATAGGGATATAGGGACATAAAGAAATAGGGACAGAGAAAGCGACTTTGTTTGTTTTATACTATGTAGTGATAAAAGAACAACTCCTATATCTACTATCAACTACATCTACTATCAAATAAAACCGGCCAAGAGCGAGTCCGCGCACGATAATGGTATTACGGAACCTAACTATAGGTATAATATTCAGGTTCATGAAACAGACGGACAAATTGATAACGGAGTCTTAGTAATAGGGAGCCGTTTTATCCTTCGGGTACGGAACCCTAAAATCTACTACTATTTTCATAAAAAAGATAGTGTTGAATATTTACGACACCGGTAATAACGCGCAAATCGAACTATAATAAATATATTCGAAAGAATTTCATTTAAACTTTAGTCAAACTGATAACATCACTACATAGTATAAAACAAAGTCGCTTTTTCTGTCCCTATTTCCCTAAGTCCCTTTAACTGCTTAAATCTTTAAAACTACGCGATGGATTTTGATGCGGTTTTTTTAATAGATAGAGTGATTCAAGAGGAAGGTTTATACGGATAATAAAATCGTGCGAAGCCGGGGCGGGTCGCTAGTAAAGATTAAATGTCCTTCTTTAGCAAATATATTTTGGATTCTTATATCGGATTTTGATTTTGATAAACTTTAACTTTTTCCTTCTATCAAATTTTTTTGTGATGTTTGTTTTCACTCATGCTCTATCATTGAAAGACGATATAAACAATCGTTCTCTAATGCCTTATAACGAAATATAATTGTAGAAACTAGTTGAAGTACAATTATTATCAAAACGAATTCATAATATCCCTATTTTTTTCAACAAACTACAAAATAGTTTTATTCACGCTTTTATGAACTCTCGTATTATTCTGAATGTGTAGTGGGCGAACGAATCCAAATGATTTTATGAAAAACTGTGGGCATTTTCACTGAAAAGCTGGAAAGTCTTCAAATATAAGTTAATTAAATTTCCATGCTAAAAAGAAGCTTTACTCATTATAAGAGTACTAGTATTCTGCTCGCGGCTTTGCTCGCTTGTATACGATTTGTTCTGTTCTTCGATCTACCCATTTTATCTTTTCTATGGGTTTTTAGATAGGTAACTACAGAAACACGAAACGTGTTTTAATGTATGGTTTTATCAATACATTCTGAAAATATCTGGTCATAATCATCCTACATTATTTACTAGCGACCCGCCCCGGCTTTGCACGGTTTTATTATAGGGATAAACCTTCATCTTGAATTACTCTATCTATTAAAAAAATACGCATCAAAATCCGTTGCGTAGTATTAAAGATTTAAGCATACATAGAGACATAGGGACATAAGGACATAAGAACAGAAAAAGCGACTTTGTTTTATACTATTTAGTGATTAATTTATCAGTCGTAAATTTACAATCGACTTTCTCTTTGTGGTTGATAAATAGCATCAACCCAAAAACCGCAAGGGGAAAGTAAGCAAACAATCTGCCATTATTGAAAAACGACGACGTCAATACTTTATCTAAGAATCCCATAAAACTGGCTCGCCGGTCCTACAACTCCATAATGTCTTAGGGGATGAATAGTCAGAGGAGGGCTATAAATAAGGCAGGCGGTACACTAGCGTCAGATAAGCGGGGATCTATTGAGCTTATATAGCTGTTGGTAGTATGGACCGGTGTGCTTGAACCCTTATGTTGGCAATTTATGTTACACCTGTGGGAACGTAAGCTTGCTTCGGTCCTGGGGGCGATTTTTCAATAATAGATAGCCCGTGCTTATTTCAAACGTGCTTTGTAACTTGGCTTCTTTATCGTTACTCTTAGGTACTACTCTGTTTCACTATTTTGCTTTAAAAGCGATGTTCGATACGCTCTACATTTTACAGAACGTCGTGTAAATTTGAGCTCAAAGAATCGCGGTCCGACGAAAACTTTGTAATTTTTTATATCTTTGTTCTCA
Organism: Eupithecia centaureata; assembly: GCA_944547425.1. Lineage (NCBI taxonomy): Eukaryota > Metazoa > Arthropoda > Insecta > Lepidoptera > Geometridae > Eupithecia > Eupithecia centaureata. Next base: position 2,977,352 of record OX155676.1, on the reverse strand, counting down.
TCCTTAAATTGAACAAGAAAATAAAGTAATTTTAAATATTTCTCGTGACAAAGAGCCATGCTAATTGCGATAGCAAAATCGTAAAGGTAAACCGGAGGATCATTTTTTATTTATTTAGCAAACAGTAGTTAGCTCACAGTTTGAACCAAAACACTAACACTAGGGACTTAAAATATCACATTCACATTATAATACAAAAATCTTTAAATTGTAGATAAAAGTAAAATAATATTAGTGGAAAATAAAATTGAATAACCGTTGTTCATTCTCTGAATAATCAATGATGAAATCTGCTGAAAGATCTGAAGCGTATTTTTTGTTGAAATGATGGTGCTGAAAGATTTTAATCATTTATTAGGAAATTATCAGCGCATGATAAACTCGATCAGATTATAGAACTGCTTGAGTTTGCAGAGTAGCGATAGGAACGATTCGGAGGAGCTCAATGTCATTGCACTCTCTCGCTATCGAAGCTAGGCCACGAACTGCTAAAAATTACTCTTAATGAAAAGAATTAGTTTTTTTATCAACTTTTATTAACAACGAAAATTACAATCAACGAATATAAAAAAAATAAAACTAGTATATAGTTAAAACTATTGACCTAACTGCAAACAGTTGTAAACAGTCTAAAGGTAGCTCAATTGATCCATTTTAATACCAGTCGGAAAAGTTAGAAGAATTAGTTAATATAGGTATTCATGTTAATATAATTTTTATTAACAACGAAAATTACAAGCAAGGAATAGAAAAATTACAACTAGTATTTACAATTGAAACCATTGAGCTAACTGCAGACGGTTGCAAACAGTCTAAAGGTAGCTCAATTGATCCATGTCAATACCAGTCGGAAGCGTCCCCAAGACACTGGCTGCATTACCACGCTGTATGGCAATGCTGATGCGCTGAGCCAGATATTCACCAGCTCTCGGGTCACGCGTCGCATCGACCAGACGCTCAGATAATTTTTTAAAAACCCGGAAAGCCTCGGTACCCCACGGACCTAGGGTCTCGAATCCAAGGGGAGCAAATGCGTAGGTTCTGTCGAGACCTGCATATTTGCGCCTCTTGAGATCATCGGCCAGATCTGCCGCCGCACCAGCCCTAGTGGATGTCCTTGAAAGATGGGAAGGTGCAAGTGTGTCGACGCATGTAGCGTCCCACACAATGGGCCTCCCCAACTCCCATGGGACTAGTGTCATACCGTCGGGCCTCTTGCCATCGTCACGGAACAGACCATTCGGTTCGAGAATAGCTGGTACGTTAGCGCTGACAAAGGCCCGCCGGATGATGTCATTAAGGCTGTCATGTTAATGAATCATTTCAAATTTAAATTATTACTAAAGTAATATTCTTTTATTCCTCAAATAATACCTATTAACTGATTTAGTTATTTTATTGTAGTCATTTTAATTTTATGTGTTCATACGTTAAGCCAGAAACGCACTATTAACAAGCCATGGGCGCCTGAAGAAACACGATGCGTGTTAAATTGAATCTGTTCGTATAAATTTTCTACGACTATAACCATCATCATCATCATCAACCTATATTAGTCCACTGCTGGACATAGGCCTCCCCCAATGAGCGCCATAGCGCCCTGTCTTCAGCTTGACGCATCCAGCATCTGCCAGCAGTCTTTCGCAGATCGTCATCCCACCTGGCCGGAGGGCGTCCTACGCTACGTTTACCGAGTCGCGGTCTCCACTCAAGAACACGTTTACCCCAACGGTTGTCGGTTCTTCGCGAGATATGGCCGGCCCATTGCCACTTCAGCTTGCTAATTCTTTGAGCTATGTCGATAACTTTGGTTCTCTGTCGGATGTATTCGTTACGAATTCTATCCTTCAGAGAGACTCCGAGCATAGCTCTTTCCATAGCTCGCTGGGCGACTTTGAACTGGTGGACCAGCCCTACCGTGAGTGTCCACGTCTCAGCTCCGTAGGTCATTACGGGTAGGACGCACTGATTGAAAACTTTCGTTTTCAAACATTGCGGTATGGATGAAGAGAAGACTTGACGTAGTTTCCCAAATGCTGCCCAGCCTAGCTGGATCCTCCTCTTGGCCTCCTTCTCAAAATTGTTTTTACCTAGCTGTACAATCTGCCCAAGGTAAGTATACTCGGAAACAATTTCAAGAAGGTGACCATCTACGACGATCGGTCCCGGAACAATGTGGCCATTGATCATGACTTTGGTTTTATCCAAATTCATGCCAAGACCGATACATCGCGAGGCTGAAGCTAGGCCGTCCAGCATGTGGGTCAGCTCCTCTAGCGACTCCGCCATTACGACTATGTCATCAGCGAATCGCAGGTGTGAGATGTAATCGCCGTTTATGTTAATGCCCTTACCTTTCCAGTCCAGCGTCTTAAACATATCTTCCAATGCGCTCGTGAACAGTTTCGGGGATATGACATCCCCCTGTCTCACTCCTCTGCGCAATTGGATAGGTTTAGACTGCTGGTCCTGTACTTGGACACTCATAGTGGCAGCTTCATAGAGACACCTCAGCACTTCGATGTAACGATAGTCTACTTGGCATCGCTGTAGGGATTCCAGAACAGCCCAGGTTTCGACGGAGTCAAAGGCTTTCTCATAGTCCACAAAAGCGAGACACAGGGGCTGATTATACTCTTCGGACTTCTGTATAATCTGCCTCACTGTGTGTATGTGGTCTATGGTGCCATATCCTCCGCGGAACCCGGCCTGTTCCGGTGGCTGGAACTCGTCAAGTCTCCTGGCGAGACGATTCGTGATCACTCGTGAGAATAGCTTATAGATGTGGCTCAGGAGTGTGATGGGTCTGTAATTTTTAAGGAGAGTTTTATCACCCCTCTTAAAAAAGAGCACCACCAAACTCCCGCTCCACGCCTTAGGAGTTCTCCCACTGTGGAGGACGGTATTGAAGAGGTGTTGTAGCTCCTGTATAACGGAGGCTCCTCCTGCCTTCAGAAGCTCTGAAGTTATACCGTCCTCACCGGGGGCTTTTCCATTTTTAAGCTGCCTCAAAGCTAACACGATTTCGTCTTGACTGATGTCTGGCAGTTCGTCGGTGTAGTGGCGTGTCAGGGTGGCTCTAGAATCAAGGTCATCTCGTCGGGAACGAGGGGCATGTGCAGTGTACAGACGGCCATAAAAATCCTCTATCTCGGCTGAAATCTCCGGTTTCGACAGTACGGTCCTCCCATCGCGCGTTTTAAGCTTCGTTAGGTGGCTCCTGCCAAGCTGCTGAGTGAATACTTTGGACCCTCGGTTTCGCTCTATCGCCTCTTCAATGAGGCGTGTGTTGGAGCTCCGAAGGTCGCGCCGTACCATCTTCGCAATTCGCTTGTTCAGGTCTGACCTCTCTGCCGAAGACACTTGGGTGGTTTCCCGTCTTCTTGTCTTCAGATCCAGAGTCTCATCCGAGAGCTTGGACTTCTTGCCAGTTCGCTGTTTTTTGCAGAACTTGATGCCCTCATCCCTCAACGTTTCGACCAGATTGTGTAGGCTCTCGTCAGCGTCATCAGTGGGTTCCAAGGCAACAAATCTGTCTCCGCTCGAACTTCTCGGTGCCCGCCATGATTTGGATTGGATTTGGTCGGAGCGTGGACTTCATCAGACGGTGTCTTTCAAGCTTCAAGTTGATATTCAGAGTGCCTCGGAGCATTCGGTGATCAGATCCGGTATTGAACCTGTTGATCACTGAGACATCTCTGAATATGTGCTTGCTATCCGTCATGACGAACTCGATCTCATTTTTAGTCACAGTGTCGGGGCTTTGCCACGTCCACTTCCTTTGAGGCTGTTTCTTAAAGAAGGAGTTCATTAAGAACAGTCCCTCTTTCTCAAGGAAGTTGACAAGCATTTGCCCCCTGTGATTCCTGATTCCATAACCATGCGGGCCTATTCGGGATTCATTGCCAGTCTGGATTCCCACCTTGCCGTTAAAGTCCCCCATAACAACGTTGAAGTGAGCCTTAGTGGTGTTGTGTAAGGCTTTGGATATGTCTTCGTACATATCCTCCACTTCATCATCCGAGTGTGCCGAGGTCGGTGCGTAGACCTGAATTACCTTCATGCTATACCGCTTGGAAAGCCGAAGGATCAGGTACGCTACCCTGGTCGACACACTGGAGATTTCTTGAACGTTGCTAGAGAGGGCCTTATTGACGAGGAAACCTACTCCACCCTGGGATGTTTTATCACCCTCACGAAAGTAGAGAAGATGGCCTGAGTCTAGGGTTACGGTGTCCTTCCCCTCTCTACGGACTTCACATAACCCGAGAACATGCCATTTAATGTTCTCTAACTCCACTTCCAACTGCGCTAGATGATGGTCAAGCCTCAGAGTGCGTCCGTTAAACGTTGCCAGGGTCATATTAGAAAGCGTGTGGTAGCCTGAATACCGGTGATTCTTAGCACCCCCTGCCCCGCCGTTACCATGACCGCTACCATGGCCAGGAATAGCGAGGCGGCCGGGAACTAGGGGCCGTTTTTTGGCTGTGTTTTTCATTAAGGGGTAATGCCCATAATCCCCACGCTGGGCATGCGGGTTGGGGATCGCAGTTTGATGGTGGGGTTGATCTAGAGGGGTGCTGCTGCCCACCCCCCGGTATATCCCTTAGTCGCCTCTTACGACACCCACGGGAAGAGTTGGGGTAGTGCTATTCTAAGCCGGCACCACACGGCCACGACTATAACCATTGGAAGATGTAATTGATCAGAAATTACAATTGTAAACATTCGAGGACGTTTCGTCATGTCGAGAAGTCGCTTTCTCTGTCTTCTGTGCGGTTTTTTTAATAGATAGAGTGATTCAAGAGGAAGGTTTATGCGTATAATAAAACCGTGCAAAGCCGGGGCGGGTCGCTAGTATAGTATAAAACACGTCATCTAAGTAGGGTAAGTTAGGGGTAAGTTTTACTTATAACCTCAAAAGCAACGCCTAATACGGTCCTAGCATATAAATCTTCGTCAATATTTAGCTTGGCCTACGCCTAGATTTGTACGCCAATTGAACAGATGTTGACTCGGGAACCTAATACCGGGTTTCATATTTAATTTACACGCGCATTTCAGGTCGGGCAGAAGCCAAGCTCTGCAATAACCTACAATAAAATTATATTCTATAGAACGGAAATTCATCGAAAGTTCATCAGGACACTCAATTCCAATTATCAACATGCATCCTTCAAACAAAGAGGTTTTACTAGTTCAAAATCTTATTTAAATTAGTCTACGGTCCATAGGCATAAGGCATATATACCTGGCAGTATATGATTTAAAACTTGTATATTTGCTTTACACGGAAAGCAGCGTATCTACCGTGAGCCGCCTTAAGACATCATCGACAATCAATACCTATTTAATTACGCTAACGTCACATTAATATTATAAATGCGAAAGTTTGGATGGATGTTTTTTACCTCTTCACGTCTAAAATACTGAACGTATCGGGGTGAAACTGCTACGGAGCGCAGCTAGTTCAAAATGCATTTGTTTATTAGATTTGTTGGTTAAATTTTTAAGTAGGTTAAAATATGTAGGTATAATAAAAGTATTATAAATTTATTACACCTACAATCAATTATGTGTTTCATTTCTATCTTCAACTTTTCACCTTGTACCGTGTCGTACATAACTGAGCCAGGCTGTATCGTTACTGTCGTTTTACAACACCCTGTAGGGCAGTCTGCCGGAGGCCAAGCTAATACCCTATTTCATTTATGTCTAATTTGCGGCGATTTCACGAATACTGTAATATCTGGTGCACGTTTTACGATTAAACGTTGACTGATTTTGATACCTAGGTTTTTCTCAAAAATAGCATTAAGTATGTTTCGATATTATTATATTGGAGTCCTGGCAAGATTTTCCATATACATATATATACATAATGTCAAATGCTGGATAATCCATACAGCATCTTTTAGCCCCGAGCCAAGCAGAGCTGGGTACTAGATGACTTTTACACTATTCTCTAATAACAAAGAAAATACAATCAAGGAATAGAAACTTATTAAAACTATACAATGTAATACCATACATAGACATATATTTTGTAAAATACATAAAAAACGCTTAAAACTTAATAAGGGTATATGTGCTCTAATTGGAGGTTGCTGGAATGACTTATTATACTTTACTAGGTTAGCGAATTGCGTTTGCGCTGCGTACTATAAACTAAACTGTTTCTACATATTTATTTAAGACTCAGAGTCGCGTACTAAGCTAAACTGTCTGTACATACATACATAACACTTGTATGTTGAACAAAAGACCGTTGAGGCGTTGATGGTTCTGCTACAAAATAAAGGCCTCAAAGTTCAACACGTTTGCTTAATGTACGGCATTCCAGAATAGATTACTATGAATTAAGCGATCATGCCAAATTAAGTACAGTAGGCCCATAAGTACGATATACTCTGAATCGTGGAGGCTTCGTTGTACAATACGTATATTAATAGAGAAGCTTAATCCTCGTCGCATTACGATGATCTTAGTCTAATTTATAAGCTTTAGATGTTTATTTTGATTTCCATGAATTTAGTTTTAGGACTGAGTCATTTAATTTTAACAAAATTTGCTACTTCACTACATAGTATAAAAAAAAATCACTTTCTATGTCCCTATGTTCCTATGTATACGGTTTTTTTAATAGATAAGATTGATTCAAGAGAGTGATTCGAGAGGAAGGTATATACGTAACTAGCAACCCACCCCGGCTTCGCACGGTTTCATTATACGTATAAACCTTCCTCTTGAATCACTCTATCTATTAAAAAAACCGCATCAAAATCCGTTGCGTAGTTTTAAAGATTTAATCAGTCAAAGGGATATAGGGACAGAAAAAGCGACTTTGTTTTATACTATGTAGTGATAATAAAACCGTGCGAAGCCGGGGCGGGTCGCTAGTAATATATATTTTCTTTCTTAATAACAACTAACCCACCCGGCTTCACACATATGTATTAAACATGTGAACCTTTCTCTCTATCTATTAAAAATTAATATCTATTGTTAAAACCGCATCAAAATCTGTTGCCTAATTTTGTAGATCTAAGCATGCTAAGGCGATTTTTTTTTGTTAGATTCGGCATTTATTCTGCCATTATCATCGTTCAATAATAACGTTCAATAAATATATACCTATAGCTGTCAGTTGAAAACGATTCTCCCTAGGGCTGAAAAGTATCACTTTGAACCCGCTCTTCAGGCAACTTCAGACCTACTTTCCGAGTATGAGTAATGAAAAGATTATTTATTAAGTTATTTTATTTAAGTATTGTCTTAATATCAAGAGTTCGTTCATTCATTCAAAATAATTTAACAAAAAAAGTAATAACATTTAAGAACCACTCCGATTGAAAACCTCCTTCTTTGAAGAATATTAACAAAAGTTACAGCACTCATTATACTTATAAAATAGTAGATCTCCTATAGCTTGGGCGGCTCCTCGCAGGAGTAAGGCGTATTAATTTAGCTGGATGCCGCTAAGAGGATGATCTGCGGTAATTAGGGGCACGTACAGACTGTCGCGAATTTACCGCGAGACGTGGCTGTCTCGGGCTTTGGACGACTGGAGAACAAATAAGATACGTCTTCGGGGAATTATCAGCTAAGACGTGGATGGAAACAACAACAGGGACGATTACTGATGATGGCGTCCTCCTGTTTATTGTTGTGCACAAGTGTGTGCAAACATAGACATAGACATAGACATAGACATAGACATCTCATTTATTTGCTACTAAACATACACACAATTATTTTAATATTGCAAACACAGATGCACTCTCTCCCTTACATTCGTAATCCAATGGGAGGGCTAATTGTCACGATCTTAAAAAATAAAGGCGTTTGCCCATGATACAATTTAGGTACGGGACGACGACGCGATGTACGAGTCCTGTCGTTTGGACGTTTTCCCACGAGTGATGATTTCGGCAGAAACACAACAGCCGCGTTGCAGCAGTGTGAGTAAACAGTTCGTAGAAATGGTAAGAAAATTAAAGCGAAGAGAAAATCAATGAACACCTTATTTCTTAATATTATTTTGCTGTTGTCCTATTACCTACTGCTTATTTTGTAAGCAAAAAAAAAGTTAATTAAGTAATAAGAAATAAAGTTTCTGATTTCTATGACGCCCGGAGTTGTCACCGCGTTTTGTCCTATCGTTTCGTGCCTCGTGGGAACACGCCCTAAGAGTCTTAATGTCTGGAATAAAAACCAAGTTAAAACCGTTTGATTTGATGTTTCTATTATGGTTAAAAACATAAACTGTAAGCAACATGCTTGTGGTTGTCTGCGGTTGCAAATGCGAATCAGATTAAGCTTAGTATAAGATTTGTGGTGGAGGGTACAAATGGTAAAATTACTTACTTTATAATATGATACTTTTGCACACTTGCTCTGCTTACCTTGGGGCTAGATGATACTGTAATTCAACATTAAAATGTTTCTCATTTCCAAGGTCTTTTAGAGGCTCAGTCTTTTGGGAGGCAAGCATGGAGCCGAAACCAATAGCACAGAAGCCCTTTTTAAATTAGTTATTACTAGCATCTGCCAGCGGCTGAACGCTGTATTTCTATGGAAACGCTTCAAAGCTATTTTTATCCCATGGGGACTGATTTATAGAATGAAAAGTAGACTATTTGTTATCCCAGGGCTAGAACCACGTCTATTCCGTCCCAAATTTCAGCCCGAATTATTTAGTAGTTTTTGCGTATAAGAGGAACAAACATCCATCTATCCATACTAACTTTCACGTTTATAAGATAAGTAAGGATTAGTATTATTTTAGTTCATTTATTCGTAAAGGCCGGTTATCATCCTCAGACGCAAAATACGATACACTCGAATATCATCAACCGCCAGATACATATGTAAGTACTAACAACGTACCTATTAATTATTTTTCTATTCCTTGCTTGTAATTTTCGTTGTTAATAAAGATCTTATACTACCTATTAATAGACTTCCGATTTATATAGTTTCCTTTAAACTAGTTTAAGTTACTTAATTAAATAACCATTTAATAAATAAAATAAATAAATAAAGCTGGACAATCCACACAGCACCATCTAGCCCCAAAGTAAGCTACTCAAAGCTTGTGTTATGGGTTCTAGATAACTGATATATTTAATACATTTTATAGATAGATAGATATTTTTTTATTATACATATTAAACACCCAGACCAACGGAACAAATTTCTGCAGATCGTACACAAATTTGTTAAGAGGCGGGAATGGAACCCGCAACCTCCTGCGTCGCAGGCGGACCTTCGCCCACCGCGCCACATCGGTCGTCAAAATAAAACACGTCTAATAATTTTAATCAAGCTATTGATTTCTAGTCCAAGGTGTGAAATGACACAATTTTTCCCACACGCGATATAAATTGTGTTGTCGTGCGGAAATAACCTGAGAAACATGAGTGACATTTAAATATACGAAACGAATTGGGCTGTAGCTTTGCATGCAAGTTTTCCACATAGAACATCTTATAGGATAACAATTTTCCCGTAACATCTTGTGAAAAGCAGTGTCCGCTGCTTTGTAAGGTAAATATGGCAAATATGTCAACCGATTGTATTTTTTACTGATTTTACATCATATTTCTTTTTATTTCAAAGGTGGTGCTTCCATATATACTTCTATCTCCTGATGTCCATTCTATATAAATTTGATTATCTAAGTATAAAAAAGATTAATTATCTATTTAACTACTTTTTGAGTTAGTAAGTACCTATCCTTATTGAATTTAATTTTAAATCGCTAAAAACATCAAATATTGCAAAATTTAAATTAAAATATTACAGAAAAGTTGATGACAAAACATAGTTTGATTTTATTCAAAATTATTATTTTATTGGGGACGAACGCTACCAAAAACTTCCAGGTCGTCCACAATAGGCGAAAAATCTAACAGTGGGGACAGTTTGCCTATTGGATAGTAGCGGGAAGTCACACTACGGTGTTGTCGAACAACTCTGCATCGTTCGTCGAACTAGTGTAGTGCAATCATTTAATCTGTAGATGTTCGACTCAGACATTCATTAGTTTTTTAAACAGAACTAACAAACTAATCTCTACCAAAGTTCTAAAGCTTTTGAAAAAGCACTCACGAAGAAATAAACCTTCGGACGTAGGAAATTGTTGCGAAAAGTTCCGATCCATGTGTGACCCGTAATCGGACATTCGTTGGCGCAACTCGTTAGAAAGTTCTCGAACTCATCTAGTGCCCTTAGCGCTAATCAGGCGCACGTGATAGATAGCGGAGTGCTCGGCTATTGATTCTTGAGGAAACATCTAACGAAACTTGCTTTTTATCAGGCACGAATAAGTGGGAATACATGCTTGACTTGGCAAGCTGAAGACAGGTCGCTATGGCGCTCATTAGGGGAGGCCTATGTCCAGCAGTGTACTAATATAGGCTGATGATGATGATAGGTTTGACTTGGCTTGTAAAAAGTTTGCATATCGCGTTTTTAATGAGGTGTCTTAAAAAATCCCTATTTAGCATATGGATGTGGAAGTTGCGAGTCCGATTCGTGCCTTAGGACAATTATTTGTACAACCTGAAAATATCTGTAACGGGGTTATCTTCGTGTAATTAAAAAAAAAACATTATAATATTTTAAGTATATCCGTCATCTAGCACCCGTAACACAATCTTGGGGTTAGATGAGGATGTGAAGTCCACACAGTTAAATACAAAAGAGACAGTTCAAAAGTAGGTAACCTAATCTCTCGTCACACGAGTCATACTCGAACTTGAACAAGATCCTGGTTTAAAGAAAATGCTTTAGTCTGATAAAGTAATTTCGCGTAATTCATAGGTCATTGACCTGAAACTTTCTTATCCCCAAAGTTTGAAAATCTATTGAATCTATTGAAAATGTTATTATGGTGAAAAAAATATGGAATAAAAAAACGGTAAAATTGTAACAATGTTGCCAATAGGTGCATAATCTAAATCTACAAAGATTCCTTCTTTTTATGTTTCACTACCTTGGTCTCCACTGAAAACCAGCGCTGGGCAGACACATCAGTGTTTATCCAACACAACGCTGAGTGGAGGCCATAATATGCCTTGGACTCTGCTGCGCACACAATAAAGAATGTACGTAGTAGTTAAGTCGTTAGAAAAGTTTTTATTGTATACTTAGCCTAAGGGCAAAAACACTTTTTCTTTCTTTTCTTTTTTCTTCTTGTATCATTCCCAATAAGGGTACTTAATAACTGACAGAAATATAACTCGCGAAAGAAATCAACTAGCCTCAAAACTTCCCACTCAGACCTTAACAAGAAAACTGTTAGCAATTATCAGTACCCCGTTCGTTTGAATCAATTTGCAAGTCAAAACAAAACCCCAAGCAACTCTAGAGCTAAAGCAGCAAGAATCAATATCCTTTATCCTCAGCACATGATTGGAGTTCAGTTTGAGCATGACAAGGCAGTAATTTTCATTCTTTCAGTGCAAACTTTGTTTACTTTTCATTTGAAGCCTTTTAATTGCTCGTTGGTTTCTCTTTGTGGCACTGCAGTGGGCAATTTCAAAAAGACTGCAGCAATAATACAGGAAAATACTGAACTAGATTTTTTAAACTAAGATAAGCTTAAATGCAACATCGGGCATACGACCATTTTTCAATTCACGATGACAAAAGTAATGTATCCAATAAAAACCGACCAAATGCGATTCAGGCACGCGTTCGAAAGGTTCCGTACCATTTTGTAAATTAAGGCAAAATAAAAATTGCTGTTGGGTGAGAGCCCCCTTGAATATTTGTTCTATTCTAATTTTGTGTATGAGTTGTTAAAGCGACAACAGAAGTACATCACCTGTGAAAATTTTAACTATCTAACTATTACGGTTCATGATATACAGCCTGGTGATAGACAAACGAACAACGTCGTCTTAGTAATAGAGTCCCGTTTTACCCTTTAGGTACGGAACCCTAAAACAGATAAGTACCAGAGTGAGTGAAATTCAATAACATTCAAGCACCTACAGCCAAAACAGAAAGATGATTGCTCAAACCAAATGAACGATGCGATGCGTCGCGATGTTAACTCACTTCGCCACCCCTAAATCGTTTCTATTAGCAAAACCAGTAAGGCTATTTCGTAAACACCCCTTATTTCCTGTCTCCCCTCGACCTCTGATTGGTCTGTCATAAGGAAAATCGCTCAAACGATGTGACGCGGTCTAAAGGGTGTGTACTCGGTTAGCGAGAACGTAAAAGTGTAGCGCTGTAGTAGACATTCATGTTTGTAGAGTTTTTCATAAAATAAATTTACTATAGCATTTGGTAATATTACCAGATATGGGGAGAGAGTTGCTAAATCTAGAAAACCATACCTACGAAATTGCTGAATTCTCCATAGCAAGAAATTTCAGATTTTGCCTATATCGTAATGTGGGAAGATGAAATGTGCTTGTATAACACAATATAATTAGAATACATTAAATAACAAATCCAATATTTCTCTACGAAAGAAAAAACCCATTTGGTTTACTTAGTCATTTATACACGCGAAAACTTGGATCTTTGAATGGAAGGATGTTTGTTTGTTTGTTACCTTCTCTTTACACCAAAACTATTGAAGTGATCAAAAATTTCGCGTATTGGTAGTTCTTAGCATGAAATCAACATTTTTTATTTCATAATTAAATTCACATGCGATAGAAATTAAACCAAATAAGTTTCCATAGGAATAAAGCGTGCGAAGTCGTGGGCAGAAACTAGTATATTCCACCAGCGACAACTAGTTTTCTATTTTGAAAGCCATGTCTACACGAGTCAGTCAAATCCGACGGGTGACTGACGGAACGTCATGGCGATACAGACGAGCAATTTTATTTGACGGGCAGTGGGCAAACTGATGGTGATTTATTTCAGTACCTTCCTATTTTATCCAAAGAATATAGTTTCAAATGCGTACTGTTGTCGATTCGGGTTTTGCAAATAGTAAACTTTTGACGGTCATCATATCGATAGCTTCATTTTTGGTACATCTGGTTTCATGAAATACATTTACGACATAATACATTTATGAACTTACATTAATAGATTTTAACAAAAGAAAAAAAAATGTGATTTTTACTATCATACATAACTCATATATGTGACTTATAAACATTTTAACAATGCCTTTACGTTCACAAACGTTTGAATAGGTTTTGCTTAAATTCATTAAACGGTTTGAAATGACTTCTTTCAAAACAAGTAACGTCTACACTGAGTTTTTTTAATTTTTTATAGAATTCATTATTTACACTTAATTACTGTTTTAGAAACATAATTAGTGGTAAAAAAATACTATTCGCATTGAATGACTTCTTTCAAAACAAATAACTCCAGTTTAATTAAAACTTTTTACCACAAGAAGTCATTATCATTCGTCATTTTTAGCTTTTAAAAAAATTGCAATGGTTGAATTTGTCCTGATTTCAATTAGTTTGAAAAATAAAACATATCTGTTTATATTTGAGTTTAAACTATTTTGATAACTGTAGTAGTTTTGAAGATATAGGCTCTTAAAGTCATAAAAAATTAAAACTGCTTTTGCCAAACTTTTGGTTTTGCCGGTTAATGATTTCTTGCAGTAAGCCGACGATATTAAATTTTATGGATATGGATGATTAGTTTGGATGGATGGATGTTAGTTACTTGTTCACGCCAAAACTATTTAACATATCAGGCTGATATTTAGTACAGATGTCTTGACCTGGAAAAATGTGTCCCATAGATCGGTTACCATGGGACATAACCTCTACAAGCGTCTCTATAAAACCAACTCGTTACATTTTGCTAGTAAACATTAAAACAGTTTCCCTTGCTCAAGGGGCATACCATGTTTGTCTTTCACCCTAACATCTACCGACAAGCAAATATAACTTTACGTACCGCTTCTTAGTCCAAAAATAGGAATATACACATATTGAATACGTTTCGGTTCATCGCCGGATATTGGGGAGTGACAGGTTAGAGCGAAGGGAAATCAAAATATTACCGTGTAACTGTTATATGCGACGACTTGCAATTGCGACAGTTAGGTTAGGAAATTATTGAGGAAACATTCAGTTATTTAACCCTAAACCACTGATTGTAGGAATTCCTGATATTTTCTTTTTATAACTGCTGCTGGTGTGCTGTTGATATGTTTATCAACTTAATTTTAAGGATCTTAAGATTTATGGAAAAGGCTAGGTATATTCGGAAGGGTTTATGGAGAGTTACAACGCGAGAGGGAATTAGGAGTAAAGCCAAAGAATCGTGGTAGCTGACTTTCGAGAAAATTGAGCTATGTAGCTTGCAGAACCGCTATCCGTTGGACCATAAGGTTTCCTATTGGCGATCATACGCTACGAGGCACGATTCCCAGTCTCAGCCACTGTGGCGATCTTAAAGTAATTTTCTTTTTTTTTTCTTAAAAACTCTTACTTTTGTAGCATTCCACAAAACATTGAGCCCAAAATAAAATTGAATAATCATATTATATAAAATCACACACCAATTGCGTATCAAAGTAGACGAATATTCAACCAATTTAAGACCGAAAAAACCTATTCGTAAAGCATATTTCTCTTTTCTATTGTTATCGTTACTTGTTTCTTCCGGCGTATATTTTCTGTGCAAATACGAATAGAATATTCATCCATCGTGTTCTCGACGTAACGAGCCGAGCCTAAATAAATGCTAATAACCGAAGCAATCATGCTTGTACAATATGCTGGATGGTGTCTGGCTTAAGAGACGAGAGAAAAGACTCAAAAATAAGAGATAAATTAAAAACTTTTGATATAATTACCTAAGTACAACTTACACACACACAACTTACATAGCAACATCTAGCCCCAAGCTAAGCAGAGCTTGTGTTATGGGTAGGTACCTACTGGATGACTATGATATACTTAATACAATACAGTACATAGATTTAAATTTTTATAAGGTAATTAGTTGCGCTCTGCGGCTTCGCCCGCATTGAAATTTATTTGTCGAATTTCAAAAATTTATTGCACGCCTCCTAGGGGTAGTTTTGTAAAAATATAAAATACGTGTCTAATTGTTTACTTTGTAGTTTATCTAAATCGAGTTCGGAGTGTATCAAACCAAGGAATAATAATTTTCCATACAAATTTTAACCCCCTCAGAGGTAAAAATTTCCAAATTTTAATATCCTATGTGTTTTTCTAGGTCCTTAACTATCTACGTACCAAATTTCATTAAAATAACTTAAGTACTGTTAGTAACTTCCTCGCCGCACAACATCGGTCGTGTGTCGGCAAAAATCTCAGCTTTGAATTTTCTGTTCTGACGTGTTCAAGATGTGTTTCCAGTCAATTTGTTTTGACGGCTGGCTAAATATTTGTTGAACACCATACAGTTTGATCTTAACATCCAAAAAATATAAGGTGTTGTACCTTGTACCATCGGCGTTTTCAATAAAGCAAACAAAAACACCATTTCTTATTTAAATCAGAAACTACAAATCAACTGAAATAAACAATTTATTCGTCAAACAATTTGGTAACAGATCATGTTGACGGTTGAATGGAGCGCAAACAACTTTTATAACTTCTTATTAAATAAATAATGTAGGTAGCTAACTCCAAGACGTGACTTTGATTAAGAATCGATCTAAGCCTTAATATTAGCAAGGTTGTCTGAGACTATTCTTAGAATACATTAATATCTACTCAAACCTTTCTAGAAAGCAAAAAGTGTCTTCCTCAGACTATCTAGATAGTCTGAGGTGTCTTCATATTCTTTATGAAAACTAGACTAAGCCCACGATATACGCCTAGTTTTCAGTATAAATAAATAAATAATGCTAGCCAATAGCGTTTTCAACTCCATCCGACAAAAACATGTAAAATAAGTTATATAATGTATCAGATTTCACAAACAAACGAGTTGACGACAGAAAAAGTAGGTAAAATCGAAATGTGCCAACTGGCGGGCACCCGCGAGTTTCACGCCCGCGAGATGACAAATAAGCCTTTAGTTTTTGTTCATAAAACAACAAAATAAATTATGAACAAAATGAATCAGTACTTTTCGCATTGTCTTGTCTTACAAATACTTTACGATTTCTTTAGTAGACAAAACCTAAAATACATGTAACATCTATTTGATATAAGAATTGATGCAGTCATAGTATTTTTCGGATTGTCGTAGCTCTTAAGGGGCCGGCGCGATGGCTGCACAAAACTTTAAGGCGGTCATTAAACGGTCAATTATATTGCGCAATATTGCAAATTGT
Organism: Eupithecia centaureata; assembly: GCA_944547425.1. Taxonomy (NCBI): domain Eukaryota; kingdom Metazoa; phylum Arthropoda; class Insecta; order Lepidoptera; family Geometridae; genus Eupithecia; species Eupithecia centaureata. The sequence continues at coordinate 2,961,091 of OX155676.1, read as the reverse complement.
GCAATAATATTGACTATTGAACTCGTTTGGTATCAGAGCGCCTTTCAATCTTATTGTACAATAAAAATATTGTACAATTTTATTGTAGGTCTAGGGCCGCCAAAGCCGGTGTTCCGTAATACCAACAATTATGACTTAAAACTTTTATAATTTCGGACAAAATGTTGTTAATACGTAACTAGACAATTTAAGCTATGTCGAAAAGTAATTTTATTTTATTTTTTTAATTTAATTTAATTTTTTGACAAAAAAACTACTCAGGACCTTAGAAACAAAAAAAAACCAAAAATTTGTGGAAATATGCTCAACTTACAAATCATTTTGCTATTCCGTTTGTATGGGGAGTTCATCATGCCCAAGGCCCCTTAATTTCTTACAAATTCTTTACAAACTCGGTCCTTGCTATACATCGTCATCAACCTATATTCAATATAGGACTAATAAACCCACAGCTGGACATATGCCTCCCCTAATCAGCACCATAGCATTCTGTCTTCAGCTTGCCACATCCAGAATTTGCTACGAATACGTCTATTCTGGTCTATAAGAGGTTATGCTATAAACACCACGATGACTCTACCCGGGCCCGCACGGGCCGCTTTACATTTAGAATTATTACTAGCCCCGGCTTTGCACGGTTTTATTATATGCATAAACCTTACCCTTGAATCACTCTATCGATTAAAAAAACGGCTTCAAAATCCGTTGCGTAGTTTTAAAGATTTAAGCATACATAGGGACATAGAGACATAGGGACAGAGAAAGCGACTTTGTTATGTATATAGTGATATTTGATTTTTTTGCATAAACTTAGAAGAGATACCATAATAAGCAGGCAATCATAGCTTTGATATGATACGTTAAAGCTATTGCTACTGAGTAGATATCCTATAAATTATTCCCCAAGCTTAGCCAATTCAAATGCATAATATGCTAAGCATCTAAGGTAGATAGTTACATGTTGGCCCATGTTTTCCCTAAGGAGATATGGTGATATGAGAATCTTAATCCAATTAAGATTTACAAACTTATAAAACTGATACGATGATTAAATATAGTACCTAATATAATGCTAGACAATCCACAAAGCATCATCTAGCCTCAAACTGAGCAGATTAAATATATCGCGCACGAAGGTTTTCTTACCTTACCTTACCTTTATCTATAAAAACGGTAACAAATATGTTTTACGGGAGTTCCGTAAAATATTTATTTTGTTCAGTTTTTTTAGTATTTGTTGTTATAGCTGCATCAGAAATACATAGGTATGTAACTAATCTATGAAAACTACAACTGTCTATTACATTGGTTCATGACATACAAGTGACAGAGGGACGGCGGAGTCTTAGCAATAGGATTCCGTATTATCCTTTGGCTACGGAACCTTAAAAAAAACGACATTATTTTGTGTAACTATCTTCGAAAAGTTTTATGATTTGAAGGTAAAGTTGTAAGTTTATTCAGTTCGATATAAATAAATTAGCTTGCCATGTAATTCTAAAGCTTATTTGTTGAGCTTCTTGCCTTATTATGATTCATCCAATATTCTCGATTCAATTTCGTAACAAAAGCAATAGATACACCTACCTAACTTCATAGTTATTTGGTTATTGGATAGGTTAACCGAAAACTTACAAGGGACGGGTTGCTGTTGGCTTTGGTACTAGAGATTGTTTCAAAATTTCCCAAACTATCGCCATTTTTTTTATGTAGACGAGATACCCAGATCAATCCTCAAGCGGCCATTTCTGTAGAGTTTTTAGGACTACGTGTCGTACGTGTCATCTATGTAGTTTTGTACTTCATTGAAGCCATAAAGTTAAAAGCTTAGAAGGAATATTTGTCATCCAGTTTTCTTCCAAGAAATTGCTACTTTAGCAACAATTTTCAATCCCACGCGCGATATTCGTTATTCGTTTCGTTCTTTTTCGTTTCTTCCACTAGTGGACAAAAGATTGAAGCAAAGGAAAAAACAATTTTCACTTTATTTCTTATATTATTTTGATAATAATGTACCTAACTATAGTTTTAAATTTGACTTGTCTAAGTGCTTATTTTGTAACAACCAAAAAAATGAAGAAATTAATTTACTTGATTTACATGAATCGAATAAAATGGTATCTGAAACACAATTTGTTCAAGATAAATGTATTAAGTATTCATACTTAATGGGATATATTATTTAAAGTGAATTATTATTAACAAAAACATTTCTTTATTTTACTTTGAGGTTTACTGTTTGCAACCGTCTGCAGTTAGCTCAATGGTTTCAATTGTAAATACTAGTTTTAATTTTTCTATTCCTTGCTTGTAATTTTCGTTGTTAATAAAGATTATTCTTTATTGGTCAATTAGGATTACTAGGTTATTTACAGTCTACAGTTGTCTCAAGTAAGTAATAATCCAAATAAATAATATTCACACAAAATCATCTAGCACCAAGCTCAGCAGAACTTGTGTTATGGCTAGGTACTAGAAAACTGATATAACCAGTTAACGTATATACAATAGATGTACCTAAGATAAATGATATTTTTATTCATAAAAAACACACAAAACTACTTGAACAAATCGTAAAAATATTTGACCCGGGACGAGAATTGAATCGGCAACCTTCGGTCGTCAAACTGTTGTAATTATTACTGTAAACATTAGTTAGGAGTATAAACAGAATTTCTCAAATGTAGACCAAGCCTAAGGTTTCTATAGCTATGTTTAGTAAGAAATGCTTTTCAAAATTAGACTCTAATTGGTTCCCCGCAGCCGTGTAATTGCAGCACTGTAAAGCAATTAGTCCACGCCTTTGCCTCGAAGTCCTGGATACACGAATGCAAATAAGGCTCAAATTTGCATGTAGCCAGCGTTCCATATACATAGAAAGTTACTTGATTAGAGTTAAAATTCCTATACCTGGATTAGAATTAAGTACTTTTCTTAAACTAGATAAGCCTCTAATTCTGTGAGAAATATTTCTGATATATTTTACAAAAAATGAATTGCTGAACATTATAATTTATACTTAGGTAAGTACCTTTTTTATTTTTAAGTTATATGGGTTAAATAATAGTAAATTTTAAGAAAAAAATTATCTCTCTATCTCGTTATCTCTTAAAAATAATTAATTTAATAGTTTTATAAGCGCTGCCTAATGTTTTTACTTTAATTTGGTTACTTATTTGTGTCACTTCTCACGTTGTCAGTTTGTTGTATGTATTTAAATTAACTGATTCCATTTCTAACAGAAATTTATATCAGTTATCTATTACCCACTACAGACTCACGCTTGGGCCTAGAAGATATTGTGTGAATTATCCCGCATTATTTTTGTATTATTAAAACAACTGAAGATCTCATTGGCACAGCGGGCGAAGGTTTTCCTGCGACACCGACGGTTTTGGGTTCGATTCCCGCCTCGACAAATATTTCGAACGATTTTGTTTTGTTTTTTTTTTCTATTTAGAAAAGAGCCTGGCCATCCGAAACAGTTTTCTGCAACCACAAACCTCAAAGTAAACAAAGTTTGTGTTATTGGTAGGTACTTTACCTCTATTATTATAATAATATATCCAGTCAAATCTAGTACCGATATGTAACACAAGCTCTGTTTTTTTAGGTTTATGGATTGGTAAAAAAATATTATTTATTGAATTACTGCCACTACCTTCTCCCTTTTTTACTGGTATAAGCTAAGCTACAAACGTCTGCCAATGCAGAATTAGCTGTATATAAGGAACGACATGACTAAAGCTTTTCAGAAATTCAGGACCAGCACACACTGAATTCCTGAAACTTCCATCTTTAGTCTAGATTTATCAAATGCGCTTCCACCTGCAGTTTTCCAGATTGCATTTATTTTAAGTTATGTTTTTACCTTACCTTGTTAGAATTTTGAAGTGAAAAATAGAAACGTGACTACCTAACTAGCACGTTAGCGTTAAAATAACCTGTAAATTATTCGTATATCAGTTTCAATCGAGTATCTAAAGTGTTAATAATACATGTAGCAGCGGAGTTACAGAACGCTATAATAATTTTTTTTGTCAACCCCTTTATTTACATAAAATATTTAGTATTCTAGAACCAAGAAATACAAGGCCTCGACAAGGCTGTCTATGCTACCGGTGCTGTACGAAGTTACTAGGCACTTTACTGTAGATAGGTTTCAGCCTAGACTGGCTGTACCTTTAGGCATTTAGCGAGCTGTAAGCGTTATTGCCAAAGGAATGCCTGAATCAGGTTCCAGCCATTTTGCAGTTTGTATTTACTTCCAGCATTGCAGCTCTTTTATGTGCCTCAAAATTATAGTCTGCGAGAGTTGGAATGTGGTTGGTTCAGTTTATTTTTTTTTGCTATTTTTTGGGTCAAGATAGATAAGGGTAACTATAAAGTTCTCAGTTAAAAAGCGTATTTTTTTTAATTCTTGGACTTGACTTGACTTCTTGGACCTTTTCAGATTTCTTGGAACATTTTTCAATGTAGCCTGCGTCTCCGGGACGCTTCCGACTGGTATTGATATGGATCGGTTGAGCTACCCTTAGACTGTTTGCAACCGTCTGCAATTAGTTAAATTGTTTAAATTATAAATAGTAGTTTTTATTTGTTCCTTATCCTGAGAAACAATTTTTATTAACAACGAAAATTACAATCAAGAAAAATTTAAACTTGTAAGTAACAACAATTGAAACCATAATTATAAATAGTAGTTTTTATTTGTTCCTTATCCTGAGAAACAATTTTTATTTACAACGAAAATTACAATCAAGAAAAATTAAAACTTGTAAGTAACAACAATTGAAACCATAATTATAAATAGTAGTTTTTATTTGTTCCTTATCCTGAGAAACAATTTTTATTTACAACGAAAATTACAATCAAGAAAAATTAAAACTTGTAAGTAACAACAATTGAAACCATTGAGCTAACTGCAGACGGTTGCAAACAGTCTAAAGGTAGCTCCATTGATCCATGTCAATAACAGTCGTCGCGTCGTCCCCAAGACACTGGCTGCATTACCACGCTGTATGGCAATGCCGATGCGCTGAGCCAGATACCCACCAGCTCTCGGGTCACGCAACGCATCGACCAGACATTCAGGTAATTTTTTAAAAACCCGATTTCTTATTTTTGATACTAATTTTCTTTGTATTATTATATTTTATATTATTTTACTTAATTTACTTTCTCGTTAACAAATATGGTTTTTACTGTAGAAAATACAACAATATTATAAAACTATTCTACAGTAAAAAATATAATTATCAATTATTATTTAAAAAATGCAGTCGAATTGTGGTAGAAGTTGTTTAAAACATCTCTGAAAGAACACATCCCACAGTTATTTACTGCAAAAATTAATTTCAAAGCACGTGGAACGAAAACTTTCGAAATACATCATCCAATTGAAAATTTGGAGCATATGGAGCGATTTAATTGAACCCGTGTTTGTTGAAAGTTGGCGCAAACATTGACGGTCGATTGTATCGCGGCATACATATTAATATCGGAGTTCATTTCAATATCAACAAGCTGTGGATGGTGCAGGTTTGGGTGTGAGTCCACGGCTGCAGTTCAAGGTGAGAGCTGAAGGCGGGATATAAGGATGAAGAATGCTGGCTTCTGTTTCAGTCAATGAATTAGCAGTGACATTCAACATGGCAATGCTGTCAGCATTCTAGGTATCTGCCTTCTGGGTTTATGAATTTGATGATGTTAAGTAAGTTTAAATAGGGGTGAAATTTATGGATTTACTTGCTCACTCAAAAATGGGTTTTTTCCTGTTGCCCTGACTCTTACGAGACCAGTGTCCTCAAGTGTATGTCACTAACTCACGCACACTACACTCATGGAGTCTCTCACTTTTTTATTTTGTATTTAATTTTATTGTACTGTCATGTACTGGACTGTACTGAACTGTACTGAACTGCACTGAACTTTACATAACTGTACTAAACTGTAATGAACTGTACTGAACTGTACTGAACTGTACTGAACTGTACTGAACTGTACTGAACTGTACTGAACTGCACTCAACTGTACTGAACTGTACTCAACTGTACTGAACTGTACTGGACTGCATTGAGTTGCCTTGCATTGTATTGTACCTATATATATAGTAATAATGCAAGTAATTCACGTCTTCAGCTCATGCCATGCACAGAGCGTTCTTTGACAGGTAGTCGTGTGCCTCATACAGGCGCCTCCAATAATTTTATGCATGAAATTTGCTTTCGCGCGCAAAGTGTATTTAGTTTTAAGAGGCATCGGGGGTCGGATATCTTGCCTAGAGTGTATCTTCTGTATCTATGTATATTCAAGCTTTGAGCTTGTACCTATGTTATAATATTACGGAGGTGATAGGAACTCTGCAGAGGGTTGCAGTTATTGTAAATCAGTAAATCAATTTCTTTAGCTTACAAAATAAACACAGACAAGTCAAATTTTAAAGTAAAGGCACATAACTAATTGTCAAAATAATTTATGACTAATAAAAAATAAAATAAAAATAATTTATTTCAAGCAGTAGCTCATTTTGGAACATTACACAGAACCTTAAAAACTAATAGAAGAGCTGGAAGGGTGGCGTTCACAGCAGCGTGAACAAATAATGACAGCGTGTATAAATTATTGTATATGTGTGCCTTATAAATAATTACTTACCTGCAACTGTCGGTGTGGAACTGAGCTACATCTGGCCAAGCAATAACGTTGTCGGTATTATGATTTTGGAATTTAGGTTCGCTATAACTACGATAAAACTGTTGATATACTTATAGCTAGTATTTCGTCAGCTGGTAAAAATGATTAAATAGCTCAATGCCAATTCATCATAACAAAGAACTACCTTTCAATCAACCAAGCATAAATACAAAGAACTGGTTAAGGAGTCTTAAATAATAATAATACCTGGACAATCCACACAGCATTATATAGCCCCAAGCTAAGCAGAGTTTATGTTATTTATACTAAATGAGGGATATACTTAATATACAATACATTACATAGATATATATTTTCATAAGAGCAAGAGAATAAGAAAAGTGACTAAATGCGAGCACTTGTGTAAGGAAGCCCCCTCAGATATTTATTTTATTTTATTCTGTTTTTTAGTGTTTTTTAATATTAGTTAAGCAAAAGAAATAAATCAACTGTAAAAATTTCAATTTATATTACAACTATCATGGTTCATAAAATACAGCCTGGTGACAGATAGACAGACAGACGTACGGAGAGCGGCATCTAAGTAACTCCCGTTTTACCCTTTGTGTACGGAACCCTTAAAACCCAAACCGATATAAAACCAACCAATTATCAAATCCAAATCATAACCAATCCGACCCGCACATCGATTTCACAGATAAGAGACCTGGTCGAATCATTCCGACCCTCAAACCAATGGATCCATTAGACGGGTTCTTTGAACAGAGGGTAATGTAGGTCACGTCCGTGGATTGACCCCTGTAATGCGATATGGCACATCTAATACCCGGTGACGAATGCGGGGCTTCTTGTGGGTCACGTGACTTTTCTCTTGTTACTTCTTTTCAATGAGACATATTAAGTTATAGAAGAAAATAATCTATTTATCTTGGAACGAAATATATTGCGTGGATATTTTACGGAGAAGAGCTAAACTCTCAGGTATGCTATATTTGGTATTGACATCTTAGGTCTATAGAATTACTTTACAACATTTTTGTATCATACTGTATTGTATTGTATCTCAGGTAATAATACAAGTAGCTCACGTGTTCAACTCTTGCATAGATTGTTCTTTGGCAGTCTCTATCTCTTGTTCCAACTTTTCTATGAGTTTTTTTCAATGAGAGAATATCATTTCCTGAAAAAGAAAATACTCCATTTGTCTTAGAACTGAATAGATGGCGTGGATTTTTGACTGGGAGGAGCTGTTGTCAATAGGATGTCATGTAAATAAATAGTTATTAATATTGATGGCCAATACACACAACATCATCTAGCCCCAAGCCAAGCAGAGCTTGTGATATGGGTTGGGTACTAGATGACTGCTATTCTTAGTACAATATTATATTTTTATACCTAATACATAGAAAACACCAGGAACCCCGGTACAAATATTTGGTAGATAGTACAAACAAAAAAGTAAGTTCTAGAATAACTATTGGCTAATCTAAATTCTGAAAGGTTAAACAGGGTGGTAAAGTTTCTATTATACTTTGGTTCGATTAACTGATAACTCAATATAAATAAACAAAAAGTAAATACCTAACGAATTCCTTATTTCTTATTTTAAAAACAAGCCATAGGAAGTGGTAATAAATTTCTAAAATTTCCATTCTATCGAAGCCGCCGTGCGATTATATAATTAAATAAATAATTGTCGTATCTGTCAGCAGAATGTAAAATCCGGAAGTCAATCACCCGATTCTGATTACCTAAACATAAGTACACAAGAACAGATTTCAGTCTATTTGACCATTTGATGACGCTATTGTCAGGGGAAGGCACCAATTACGGATGGTTGACTCAGCGCATCATTAATTCACGGCCCACCTGCAAGTTTGCTAAGCCACGGTCATTATTTAAGCGCCAGATGCTGATTCTGCAGTATGTGCAGACTTACTAATGTAGTCCCTTTGAGCAGGACATTAGATCCCCTGATGAGGAACAGTTGAATTGATCTCAACCCACATGAATGTGATGTCAATTAAAATGGAATTAGACAACAGACACTTTTGTCTATGGATTTTTTTGTAAAATCCATAAAACAACAAAGAAAAACAATCCCAATTATCGTGTATTACGCGTAGGTATTTATTGAACTTAATGTTTTTATTTCCTTGATTAAGAAAACTCGGACTACTTGAGTCAGAAATCAGAAATCAGAAATCAAAATCTTTATTTCTTTAGGCTTACAAAATAAGCACTTAGACAAGTCAAATTTAATACTACCTATAGGTACATAGTTATCAAAATAATATAAGAAATAAAGTGATAATTGATGTTCAGTTCGCCTCAGTTTTTTGTCCACTAGTGGAAGAGGCGAAATAGAATAGAGTGGTAATCACAATCGCTGCACCGCGATGGAATCGTAAGTGAAAAAAAAATACTTAAATGATAAATACCAACCAATAATTACTATACAATGACAAAAGTGAAAGTTTGTATGGATGTATACTAATAGATGTACGCAAAAACTACTGAACGGATAGGGCTTACATAGAAATTGAAGAGACGTAGTTCTAGCCCTGGAATAACATATAAGCTACTTTTCATCCCATAAATCAGTTCCCATTGAATAAAAATAACGCGTGCGAAGCCACGGGCAGATGCTAGTACCCTATACATAATCGCCACAAATTATAAAGTCCTTTTTTTAATATTTACAAATGTTTGAACGCACTAGGAGCAAACAACATCTGGAATAGTTTCACAAAAATAATATTAAGCTATTAAAAAAACAATTTGCCGGCAACAGTTGTTAAATGATAGCTCATACTGGCCGCCACAGGCAGAACTGTACAAACGCTCAAACGCCAAATATGAGCGTTTATTACAAGCCATAAATAATTCTCAAAAGCTTATAAACCTCCTTGGCAATGTTATAAATCTTTGAGATGGAAAAACCCAGCGAACATAGGTAAAGGCCAGTGGTTTTCTATTATAATCGATATGTTTTTTCTCGGATAATGAGTTGCCCGATGATAGATCAAAAGCAAAAGGGTCGCTTTTGGGATTATCCAATTACTAGATACATGATTCTTTGATCCGCGGGCATATCACAAGTCAATGGATATTAATAAATTATTTACTAAATATAACCCAATACACATGAATCAAATTAAAATCTTACTATTTGGCGTGGTGAAAAATAATACGCCGACCGCACCGAATAATTCATTTGGTGTTTTTTTAAATGAATAAGAACCTACTTCAAATATCACGCATAATAAAGGATAACTCAAAAAGTACTAGTTAGATATGGATAAAATTTATATGAGACCACATAAGAACCTTTCAAATAAAAAAGCTTATGAAAATCGGTTAACCTGGAAAAACATCCTAACGATCATAAAAAACATTGTTGATGAAAAATATTGAATACTATGATTATTAAGGATAAAACATAAACTAACCAAAGTTATCGATCTAGCTGAAAGAATTAGCAAGCTGAAGTGGCAGTGGGCAGGCCATATCTCGCGAAGAACCGACAACCGTTAGGTAAACGTGTTCTTGAATGTTGTTCATGAACACATAAACTACTTATCAGGTTTTGATCAAAGTGTTACTACATGAGAACCACGAGTTTACAAATAAAAAGGATTAATTGAGATTGGTTCAACATAAAATAAGTTCTGGAGCACACATATTAAAATTCAATCCCATTGAGAATTAATTCGCATTAAGAATTCATTCGCATTGAGAACATCCTATTTTAAGTCGGTTGAAAATCATAAGAACGTTTACACCTACTGAGTACTAATACAAATAATGCTTACGTAACAAAGCAGTGTTTGATCAAATTCAATTATATTGAAATTACAGAATACTGAAGAATCAATAACCTGAACATCTTAACTGTTTAAGGGCCCTTGAAAACGAGCCTATTGCTCCTTGAAGGAATGTAATTACTCCAGATTTTATAAAGGAGCGTTCACATAGGACTGAATCTCTTTTGATCTTCATAGAATATTCCTTTACAGTTTATAGATTCAAAATGAAATTACTGTCTAGACTTGTTAGTGTGTTCGGAGAATTAGTAGATTATCTTATAAATACCTATTCAGGCACTCATAATCTGATCCAATAAATCGATTCGGATGATAAATTCCAAGTTTGCAGAATGATCGCGGGCAGTCCTATAGAAGTGTAATTCCCGAAAGGTTTTTAATTATATATATAAAACTTAAATAAACAGTTTCAGTATTGTAGAATATCTTTCAAGTCAGTTTTTAAATTTTCGAATTAATCATTAAATTATACAAAGCTGTAGCTGTAAGACGAAGTTTTGTTGTAATTTGATAAGTAATTCGATAGTTTCAAAACTTACTTCTTAGGTATTCTACAATTCTGACAATGATTATATAATTTTTTTGGTGAATCAATACCTATGCTCACGTTTTCTTTTTAGGGGAGCTCTCTGTTTTTTAATTTATATGAGCGTCGCGCGTTGACTGGTCGTAGTGACGCGTAATCCAAGAGCTTGTAAGTATCTGGCAGCACATCAGTATTGCCCAAAGATTCTAGCATGACTTTGGTATTTCCGTACAGCACGTCAATGCAGCCAGTGTCTTGGGGCACTTTCCACTAGTTATTATGGATCGTTTGAGCTACCTGTAGATTGTTTGCAGCACTTGCAAATACTATTTTGTTTCCATGTTTGTTGTAGTTTACTCTGCAGATACAGGATTTATTAAATAGATAGGAGTCTAAACGTTTAGAGTGCGGACTCAGCTTGAAGATTCAATATACGAAATGGGCAATTTACACAAGCGTCTGTCAATAATCAATCGCATCCGATGGAGATTCTGTCTCCCGACACCATAAGATTGATGGCTCAATTACCCCTTAAATCGCCATCTCATCTGCAATCCACAACGTCTTTATTCTTATAGATGTAAGGCTTATTTTAGTTCAATTGTAAATGTTTCTAGAAAGATCCATTCCAGTAGAAATACTTTGTTATTGATATCGATGTGGCAAATCCGCGTCAGATTGGTATGCTTTGATGGATTGCAAACATTGTGTTTATCATGAACATTGCGCACTTCATTCGTACAAATATTTTACGTAAATGGATAACATTGTAGAGTGTTATTATTCAGCAATGGTGAGCCATTTTGGGATCCATTTTTAGGCCAGGGTTACGGCGGCTTACATTCGAATTAATCGCGGTTCTGCAGCGCGTCCGGAATGGACGCACGGATGGCTTCCATGCCTGTATCCGAAAGAAAGTCGTCTCGTTGTTGTGCAGGCTGCACAGGAGTACCAACATCATCCTGAATGCATTATCCAATAAACGGGATAGCTCGTTCCTCAAGCACTGTAATCGAGTACTGATGAAATAACTTTGTCATTATTCGATTGCAGTGTTTGAAACTACTAAGTATATTTAAAAAATATTAATTACATGTCACTAACATAGGATACAATACTAACTCAATATGGACCTAAATTGAATTTTTGTGTTGTCCGAAATAAATGAATTTTAATTAAATTCAATAAATAAAAATAGTATAATCATTATGTATAGCTTTTTATTCTGATCTCATTCCTATTGAAAACTTTATGGTAGGTATCGAGTAATCAATACATTTCAGAAATTTCAAACAGTCCTCCTACATATTTATGTTTGAAGTTATTGTATCTAGGTGAAATTGTATTGTATTGTTTCACAGTTTTCAAGCTCGAAAACAACCTGCTCCAGTTTGGCACATCAGCTTTATTCTTGCTTGCTCTATACCGTTCACCACTTAAACGTGGACTAAACTTTGCATGGGGAACAAGCCCGGTTTATACGTAAAAGCGGTGATCGACATATAGCGGCAATCATGCCTGTCAGTGACTTCTATTTATATCGCCTTAGATATAAAATCTGTTAAGAACACTTTCACATTGCAGTGTTTTTTCTCACTATGTTTAATGTCAACAGAAAAAAACAAACGACTCTACGAGATGGTGTAAAAAAATCGTTTATAAGTATCTGATACTTATATACGATTTTTTTTACCCTGTTGTTACCCTGTTTAAATTCGTGTCGGTATTTTCTAGTCAGTATACAGTCGGCGTCTTGGGGACACTTCTGACTGGTTTTGATATTGTACACTGTTTGCAAGCGTCTGCAGTTAGCTCAATTGTTTTAATTGTAAATCTTGATTTTTTTCACGTGCTTTGTATTGTTAAGTTATTAGAAAAAAAAATTGTGTCAAATAAAGTTTTTTTTATGTTACCTATATTATTTAATTTGTTTCCATTTATTGCTAGTATTGCTTTTTGTAAATATAATTATAATTAATTATGTATTATATTTTTATAATAAACTATTTGAAAAAAGAAAAATTAAAGGAAAATGATCAGATTCTCAATAAAATTTAAGAACTTGTATCATGTCGTCGTCGCTGTGATCGATTGCATGGCTATAAACATAGTTGAAATATATTTAACATATTGATATAATATTCGACCTGCGTCGAAATAATGTATTTTTTCTTAGATTATCAAATAAACTGGTACTTTCCGAACGAAAACTTTAAAAATTTGACAATTCCATGAAGTCTCTCATACTCTCAAAACATCCGTTATAATTCATATACACTTTTACAGAAACCTTATCTAGTACTCGTCACCTCGCAGTGAATGGGTGTTGATTGTGAATCGCAATTTTTGCGACTGAATTCACGCGATTCATACTCGACGGTTCCGCTGCGTTCAAAGTTCAGAGGATGTGTCACAGGTTCTGTGTAGATTGGACTGTCCTGATTTGACGAATTCTTTCCAATGTTGTTCGGTTTGTAAATGTGGTGTGAACGAATGACTGTGTGCGACGAAACACGGTACGGATAAAATGAAGATAAAAAATTAATATTAAAAAAATTCCAACGGCGTCATCTTTGGCTTTTATACAGGAACTACGCCACCGATGTTCCGTTTCTAAGGTTTGGTTAGTAATATGTTGAAAGGTTTAATGACCCAGATAGGCTAAATATTTGATAAAATAATAAGGTATTTTTATTAATCTTTAAAATTGTTGATGTATATATGGTGTATAAGTTTATCAAATGACTATATAGATGATGAACTCCCAATACCGAGACTCTGCTTATACTTCTAAGTTTGGCCTACGACCGGCGGAATTCTGGCTTCTATAGGTACCCACATTAAGTTTATCTAACAACGAGTTCTCGCTTTGGAATGGGTTTGCAACGTCTGTAGTTTTAAGAAGCTTCTAGCGCCATTTAGGATAGGTGGAGTGCACAATGCACATTGCAAACCACTGTGGTTATATCCTGAATGGGCAACATTAATATACCGATGTACTACTTTGACATCAGTCGAGGCAGAGGTAACCCTGATTTTAAAGAGTAAATTCAACTATATACTAACCCGGCCCAACAACTAAAATTGCATAATATTTCGTTGGTGCCTTATTAGCAAAGAGGTTGAATGTTAATTCAAAACCATCGCAAAATAACTGGAAGTCTTTATATCGAAAACTATAAGCATAATCGCAATAATGTTATCTTACCGCAGTATTATAGATGCAGAATACTTTGTTTGTAATGATTGTCTATCATAGAAAACAGCATGTGCCATAGCGCTTAACACATCGTCACGACTTTCATAAAACCAGCGATAAAACATCAAAAATATTTTAGTACAAATTCTCAGCAATCATTTTTACATTTTAGACTCGTTCACGGTGAAAACAGCCTTATGCTGATAGAGTCACGTCTCGTAACGTGCAGACGTAGCTTAAAAATGTTCACCTCAAGATATCGCGGTGAAGTTAAAAATTCAATGTTTTAGCTTGTAAGAAACATGTGTGGAGCATTCTATACTTTCCTAAGGTGTTTTAGTAGGTTCTATAAATACAAAGCTGGAATTCTAGCCACGGCGTGAGGTAAAGTGGTGATAACTTAGCTGTTCTATTCGTTTGAGATTGGTCACTTACAATTATTTACTTTTAATTATAAACACGAAAGTTTGTATACATGTGTTACATACAAACTATGCACCTAATCTGCAGCGGTGGCTCGCGTTGCAACATGCATTGTGTCGGTCGACTGCAGAGTCAGCAATGACGTCTTTCCCTCAACGTGCCCCAACTGCGTTCCGGTCACGTCATTCTATACTCGGTAATCACATCGACCGAATGTAGATTCTTTAGTTATAAATTACGATCATTGTAATATCTTTACTTAATAAATTAGTTTAAAAGTTTTTGGTTTTTTTTAAAACCGTCGTCTGTGGCTTCCGTAATTGGCGCAGGCGGTAGGATACGTCGAAGCAGTGGGTATTCGTCCAGGAAATACTCAAAAATCGATTCCAGACGAACAGACTCCTGTTTGGCCTTCAAGTCTTCATCGGCGTATCCAGAATCTACGAGCACACGGGCGGCGGCGCACTTGAAAATCAGTGTACGAAGAAAATCAAATGTAAGTGCTTTGAAACTTTCCTATAAGTGTTGCCTCCTTTTCCACCATTTTCCATCCACGAAAATCAGAGGAGGAAACGACCTCCTCACGGCAGAATCGTAGGGATAACGTAATAGATAATACTAGAAATTTAGATTTAGATAGTAGTGAAATTTTAAGTGAAAGTAACGAAAGTATTTTAGAAAATATGGCTAACGAACCAGATCACATCTATAAGGCACTCCGCATGGTCCCGGAATTCGACGGGAACCCTAATATCCTCACTAGATTCATAAGAATTTGTGACCAACTCGTAACGCAATTCATGCGCACTGATCCTGGGAACGAGTTAAGCAATTTATGTCTTATTAACGGGATCCTTAACAAAGTAACGGGTCCAGCATCCAGGACCATCAATGCTAATGGCATTCCAGATAATTGGTCAGGGATTAGGAATGCTCTGATAAATAATTTTGCGGATCAGAGGGACGAAAGCGCCCTGTACAATGACTTGTCTTTGTTAACACAGGGAAATGATTCCCCGCAGGAATTTTACGACAGATGCCAAACCCTTTTCAGTACGATAATGACGTATGTGACACTGCATGAGCATGTGCCTACCACCGTGGAGGCGAAACGTGATTTGTACCGTAAACTTACTATGCAGTCTTATGTGCGAGGTTTGAAAGAACCTCTAGGGTCCCGTATACGGTGTATGAGACCCCCTACTATAGAAAAGGCTTTGGAATTTGTACAAGAGGAGTTGAATGTGATGTATTTGCAACATAGGAATGAACCCAGCCGGAATCCAGCGACGCAGACAGCATCTAAGGTACCGTACCTAGCACCTAATAATTTCAGTGTACCGAAGGCGTTTAATTTTGGTGCCCAAAGGCCTATACCAATGCAGCCGCAACCGCATATGCAACCGCAGATGCAACCGCAGCCGCAACCGCAGCATTGGCGTCCAGCTTTACAGTTTCATCCCCCACAGCGCATGCCATTACAACCCTCACGAACGCAGCAGATGTTTAGAGCACCTCCTCCAAATTATAACGCTCAGACTAGCGGCTTTAGGTTCCCTCCTAGGAACGCACCCCCGCAGCATCAAGGACCAAAGCCCATGAGCGGTGTAAGTCATTTTGTGTCGAAAGCTCTTCCCCTTACTATGCAGGGACATGACTGGCGTAAATTTGGCAATCCTCCCCCGACTAATTACTTTAAGTCTAGAGAAATGAATTACAATGAGGTAGGTGACTACTCTGACTATTACTACCCTGACGACTACTATTACCCTGACGGTGATTATCCAGAGACTGACTATGGTAACTTTTACGGCTACCAGAGCGTTCCGGAGTATTACTGCGACCAACAGGACGACCCTCAGACCATTGACAATGTACCATCGAACTCAATGGCTATTGAGCCCGCGCAACTGCCTTCTCAGCAGAAGGATCAGGATTTTCCTTCGGGTCGTTCCAACAGAGAACTAAAATAGAATTAAATTTACAGTCAAAAAAGGAATTGCGGTTCATACAAATATCGAACCCTCCTTTGAAGTTGCTTATCGATACTGGAGCCAATCAATCATTCATTAGTCCTGAAGCAACGTGTAATTTTTATTCACATGTGCCAAAGGATTTTGATCCTTTTGAAGTCACAAATTCACGCGTTACCAGCACCCATGACTATTCAATTACTATACCGCACTTTGCTGAATTTGGCGATCAATCCAATATAAAACTATTCATCTACAAGTTTCATAATTACTTTGATGGATTGATAGGCCTAGATCTATTAGAGAACTGTAAGATAGATCTGAAGAACAATGTGCTAGTAACTGAGTTAGCTAGAATACCATTGTCCCGTTATCAGTGTAGGAGAGCAAATCGTGAAGAAACGATTCCTGCCAATTCATCTAGGTTGATTAACATCCCGATCGAACATCCTGACGGTGACATATTTGTGACTGAACAACTAATGTGTAACTGCCTTATACATGAGTGTGTTACTACTGTAACAGACAAGACTGGAATAGTTGAGGTAGAGAACATGACTAACGACGACATAGTTATTTCTTTCAAGGACTCAACAACGCATATCGACGTGTGTAATATAGAACAAACCGAAATCGAACAGGACCCCACTAGAGTAAAAAAGGTTTTACAGAACCTTAGGACTAAACATCTAAACGCCGAAGAGCGAGCTAATTTAGAAACTTTGTGTGGACGGTTTGCTGATGTGTTTTATATAGAAGGAGAGGCACTAACTTTCACTAACAAGATCAAGCACAGTATTAGGACGACAGATGAGTTACCTGTTTTTACAAAAAGCTATAGGTACCCCTATGTACATCGCGAAGAAGTTAGGAGCCAGATTACTAAGATGTTGGATCAAGGAATCATCCGACCATCTGACTCAGCCTGGAGCTCACCTATCTGGGTAGTTCCAAAGAAAGTTGATGCTTCTGGTAAGCAGAAGTGGAGATTAGTGGTAGATTTCCGTAAATTAAATGAAAAAACCATTGACGATAAATATCCCATACCTAACATCTCGGACGTTTTAGATAAATTAGGTAGATGTCAATATTTCACCACATTAGATCTTGCCTCCGGATTCTATCAGGTAGAGATGAATCCTAATGACATTGAGAAGACAGCCTTCAATGTCGAACACGGGCATTTCGAATTCTTGAGAATGCCCATGGGATTAAAAAATTCTCCATCCACCTTTCAAAGGGTAATGGATAACGTCCTCAGAGGACTGCAAAACGAGATCTGCCTCGTTTATCTCGACGACATAATCGTCTTTAGTACATCCTTGCAAGAACATATGATAAACCTAGAAAAAGTCTTTACTAGGTTACGAGAGTCCAACTTTAAGATCCAAATGGATAAATCGGAGTTTTTACAACTAGAGACAGCTTACCTTGGCCATATCATAGGAAGAGACGGTATAAAACCTAACCCAGACAAAATCGTTGCAATTCAGAAATATCCTTTACCAAAAACCAGTAAAGAAATCAAGCAGTTTTTAGGACTTCTAGGGTACTATAGGAAGTTCATCCCTGACTTTGCTCGTATCACTAAACCTATGACTAGATGCCTTAAGAAAGCGAATAAGATCACTCTTGACGCTGATTATGTAGAATGCTTTGAGACATGTAAGCGACTTCTGACTAATGACCCGATACTACAATATCCTGACTTTACTAAGGAATTTATTTTGACAACTGACGCATCAAACGTGGCTCTAGGAGCCATACTTTCTCAAGGACCTGTTGGTTCAGACAAACCAATTTGTTACGCGTCTAGGACTTTGAACGATAATGAACTAAACTACTCTACCATCGAGAAAGAGCTTTTAGCCATAGTATGGGCCACTAAGTACTTTCGGCCATACTTATTTGGACGTAAATTCACGGTTTTGAGTGATCATAAGCCTTTACAGTGGGCTATGAACATGAAAGAACCTAACTCTAAGATCACACGATGGAAGTTAAAGCTAAGCGAGTATGATTTTCATGTTAAACACAAACCTGGGAAGAAAAATACTAATGCAGATGCCTTGTCCCGAGTAGAGATCAATAATGAAGAGATTGAATCTTTCCTATCGGAAATCGATTCATTAGTTGCCCATCATTCTCAATCTCAACGTTCTAACTCTGATACTCTCACTGCACATACTTCTGCTGAAAATCCCATACTTGAAATCCCGATAACGGACGACCCTGTTAATAAATTCCATAGACAAATCTACTTTACAATCGTAGGTGACATAAAACGACGTACTACAGCGACGAAACCTTTTGATACACATACTCGAACTTTCATACAAATCTCACAATCTACTCTTGAAGAAGATGTAGTTAATGCCATCAAAGAATACGTGAACCCCAAGATTAAGACCGCTTTAAAGATTACTCCCCCACTAGGTATGTACGATATCATCCGAGTCATACAAAAGCACTTTAAAAGCTCTTCTATGAATTTAGTTTTAGCAAAAACTGAACTAGAAGATGTGAAGGAGTATTTAAAACAGCAGGAAATAATAAAACATTATCACGATGGAAAAACCAACCATAGAGGCATAAATGAATGTTACTTGGCTTTGTCTCGACGATACTATTGGCCGAAGATGAAGGATGACATAACTAAGTACATAAATGAATGTACAATTTGTGGTCAAAGTAAATATGACAGGAACCCTATAAGACCTCAGTTCAATATCGTACCTCCAGCTTCGAAACCATTCGAGATAGTGCATATGGACCTTTTTACAGCACAGACAGAAAAGTACTTGACCTTCGTAGACTCTTTCTCTAAATATGGTCAAGCTTACCACCTGAGGGATGGTACAGCAGTTAGTATCATACAAGGACTATTAACTTTCTGTACACATCACGGACTTCCCTTGACCTTAGTGACAGACAATGGTACAGAATTTACTAACCAACTGTTTACTGAGTTTACACGATTACATAAGGTAAATCACCATAGGACCTTACCTAACTCACCGAACGATAACGGAATAGTTGAACGTTTCCATTCCACGCTATTAGAACATTTGAGAATTCTTAAAATTAAAAATAAAAATGAACCAATCGTTAACCAAATGCCTTACGCAATATTAGGATATAACAGTTCGATTCACAGTTTTACCAAATGTAGACCCCATGACATAGTACGAGGACATTTTGACCCTAGGGACCCTCTTGACATTGACTTGACAGAACACCTCATGCAACAGTACATCTTGACACATCGAGAGCAAATGCAGACTGTTTATGAGGCAATCAACCAAATAACTACTACTGACCGTACTACTATGATGACTAACAGGAATAAAAATCGAGAACCTGAAGTACGATATGAACCAGGCCAGCAAGTGTTTGTTAAGAATCCTTTTGCTGCAAGGCAGAAGCTAGCACCACGGTATACTAAAGATAACGTTCTAGCTGACCTCCCAATCCACATCTATACGTCTAAAAAGAAGGGACCCGTCGCTAAAAATCGCCTCAAGCGAGTTCCTAAGAAGTCCCAATTGTTACAGGATTCGACTATTACTGATACTGCATCTGACGGCGGCAGTGGAGATAAGACTTGAGAGCCTTGACAATGGACCAGGACTTCTTCCCTTCAAACTTGGTCAAGCCAAACTTATCACCCACTATCATTCCTTCCTACAGTATATAGATCTAACGGACTTAGAACATCAGGTTGACTCTATTCGCGAACAGATTATCTATTTTAGGACTAAATTAGAAAATAACACTCTAGACGTTTACGAAATACAGCTTGATCATCTCTCTAAAAAACTTAATAAAATAAATGTCCAACTGAAAGGTTTAGAGCCTAATCGCGTCAAAAGAGGTCTAATTGATGGTCTAGGATCTATAATTAAAAGCGTTACTGGTAACTTGGATCATTCAGATGCGGCGCGTTATGATAATGCAATTAAGATACTTGAAGGTAATGAACATAGGATGTTATCTGAGTTCAATGATCATATTAGCCTTAACAAGGACTGGATGGCCCAATGTAGCCAGATAATTGCGAGTATTGCAGAAAATCAGGAGAAGATAAATAGGACATTAGGATTAATTTTAGATAGTAATGCTTATGCTGAGACCAGTCTCTCAAAATACGCAAAGTTTGCGCAGCTTTTAGCTATCATTAGTGAAAACACTGATGATTTATCTTTAGAGTTAAATAGGATAGAAAATATATTAGCATTTGTACGTGCATCGAGCACACATCATAGTATGTTAGGAATAAATAATTTAGAAAGTATGGTAAATAAGCTTAAGACTATCTATAGTAAAAGTGAGGTACTTGACGATGACTTACGTGAATATTATACTATCATAAAACCAGGCTCTTATTTTGTAGGGAAAAGATTAGTTATCATATTTAAATTCCCAATAGTTTCTCCAAGTAGTTTTGATTTTTACAAACTATCCATTGTCCCGAACAAACTTAACCAAACCTTTATTCCTTCATATCCTTTCCTGGCAACCGACGGGAAAGCTTTCATGTACATGGAGGCTGAATGCCCGAAGTTCAATCGACATCATCTCTGCGAAGAAAGCATCAACCACCAGCCCAAAGAACATCCTGACTGTATCCAGAATCTCATCATTCATCAATCCCTGGACACGTCATGCCAGCCAACTAAAATCACACTCATGAAGGAAGCCATGGAGCAGTTAGATGACCAACACTATACCCTTATCTTTCCTCGACCGACTAGAACAAAATTACAATGCGGACGTCAAGAATTCATCACTCTATACGGAAGTTATCTCGCCACTATCCCACACAAATGTTCTCTTCACACCAACGAGTTCTTCATCATTAACATAAATGACCAAGTAAAGGGACAGCCGCTGAAGATAATGGAAATCCCAAGAAACTTCACCATCGAGGAAAACCCCAGCATCCCTCATCTCAAATTAACTACAACCAATCTCAATGGCCTTCACCACTTAGAGGACAAGATTCTACTTCAGCGCCCATTAGATTTAAAACCAACAGATGGTACATTTTATCACACGACTCTACCACTCTACATGTCACTATTCGGTGCAGCTGTACTTGTTATCATCATCGTAATACGACGTCATAGAAAACGTTCCAAGCTAATTACGATTGAGAAGCCATCAAACGAGATAAGACATACTTCGGAGCACACATACGCCGTTCCTGACAGATCTACACCCCGGGAGGCTGCTCCAGCAACATTCTCGCTCAACGTACTCAAATAGTTGCTGCTCTGAGGATGGAGGTGTTACATACAAACTATGCACCTAATCTGCAGCGGTGGCTCGCGTTGCAACATGCATTGTGTCGGTCGACTGCAGAGTCAGCAATGACGTCTTTCCCTCAACGTGCCCCAACTGCGTTCCGGTCACGTCATTCTATACTCGGTAATCACATCGACCGAATGTAGATTCTTTAGTTATAAATTACGATCATTGTAATATCTTTACTTAATAAATTAGTTTAAAAGTTTTTGGTTTTTTTTAAAACCGTCGTCTGTGGCTTCCGTAATTCATGTATGGATTTTTGTTTTTCTCTCACGCAAAAACAAAAACCATCTGTTTTGCTGTATGAAACTTTGAATAAACGTTGTTATATCCCTGGAATGCATACATATGCTTCTTTTCATCCCATAAACAAGTTTCCGTAGGATAGAAATAGTCATGAAACGTTTCCATAGAAACAACGAGTGTGAAACCACGAGCATATACTAGTTAAGTAATCTATTCTAAAACCACGACGTACTTTAGTATACCTATATTAATAGTATTTAAACCTACCATAATTGAGGCATCATAAGAGCATCTGCATCGACTGTAGGTACATTTTTCATTTTCGCGAATATTAAACAATCAGATTCAAATAAAATCGGAAAGATCACTTTGTGCCCGACATCGTTAGGCATCATCAGAAAACAAAAAGCCTGGCTTCCCGGGTTCCCGCAAACTCTTTGTAAGAAAAGCTCCAAGTATGTTGACCCTCATTAGGAGACAAAAGAACCCTTTGCCGGTTTAAAGACATCCACTAATTCTTACCTTTGTGTCTGAGCCGTGATTACGGCGCCGATCCCCGCGACCCACGGAGAAACAAAGGATTGTTTATTGTTCTTATTGCATCGAAGATGCTGATTTTTAGCTCTTTGGGTTAGCTTTTAGCAGCTTTTGGTGAGATAAGTTGCCATTATACGACCAATCAGTACCATTTAGTATAACTAAGTCCTAGAGGAAACATGTTATTTTGACATTATTTTAACGAATACAGTAGAAACTCGATTTACCGGACTAATTGATGTCGCTAGGCATTCGGATAATCGAAAATCCGGATAATCGAATGTATGAAGAATAGCGGGTTTTGTATTTTATGGGTCCCGTAGTGTTAGCACAAACTAATATTGTTACCCGCTCTTTGCTACTTAAATTCTCTCGCCTAGAAGCTAAAGATTTTGAAGGTAATGATCCAGTTTCATCAGTATTATCATCACAATCCAAGTCATAATTATGTTCATTAATATTTTTCTTCAATTATTTAAGAGATTGCTGCATCTCGTATTTTTTTTCACATCGTATTTTCAATTCACGAATTCCATGACGAGATTTAAATCCATACAACCATCCGTTACTTGCCACAAACACCGCCCTGTTATTTATTGAACTGTACCTAATTCTTTTTTACAAAGTAAAGGATCAGATATTAGTTGCCCAGTTCATCCATCGTTTTTGTAAAAACCAACAATGTAAAGCGTCTCCTAAAGTTCATTTTAGGTTTCTTCATCATTTTCCGATTTTAACACCTGTCTTCTCTATCGAATTTGCAGGTGTACAGCAAAATTCATCTTAATATCACTTATCGTGGATGTACCTACACCAAACTTATCAGCTAACTTACGACCGACCGGTTTCTGATTTTTTAATGAATCAATAACTTTTTTTTACTTCAGCGATAATCGTATGCTTTGACATTTTTAAATATATTACGTAGGTAGAGTACCTAACACTTATTCATCATCATCATCATCATCATCAGCCTACATTAGTCCACTGCTGGACATAGGCCTCCCCTAATGAGCGCCATAGCGCCCTGTCTTCAGCTTGACGCATCCAGCATCTGCCAGCAGTCCTTCGCAGATCGTCATCCCACCTGGCCGGAGGGCGTCCTACACTACGTTTGCCGAGTCGCGGTCTCCACTCAAGAACACGTTTACCCCAACGGTTGTCGGTTCTTCACGCGATATGGCCGGCCCACTGCCACTTCAACTTGCTAATTCTATGAGCTATGTCGATAACTTTGGTTCTCTGTCGGATGTATTCATTACGAATCCTATCCTTCAGAGAAACTCCGAGCATTGCTCTTTCCAAAGCTCGTTGAGCGACTTTGAACTGGTGGACCAGCCCTACCGTGAGTGTCCACGTCTCAGCTCCGTAGGTCATTACGGGTAGGACGCACTGATTGAAAACTTTCGTTTTCAAACATTGCGGTATGGATGACGAGAAGACTCGACGTAGTTTTCCAAACGCTGCCCAGCCCAGCTGAATCCTCCTCTTGACCTCCTTCTCAAAATTGTTTTTACCTAACTGCACAATCTGCTCAAGGTAAGTGTACTCGGAAACAATTTCGAGAAGGTGGCCTTCTACGACGACCGGTCCTGGATTAATGTGGTTATTGGTCATGACTTTGGTTTTATCCAAATTCATGCCAAGACCGATGCGACGTGAGGCTGAGGCTAGGCCGTCCAACATGTGGGTCAGCTCCTCTAGCGACTCCGCCATTAAGACTATGTCATCAGCGAATCGTAGGTGTGAGATGTAATTGCCGTTTATGTTTATGCCCTTACCTTTCCAGTCCAGCGTCTTAAACATATCTTCCAATGCGCTCGTGAACAGTTTCGGGGATATGACATCCCCCTGTCTCACTCCTCTGCGCAATTGGATGGGTTTAGACTGCTGGTCCTGTACTTGGACACTCATGGTGGCGGCATCGTAGAGACACCTCAGCACCTCGATATAACGATAGTCTACTTGGCATCGCTGTAAGGATTCCAGAACAGCCCAGGTTTCGACAGAGTCAAAGGCTTTTTCATAGTCCACAAAAGCGAGACACAGGGGCTGATTATACTCTTCGGACTTCTGTATAATCTGCCGCACTGTGTGAATGTGGTCTATGGTGCCATATCCTCCGCGGAACCCGGCCTGTTCCGGTGGCTGAAACTCGTCGAGTCTCCTGGCGAGACGATTCGTGACCACTCGCGAGAACAGCTTATAGACGTGGCTCAGGAGTGTGATGGGTCTATAGTTTTTAAGAAGGGTTTTATCGCCCTTCTTAAAAAAGAGCACCGCCAAACCCCCGCTCCACGCCTTAGGAGTTCTCCCACTGTGAAGGACGGTATTAAAGAGGCTCTGTAGCTCCTGTATAACGGGGGCTCCTCCTGCCTTCAGAAGCTCTGAAGTAATACCGTCCTCACCCGGGGCTTTTCCATTTTTAAGCTGCCTCAGAGCTAACACGATTTCATCTTGACTGATATCTGGCAGTTCGTCGGTATAGTGGCGTGTCAGGGTGGCTCTAGAATCATGGTCATCTCGCCGGGAACGAGGGGCATGTGCAGTGTACAAACGGCCATAGAAATCCTCTATCTCGGCCAAGATCTCCGGCTTCGACAAAACGGTCCTCCCATCGTGCGTTTTAAGCTTCGTCAGGTGGCTCCTGCCAAGCTGCTGAGTGAATACTTTGGACCCTCGGTTGCGCTCTATCGCCTCTTCAATGAGGCGTGTGTTGGAGCTCCGAAGGTCGCGCCGTACCATCTTCGCGATTCGCTTGTTCAGGTCTGACCGCTCTGACGAAGTCACTTGGGTGGTTTCCCGTCTTCTTGTCATCAGATCCAGAGTCTCATCCGAGAGTTTGGACTTCCTGCCAGTACCTTGTTTTCTGCAGAATTTAATGCCCTCATCCCTCAACGTTTCGACCAGATTGTGTAGGTTCTCGTCAGCGTCATCAGTGGGTTCCAAAGCAACAAATCTATCCCCGAGAAGCTGCTGAAACTTCTCGGTGCCCGCCATGATTTGGATTGGATTAGGTCGGAGCGTGGACTTCACCAGACGGTTTCTTTCAAGCTTTAAGTTGATATTCAGAGTGCCTCGGAGCAATCGGTGATCAGATCCGGTATTGAACCTGTTGATCACTGAGACATCTCTGAATATGTGCTTGCTATCCGTCATGATGAAGTCGATCTCATTTTTAGTTACAGTGTCGGGACTTCGCCATGTCCACTTCCTTTGGGGCTGCTTCTTAAAGAAGGAGTTCATTAAGAACAACCCCTCTTTCTCAAGGAAGTTGACAAGCATTTGCCCCCTGTGATTCCTGACTCCATAACCATGCGGGCCTATTCGGGATTCGTTGCCAGTTTGGATTCCCGCCTTGCCGTTAAAGTCCCCCAAAACAACGTTGAAGTGAGCCTTAGTGGTGTTGTGTAAGGCTTTGGATATGTCTTCATACATATCCTCCACTTCATCATCCGAGTGTGCCGAGGTCGGTGCGTAAACCTGAATTACCTTCATGCTATACCGCTTGGACAGCCGAAGGATCAGGTACGCTACCCTGGTCGACACACTGGAGATTTCTTGAACGTTGCTAGAGAGGGCCTTATTGACGAGGAAACCTACGCCACCTTGGGATGTTTTATCACCCTCGCGAAAGTAGAGAAGATGGCCCGAGTCTAGGGTTACGGTGTCCTCCCCCTCTCTACGGACTTCACATAACCCTAGAACATGCCATTTAATGTTCTCTAACTCCACTTCCAACTGCGCTAGGTGATGGTCAAGCCTCAGAGTGCGTCCGTTAAACGTTGCCAGGGTCATTTTGGTAAGCGTGTGGTAGCCTGAATACCGGTGATTCTTAGCACCCCCTGCCCCGCCGTTACCGTGACCGCTACCATGGCCAGGAATAGCGAGGCGGCCGGGTACTGGGGGCCATTGAATGGCGTTTCCTATCATTGGGGGTATTGCCCATAATCCCCACGCTGGGCATGCGGGTTGGGGATCGCAGTTTTGATGAAGGGGTTGTTCTGCAGGGGCGCTGCTGCCCACCCCCGGTATGTCCCTTAGTCGCCTCTTACGACACCCATGGGAAGAGTTGGGGTGGTGCAATTCTAAGCCGGCACCACACGGCCACTAACACTTATTATTGCTGACTAACTAAAACAATAACGAAAGGCGTGGGCAACGTGCGGGTCTAGTTCTGAGACGTTCTTGTTTGCACAAATTCGTCTTTTTTAATATTTGAATTTTTTTAATTTATTGGTCGCGGTCGGTAGTCCGGATAATCGCGAATCCGTATAACTGAGGGCCGGATAATCGAGTTTCTACTGTAACTTATTCTCATTGTAAGTGAACTTTTTATAGTTTTATGAGAAATAAAGGTTCTTTAACCTTATACGGCTTTACATTATAACAAATGGGGTTAAAGTGTTCTTGAGTGGAGACACTCGGCGTACGTAGTGTAGGACGCCTTCCTATGGGATGATCAGTTGCGGAAGCGGCAAGCTGAAGATAGGGTGCTTAGGCGCTTAGATGATTATTGGATGGCCTATGTCAATCAGCAGAGGATGATGATGAACAAAATTTATTCACGAGAGGTGTCGAATAATAGAAACAACATTCACGTCCAAACACAATGTAATCAACAAACGGACAGCTTAACCTGTCACAGCATACAAAATGATGATCCATAATCGTCAAAATATGTATATATTTATGTACGAGTATTTGTCGCGTTTGTATTGTGTTGTGTGGCACACTTTGGAGGAGGCCTTCACCTTAATAGGGGTTCTCGAAACTAATCAAAGTAAAGATTAATAATAAAAAAATAAAAATTAAAATTGAAATTATTTAAAGTATAATAATTTTATTATAATAATCATCACAATTAATACAATTCAATCTAAGTTTTAATGCATGTGTAATTAGTTAATAATAAGTTATTTAATTTGTTATGTTCGACAAATAAAAGGATTTTTATTTTTATTTATTTATTTATTTTTCGCGTTTATTTACTTAATATATTTTAAAAGTCATCCCGTGACCACGGCAGTGTGTAAACCTGTAGAAACGTCGGGAAAAATAGGTAAATAAACGCGATAAATACCTGTACTTAAATATATATAATAATGTGTTCAGATCGCGTAAGTTTAAAAAACTTTAATCGACAAATTTTTTCAGACCGTGTAGGTAACAGAGAATTTCTCTAAAATAAAATGTGAGAATACATCCGTACATTCATTACAACGTACCCACTTAACACTGAAAGTGCTTATAAGATAATATAATTAAGCAAAGCAACTCCCGAGGCAAATTGCCGGTTTTATTTATACGGAACTAGGAAGTAATTCGCGAAGAGAATTTTAATTTTGTGAAGAGGACTTTAGACGCCTAAGTGGGGAAGAACTATGCCCGTATTTTATAAGCGTGGGTAGTCTAATTTCAATTAGGTTACAGAAAAGTAGGTTCTATGGTAGGTAGTTGAAAGTTCATTGATCTTCGCCATTATACGTTTTTAATGCAATCTACTTTAATTATTTATTCATATTACAGTGTGTGGAACGTTTAATGGTTAGCTAAATTGCCTATTTTACGATATTCAGGCATGGATTTGATGAAATGCAAGCAAACAAAAATGACTACCAAAAATACTCAGAGGTTTAATGAAATACTTATGGAAAATGCACACTTCATCATCATAGCTCAAGCTACGCAGCACTTGTGTTATGGTTAGGTACTACATAACTGACACATAATACAAACATTTGCCTCGATGCGAGAATCGAACGCGCAACCGCGAGTCGCAGGCGAACGGTCATCCGATGAGTCACAGAATTGATTACCTACGTAAATTATCATTTTAATGATCATCGACAAAAAAGACGGATGGAAATTCTATTTCGAAAATTACGATAAACCTGATTGACCCGCAGGAACAAATTAGTCAATAATGATTGGATTGACACTAAAAACGATGACTGAATGAAATCAAAAATACCTACTCAAAGTGAAAAGAAAGCTTAACACTTCACTTAGACTTGAGACAAAGGTTTCTTTATCTTTCCTCTAAATGACTGAAGTGAATAAAAATCTAAGATAACAATACTCTATTTCCTAAATTAATTTGAAGTAATCTAGGTTATTGACGTGTCCGAGTCCTGTAAGTTCTACAGTTAAATAAGGACCTTTCATTTGAATGAAATACATAGTTCATTATCACAAATTTCAAACTGACTCTCTTCAAAACTTGTTACAATCCCAAACTGTACCAAAACTACACAGTTCGCAGGGTTCGTATCTGATGAGACAAACGCGCAGCTTGTGCATAACTCAAGTTGTACCAAGAGATAACAATGATCTTCTCATTTCTATAACCTGATGGAACTTTTCTCATTTTAACTTATTCTTTTTATCTCAAGTACGCTGCTGCGAACCGGGGTTTAGTGTCTTTTGTTAACTTACAAACTGTGTATGGCGTCTGAGGGTTGAAGTTAACGTTTTACAATGTAAATATTTTTTTATTTTTAAAGTCTTGTGATTGTGATACTGTAACATGGGATAACATAATTATTTTGGGATTCGTTTTATTAGAATACAAAATGTCATGAAAAAAATTATGATATTCAATTATATAATTGGCATTGCAATGCTGCCAGCATTCTGGGTACTCTGCCTTCTGGTGACGGCTTGATTTTTAAGAGTTTGTATATACTAGTGAGTTACTTATTATTTAATTTCTTCATCATTCTAACATCATATTATATTCTAATAATTGGCATTTGTCATTAGGCAAAAATAAATAGATAATGCTACAATTCACACATCATTGTTCAAAATGCTTAGAAGAGTCTGCCGATATAACCAATACAATATCTGTAAAATTTATATTTTAACCATACCTACATAAAAATTACCTACAAAACAATCTGATCAAACAAACATCGGTCCCGAGTCCGAGATGGAACCAATAAAAACGCTTATAAAAATGTTATTTTGTTTCTTCTGAGTTTTGTTATTTTACGTTCTTATTTTTTTTACAAAGACTAGAAAACCGTTTCGAGTCTAGAAAACCGCACACGTTATACTACATTTTACTCCTATCCGTAGTTTTTTATGTATACATAAACATATCCATCCAATCTTCTTCATTCATAATTTAGTACCTAGTTATCATTTAATATGTCCATGGAAAGACAGATTACTTTAGGTTATATCAAATTATCTTATCTGATAATTGTTACTTTTAATAAACAACTTGAAACGAATATTACAAAATATTTAGTGTCAGTTGAGATAGCCCAGGCTAAATTTAACAGCAAGCAAACCGTTAAGTCGATTTACGGAACGTGCTGGTTTTTACCGAAAGAATCTACCAGGTTATATATCCCATTTTCGACGAGAGCAAAGTGAAAGAAATCCTCAAAGAACAACGCTGAACAAAGTGTTCAGCTTTAAAATCTATTATTCGGTTCAATCGTGTTTTTTCCGATAACATTCCGACCGAGAGCCGCCTAATCCGTTTATTGATTCCGATGGTTCTTCGTCGGATATCTTTTTATGGGCCAGTAGGGTTGTTGTAACCTAGATATCATTTTGTTCATGTTTTAGAAGTTCCTCTGAACATGGACACAAGGTGATGTAGAAAAGAGCTATAAGAATAGATGTTAATAGAGACAGAGTTTTAAACATTGCATAAAGTATCAAAAAAGAAGAAATGAGTTTCGTGCAATCGATAGATTTGGCCAAGAACGGCACGGACAAAAACAGGTACGTAAGAAAATATTTAGCAATATAAACACACTTAGAACATAGGTATGTTAATATATCTATAATTTTAAAATTGCATTCATAACTATTAGATGTCTTACAAGACCCGTCTAGGCTATTTTGTCCATGCTTAGCCTACATGTCGGCACAGTGAAAACCGTTATTTTCTATAGAAGGACATTTGAAATGTTCTGCTTTTAAAAAACCTTTTTAATAAATATAAGGCAGAATCTTATTGTAAATAAGCAGGCTACAAAACAAAGCATATTATTTTAGGTCCCATGAAGTATCTACCAAAAATGTGAATTTTACAACGCTGCGTATATTAACGACCCTATTTTCTACGAAGTAAGATGTTTTCTCAAGACCATAAATCTATAAAGCTGTAAATAGCGTCGGAGCTAGTAGATATATTGAAACTTTTATTCGGTTACGTTTCTAACTATAGTAGACATATCAGCCAAATAATAAGTGAGAATGCAGTAATCGTTCAATGGAAAATAATTTCGAAAATAATGAAAAAATACAAGCAAAGACTTAGTTTTTTGTACTTAAACTTAAACTTTAGCTTATACACAATGATCTACATTTTGTGTATCTGCCTAAGTAAAACGAAAGAAAAATCTGCAAAATAGCGAAATTAAGTGATAAAAAATGGCCAAAACATTTTCCCCTCTTGCGAGCGCTATATTCTGCTAGACATGAGGTAACGTAATACTTTTTATTTGACGTAGGAATTCTACCATTAGCTCTGTTGTACGAATTACGGAGTTCCTTTGAGGTTCATCCAGATACAACAGGTTTACGATCCGCAGAGCGAGTGGAGGGCTCTTGCTTTTGCTAAAGTCCGGATTATGGATGTAATAAAACGAGCACGAATTTGTGGGGTTCTTGTATTTAATTGCATTTTAAACGATGTTTATGAGATTAGCCGGTGAAATACTTTTAGTGGCGGATGTTGCCAGTCTTAATTGGGAAAGGAATGGTTTGAAATGTAGAATATTTTAAGCTGCTAGAATTGCACTATTTGTTAGGTATTTTTGGTCAGTTTGAATTGCATTCCGTGTACTGTCCCCGATTCTCAAAGAAAAGTAAATTTAACTTGTTTGTGAATTTCATTACTTGTTTGTGTTGTTCAAATGTGGGTCAGTCAGAGACATCGTTATACCCAATTGGATGAAACACGTTTGCCTGTCTAGTTTTAAGTTTTACATTTCTTTGGTATATATCTGCATAAAAAAGATAGATTTATTATAAGTCAAGTTTCTCTCATCACTTGATTACGTATACCCTCGTGTTTGGCATGCCAATCGTGCAAAATGCTTTATACATATCTGTGCATGTAAAAATATTTCCTAATTTTTTTTTAATTGTTTTCTTTATCAAATTTTCAATCTTCAATTCAATCATAAATTCAAATAAATAAAAAAATCCATAAATTCAACGTTACTTCTTTAGAAACTCGTCGCATTTATTTTGACTTAATTTATTTCTACAAATTACTTCACTCCTTAATAGATTCCCCTAAACTCTTATCTGAAATATCATTTAATATTAATTACAGAGCTCGTAACTCTAATAAAAAGAATGTTTTTGCGTTGCACACTTTTAGAAATAATATTTCCTATTTCAATCCTCTCACAAGAATGGCACGTCAATTTAATGAGCTACATAAGGATGATGGCAGACTAGATATATTTGTTCCAAGATTAGGTCAATTTATTAAAATCATTAAAGAGATCCTCCACTTCAATATCAAAGAAGCGAAACCGAGTTCAAGTACATAAATCAATACTAATTGTTAATTGTTCTTACTTGTAAGGAATATAATTTAAAAAGCCTAGTCTGTAATCAAATTTTTACACCTAAGTTAAGTACTTAGTCAGTATTTAAATTTTTTTTTTTTCATTTAACATTATGTTTAAACAACCTATAATATAGATAGTAATATAATAACTCTACCTACCCGATAAATATTTATATTATAGCAGCACGTACATATGTTTATGTTGCAATCAAGTTCTGATTTAGCTTTATATAACCTCTTAAAAGTAAGTGATTGTGATGTGTTTTGTACGTTAAATAAATAAATAAATAAATCAAATATTGTCAATCGGGGAAACTGCAAAAGATGAAATCTAGTAAATTTCCAATTTTTTTTTTGCTTTATCGTCTTACCACTCAGGAATCCTTTCAGATTTTCAATTGCCTTCGTAAATTCATCATTGTAGCGACCTCTCACATTATGTGAGCTGAACTGCAAATGAAATAACAAGAATTCTGAGTGCAAAAAGTAAATCACGTGACCCATAATCCTAGATCGGTTTCAACAACCTCTGGCCCATATAGAATTTTCCGACATCAACTGTCGGTCGAAAGACACCGGGTAGTTGGGCCGACCCCATACAGGGAAGATCTCCTGTAACCATTTGGGGGAATACCACTTTTACCCCCAAAATCATCATTATTTCCTGCTTATAAAAAACTGACTCATTAAACCATCAAATAGCCATTACGAGGAGCAAGGATTATGTACGTAGAGCACGTACGACGTTGCTCAGAACGACACAGAATAAAACTCAGTTTCCAACATTACACATATCTAAACTTTTAACAGTAAATCGACGAAAATGCATTCTCTCACTACTTGGGAATTAATATATCCAATATAATGTGCAACCTGTTTTTGTGCTATAAATGTAGAGTCTTACCCCGTTATTCATGTTAGTCAGTTCAGTCTGTCTGTTATTTGACACCCTATCTTCTTCTTTGATAAATTCATGATGATTCTATAAGTTAGAGTGAGAAATATGACTGCTCCTGTTGTTAGTGCAGTGACTGAAAGGCTACTTTTATTGCACACATTAAACTGATATTGTTAAAGAGTTTATTATATATTTATATTTACTTATATATTTTTATTGTTCCATAGATTTTTTGAATATTTGTCGGTTATTCTTTTGTTCGATGTTTATTTCACGAACATAATTTTTCAAAAATTTAATTACATTAATTTATTTAAGCCACGCCAATATAGAATTCATATGTAGACGGCATTTTCGCTAGACAACGAGAAAATCTCTAGCTACTTCCAACTCGCATATAGAATATTTCCTCATTCTTCATTTGCACCGCTAGGATTTAATATCTCTCCTCAGCTATTTTTACCGGCCAATTAGAGCTTGAGTCTCTTGAAGTCAAGATATCTTCTAGACTCTCGTGATATACCGCCTGACACGTCATCTTCACTGCCCATATCAAATGTGATTGTGGTCAAACAAGCTACTATTGTACCGTTTTATTATTTGATAACATTTAGTTAGAAGTTAAATTTAGTATTGTTATATAGTAAGTGTTATTTTTATATTGTATATTGTAATAAACAAAATAAATATTTCAAAAGGTACATTAAAATGTTATTTCATTCCTTCATTCATTCATTCATGCAAGTGTACTGTAGGTAGGTAGGTATTCAATTAATTGCTTACAAATTATTATTCCAATTCCCCAATTAGTTCTTTAAAATTTTAATGTGTACTGTGTGTTTTTTTCTTTACTTTGTTCTTTTATAATTGTGTTAGATACCTACCTGTTTTCTTTTCTACTACCGTCTTTCCATTTAATTTTATTTGTTTTCTTTTGTTAATTTTCCTGTGCTGTTTGTGTGTGTTTCCAATCAAAAGTCTATCTATCATTCATTCAAAGGTCTTAGATATAAAAATACCCAGGTTTCGGATTTTAATGGACTTCAAACCTTACCACGATGAAATAAAGTTCACATTCATATTAAAGCTGAAGGTAAGTGACTCACTGCGCCTAATCACCGGACAAAGCAATCTCCTAAGTTGGTCTTTGTTGGTGATATCAAAATACGCTGGCTTTTATCCACAACGTATTAATAATAAATTCATAAAGTTGGACGTTTTTGCCTTTCTCACCACATAAATGCAGTAAAAGCCTTAATAGTGAAGTTACGGATTTAGCGGTCCTTTAAATAGGAAATTAATAATTAATTCGTCATTAAATTTAGTCGATTTAGTACGAGCTCGACGCTGGTGAAATTATTTACTGTTAAATTCTGTTTAAAAACAAAATGACGACGAAAATCTAAAATACAGATGTTATTTAAACTTGCTACGAACACAAGTGCTACGAAGGTACGTCGTAGCATCGAGGTAAAATATAGCTTCGTAGACAAAATACGACAACACTCCGTAGACAAATCTAAAATACGGATTTTATTTAAACTTACTACGATCTCAAGTGCTACGAAGCTACGTCGTAGCATCAAGGTAAAACATAGCTTCGTAGACTAAATACCACAATACTCTGTAGACAAAATATGAAGAAAAATCTGGTTCCCTTTTAATTATGAACAAGCCTACCATTATATTTTATGTAGACCATTCAGCGAAACCGTAAAATCAGGGTAAATTAAAGATTTCACGGAGGCTATTCCGAGCACGTGCCCGCGCCTTTGTTGTCGACAAAGAGTTAATTATTCAAATAACCTCTCTTGACTTAAACAACGCTGCTATTAGAAGCTAGGATGGCGGCTTACTGGGATGGATACACAATGTATTTGGGCAGTTTATTAATACTCCTATTTATCGCTATATTTTCAACAAAAAAAAATCACGGCGTTTAATAAATTAGAGGTAGTAATATAAAAACAGCAGAATTAAAAGCCACCTCCTGTTTTAAAGTTAGTAAGAATAAGTAAAAGTAAAGCAAATAAAATAAAATGCGACAGTATACTTGGTCAGTAGAAATAAATATCATTATGTTTGCACAGCGTATCAGGACAATATTTTTGCTACAGTGGATAAATGCTAACTGCAAAAAAAAGCAAGGCATTTGCTTTTCATAATTTTTACCCGGGTGATGCCACGAGGCGCCGCTAGCTATAAATAAAATAAATAAATTACACGTTCAAAATTAAATCAAGCCAGTGAATGAAGTCAAGCAAGCAAGTTACAAATAATTTATTAGAGATCACCGTAACAATTTGTTTTGAAAAAAATTGTGCATACATACAACAACAAAGAATTGTTGTTGTTGTTGTATGTGCATATAACAATACCTTTCCCGCATGATTAGGATTCAGAGTCAGTTGTGTCCCGATCCTTTGGCTTCTGTAACAGACTCCTTGCCATTGATTAGGTTAGCTTACAGATAGGCCAAAATAACTTCAGCCAGATTTGGAATTACGTTCAAATTAGGTTAACAACCTGACGTTTTTTCCTTGATAATCTGAGGGCGATCAGAAATAGGATGGAACCATTTCAAACTCAAACAAAAGAAGTAGAATTTAATATATTATTTTTGGCTTTTCTAAGGACTTTCATAAAGACTGTAGTATGGTGCTATTGAGACCTTTGTTTTGAAATTAGTGGAATTTGGCCCCTGTTTTCTTAGGGGTTTACCGTTACCGTTATGTCGGTTTTTACAAAAAGGTAATCTCGGGGAAAACTTGGTACCTACAATGAAAAGAGGTTTAGTTTAGTTTGTGCCCGGAAATTAACTAAGTAACGAAAATATATCACGAAAAATTAACTACTTACTTATTTAAAACCAGATGCGGCCCGCGGCTTCGCCCGCGCTGCGAACCAGAGTTTTTTTTCGTACAAACTTCAGAAATTCATTGCACACCCCCTAGGGGTTATTGTGTAAAAATAAAAAGTAAGCGTTTAATTATTCACACCATAGTTTATGTATACCGAGTTTTGAGTAAATCGAACAAAGGAAAAAATATTTTCCATACAAACTTTACCACCCTATTTAACCCCCTCAGAGATTCTAGGTCCTAAACTATCTACATGCCAAATTTCAGTTAAATATCTTAAGTATTTACAAAGATTACCTAATAACAAACATTCACACAGACTTTACCATTTATTATAATAGTATACTTCATCTTTATTAACAACGAAAATTACAAGCAAAGAACTAGAAAAATTACAACTAGTATTTACAATTGAAACCATTGAGCTAACCGCAGACGGTTGCAAACAGTCTAAAGGTAGCTCAATTGATCCATGTCAATACCAGTCGGAAGCGTCCCCAAGACACTGGCTGCATTACCACGCTGTATGGCAATGCTGATGCGCTGAGCCAGATATTCACCAGCTCTCGGGTCACGCGTCGCATCGACCAGACGCTCAGATAATTTTTTAATAATAGTAGGATAAGAAGTAAGATTATACTTATTTATTAATTTGTATGGCCGTTGCTGCCCAGTATCTCTCCCCAGTATAATTTTAACTCATATTTTAGTTCTAAGATACCACGGTCTTACATACCACTACAACGATGCTGGAGAATCCACACATCATCAGCCCCCAAGCTAAACAGAGCTTGTGTTATGGGTAGATGACTGATGTACTTAAATTAAGATTTTTTTTTATAATTCATAGAAAACACCCCGAAATCATTCATGCATTGTCCCAAGGCGAGAATCGAACCCGCAACTTCCTACGTCACATCCCCCACGCTACATCGATTGTTATAATAAAAAGAATGGCAGAATTTCTAGTCCTGACAAATAAGTTTAGTTTTGCCAACATCTGAATCGACATCATTGTCAGGAAATCACAGTTCAAGTTTTCACTCAATCAACTTATGATCTCCGCACCCCTATTAAAGCTAACGAACTAAAAACCAAATAAAAATGCTAATACACTTGAAAACCCATTCATAAATCACTTCAAACTGCCTGAGGGTAGTTTATAGCCGGGTAATGGCGGCCATGACCTGAGGCCATTGGCGACGGCTTCTATGCATTCTTGATTGATTTGATGGCTCTACCCTTCGTAGCGGCACTAAAGGAGTGAGAGAATAGACAGTGCACCTGTGTTTGCGCACACACTTGTGCTGTAGGTACCTACAGGGTGCGTGTATAATCGTGTATAATCCCGAAGAGGGTGTTTTAACCATAGTGGTACCGTGTGGGTATAGATTGATAGATATTTACTTTATTGCCTATTAATACATGTTAAAGAGCAAGAGCTTAATATACCTAAAGTGGCACAATCGTCAGCCTTATTGCTAATAGTGATCTCTTCCAGGCAACCTTTGGATGGTTAATTTATGAAATTAACGGTGGCGGAACTGAGTAGACGTCATGAAAATTTTGTTTTAAATTACACGGAACAAGTTATCTAGGATCTATCCTACGATTTTTAGAATTTTTAATATTTAATTATTTTCGACACGCTCAATATGTCACTTGTAATATAAAAACTTTCGTAGTTTGACGAATTCAATGTACGTAACTGTAAGCTAGATACCTACGAACTTAGTTTATGCTTACAGTCTTAATAGGCTTAAATACCTGTGATAACCTTAAACAAATTTTCTAAGGCCAATTAAATAAATAACTCATTTAAACCATGTTGACTTTGAGCTAACTACAATTACTGAATCTCGGCTGAAGCAAAGCCGTCTCTAATAACAGTTCGTACGCAACTAATTACAGGGCCTGTAAATGAAATTTCGTATGCTAATTGACTAAATACAATTATGAGCGGGGGTAAGACTGTGTGCGTGTTTCGAGTTACTGTGGGCGAGTACATTGACCTAAGGATTTACTGGATGTGACTTATTGAAATAAATCCTGCGTAAGGGTTAAAATATGTAGCAAAAATCATGTGCTTTAAAAGTACTGGATTTTTTGCCTTTCTACAACTTTTAGAAAATGATATTCTTTTCTAAGTAACTAAAAATGACAAAAATATATAAGTAAGTCTGGTTTCACTGACACATACAGCGTGTCAGTGAAACCAGACTCTTGGGTATGCTTCCTTTGATTTATATTTTCGTTAGTAATATGATTAGGAATTTCAATTCAAAAAATTAACTATTAAAAAATCGACCTATCTTCTCCTTCAGTTTCTTTATTACGGATTTATGTAAAAATTAAGATTATTTAGATAAATTCCGTAGATATATAATATTTTAATGAATAAATCAAATAGTTTAAAGAAAATTACAATCAAGGAATATAAAAAATGACAACTACTATGTATAAAGAATTGGAATAATTGGGCTAACTGCAGACGGTTGCAAACAATCTACAGGTAGTTCAACTGTACCATATCAATAACAGTCGTCACATCCCCAAGATACTGGCTGCATTACCATGCTGCTGTAAAGCAATGCTGACGTCAGATCCTCACCAGCTCTCGGGTCACGTCGCATCGACCAGTACGTCTACCATGAGTTTTTACTTACTATACTCGCCAGCAACTGTAGTTAAAAAATGTATGAAAACTCGAACAGCGCCTCTGGCGGATAGTTGGGTACTAAAAATGCACGTAAAATAGCTATCTGCGTATTTACGTAACTACTATAGTAAAGTCAGGACAGGACGTAACTACTATAGATTGTAATGTCAAAACTCATGGTAGAGGTACAGATGCTCAGATATTTTTTATTACAAAAAGGCCTATCGTCAGCCACTTCCAGTATCCCTAAGATCATGCACCGTTAATTAAACACTGACTCAAAGCAAGGAGCAGGTGGCCGGGTTCCTGATAAGAGCTCAACTACGGTTTTTGAGGTGAGTCTTATTTACAGCCTCAAATTCACTTTATAGCGAAAAGTGGCCGCGTA
Source organism: Eupithecia centaureata (assembly GCA_944547425.1). Classification (NCBI taxonomy): domain Eukaryota; kingdom Metazoa; phylum Arthropoda; class Insecta; order Lepidoptera; family Geometridae; genus Eupithecia; species Eupithecia centaureata. Next base: position 2,922,034 of record OX155676.1, on the reverse strand, counting down.
CTTTTTGCTTAGCCTACCTATTTTGTAAGAATGGTTAATTTTATATTATAATCCGCTTACTTTGTGCTGATTTTATTTGTTTATTTAAAGGAAATTCAGAGGCTTTTATAATTAACAAATGAGTAAAAGTAGATAGATAATGAGTAGGTTTATTGCTTGTCACGGGTAGACAAATAAGGTATGAATAAAAGATATGTTTGGTTAAGCTAAACTCTTTTTCAAGGTTAAGTTCGCCTATGTACTAATTTACACATAAGTTAATGCTACGTATTTTTGTGGACATAAAAAATACAGAATCATCGTTATCGATAAATCTATGATGTTGCACCTTTATTTTTTCGAATTGTGAAAGACAGTCGAAAACAAAAAATTACCACCGTTACACACAGTTACCAAAAAAAATTTCTGTATCGTCAAACAAACAGTCTAACAAAACATGTCACAGATTTTCCTCGCTTTTGTAGAATGAACACAATATGCACAAAAAACGTTCGAAAATATTTTTTCACAATACCTACCAATATGGGTATCGAGTTTTTAACTCTATTTTCAGCAAATTCCATCACATCGTTACGACACGTGTTTAATTTTTGAACGTGTGATATCGTTTATGGGGTGTTAACCTTTGACAAAGGGATTCGCTATAAAATTATATAGACGTCGTTGAGGCAAATGAACACTGGCCATCTACATTTTAATTTTGAAGTGGGCAGAATAATTATTTTTCACGCCATAATTTTTTGCGCGTTTCGGACAAAGGTAACTTTGTTCAACCCTAAACCAAAATTATAATTTGGTACCTTACATAGATAAGAAAAAGAAAAAAAAAACATGCATTGGGCCTTCTATCGTAGACAATATTAAAACTCATTCAATAGGCAGGTACAGAAATAAGAAGAAACAAAAAACTACCATATTTTATGGGACAAGAAATCTGACTTGATTTTACAGCACGTTATCATCAACCTATAAAAGTCCATGGCTGGACATTGGCCTAATGAGCACCATAGCGCCCTGCCTTCAGCTTGCCGCATCCAGCATCTGACTGCAGTCTTTCGCAGATCGTCATTCCACAAGTCTGCAGGGCGTCCTAAAACTACGTTTGCCAAATGGGGGTCTTCACTCAAGAACATATTTTCCCAGAGGCTGTCGGTTCTTCGCGTGATATGTAGCACTTAAAAATAGGTCTTTACACCAAACTCAGCATGCAAATTTGGGTTCCATCTTGTGCAAACCGATATTAATAAGTCACTACATAGTATAAAACAAATTCCTATTCTGATCACCACAAAAGACGAAGTTTTAATGTACCAATTGCCATGGTTAACTTTCATACCTCAGAAGAGACACATGTGCCTTTTCTATAATATATTCCATGCCTTCGCTTCGTCCTATATCGACACGACAATAGAAATAGTTGAAGCGTTCCTCTTCAAACATGGATGCACTGCAATACTTGCATTCTGTTTGCAACTCAAAGTGGTTGGAAAGGGCAAAGGTTGCTGCGATGGATATTGGACTGAAGTAAATAAACCCACGCTTCGCTTTATATGCATGTAAATCGCCAGCAATCCGCTACACCGAATACAGATTGAAGCGCACGGGGGCTTAACATTTTTATGAGATACTGTTTAGTTATAGATGCTACATAGTGCTGAGACCAAAATCATCGAATTTGTTTTGTTTTTCAAACGACAGTAAACAAAAGAAGTGGTTGAATAGAAGAAAACTCTGTATTATACTAATACCACACAAAGAAACAAAATAACACGTACAGTAGACTAAGAATATAATATAATATTTTTATTTGGGTCATACTTATCAGTTACGCAACCGTCAATTTCATAAATTAATCGATCCTGTCCAACAAAAGGTTACCTAGAAAAGATCGCTGCTAGCGATAAGGCTGCTGATTGTGCGACTTTAGTTGTAATTAGTACTAAACTCTAATGTACATATAATATTTTGATGGTACAATAAAGCAATTATCTATCTAATTATATAAGGCGGCCTTATCGCTAAAAGCAAAGTTTTCCAGGCCAAATTGGGATGGACTGGATAGGAAAGAATAATATAGACTGGTAGTTGCACTGATTTCACATACTATTTTTTCTTAATAGAACTTGTGTCATAAAATAACTGCTTCAGTCCCGTAATTTGTCCAAAATAACTTAAACTTTACAACTATTACAATTCAATTTAAAACTAACCTAAACAATTTTATTGCCTCATCACTCAGTGGTAAGGCTACAATAATTTGAATAACACCAGTATCCATAAGACAAACTCTGTTCAAATCACTAAGCTCTGAAAAAATGTATGTCGCTATCAGAAAATAGTAGGACCATACATATCAGATAGATCTTTTTTTTTTCTTATCTTTGCTTTCAAATATCGGAGATACGGGAGAAATGGTTAACTAAGTTTTTTAATTCTAGTTTAGGTTAAGAAATTTATAGGCAATAAATGATTTTCTATTCTATTCTACTTTTCCTATCGTTTCAAGGTTTTCTTTACAAGCGTTAATTTGACTCTTGATATTTACGACCCGAGCAAATACCGCCAAACAAAAACACATTTAACAGGTAGAAGGCTTCTAATTATTACACTATCAACAATTTGGGTCGGCCATTAGGCTGCCTTGCACCACCATTATTAATTAAACTTTGCCAAATATACGTAGTTCCAAAACTAGTCCTGTTATACCCGGGACCGATCCTGACTTCCGATGCGAGGGAACAAACTTCTAAGCTGTCAATTGGTCGGTTGCGAAACAAAAGACGATTACTAATTCACCACTATCTTAGCAAATTGTAAGATTTTATTTACTAGGCTGGTTTTCTAAAAAAATCTAATTAGTCAGCCAAAAAGAATTTCGAAAAATATTCTTTTTACCGAGTTTTAGCGGCTAGTGACGTCACGAGCCACTCCTAAACTTTGTCATTTCCTATTTAATTGATCAATAAAAAAATACTTTTCAATTTTTTCTTTATAATGTAACTCACTGAATAAATAGAATAAATAAAATATGTTTTAGAACACTTAGTAGGTACTAATTATAGGTCTAGAAACAAGGAAACTTTAAGAACCGAATATCGTTTTAAAATCGTTTCTCAAAATAACAAATGTTTATGCTTCATTTCTGAAGGTAAGTATGAATGAATGAATGAATGAATGAACACTTTATTGTACTAAAAAGAAAATACATATAAAAAGCTTACTTATATCTAATTAAAAACAAAATAAACATAGTACAAAAGGCGGCCTTATCGCTAAGTTAGTAAGTAAACTGTTGTACCAGTTTTCAGGGATTGACTCCTATTTGGGAAAAAAAGTATAAATAGAATTTTAAATGGACCAGTATTATATGAGTTCACAAATCGAGTTTGTTATAAAAGTTTAATTGAGACCCGTTGGGTAATCCTTGGTTAATAGAGTATTAACGCAAAATATTTAAAGTCAGGCTTTCTGATTTTAGCTCGGAACAATTTTGGTATTTCGCAGTACTTTTGGTAAATTTAAGTTGAAAAGCAATGTAATGTAATTAAAGCAGTAAATAAAAAGGTTAAGTTTTTTCCATGATTTGCAAGATTGTATGAAGTTAAGAAAAATATGCGTTCTCTAGTTAAAAATTTTCGCCTTCATAATATAAGTTTCGTAAATAGAAATCTTTTTTTTTTAATTATTTATCTAAAAACTGTTTTGGCGAGCAAAAATTCATCATTACACTTCCAACAAATATTATAAAAGCTTGAGTTTGGTTAGATGGATGGATAGATGTAGGTAAGGAACATATTGCATTTGCTCCCCTTGGATTCGAGACCCTAGGTCCGTGGGGTACCGAGGCTCTCCGGGTTTTTAAAAAATTATCTGAGCGTCTGGTCGATGCGACGCGTGACCCGAGAGCTGGTGAATATCTGGCTCAGCGCATCAGCATTGCCATACAGCGTGGTAATGCAGCCAGTGTCTTGGGGACGCTTCCGACTGGTATTGACATGGATCAATTGAGCTACCTTTAGACTGTTTGCAACCGTCTGCAGTTAGCTCAATGGTTTCAATTGTAAATACTAGTTGTAATTTTTCTATTCCTTGCTTGTAATTTTCGTTGTTAATATAGGAACATATTCACGCCTAAACGTCAGAATGGATCAGACTTTGAATAGATATAGTTCTGGAATAAAATCTACTTTTCGTAATTTTTAACGCGGTCGAAGCTACGAGGTACGTCACTACATAGTATAAAAAATAAATAAATAATTCCGGACAGTCCACACAGCATCATCTAGCCCCAAGCTAAGCAGAGCTTGTGTTATGGGTGAGATGACTGATATACTTAATACAATACATTACATAGATAGATATTTTTTAGTATAAAACAAAGTCGCTTTCTCTGTCCCTATGTATGCTCTAATCTTTAAAACTACGCAACGGATTTTAATGCGGTTTTTTGAATCACTCTATTAATTAGATAGAGTGATTCAAGAAGAAGGTTTATATAATGTATAATAAAATCGTGCGAAGCCAGGGTGGGTCGCTAATCTAGTATAAAGCTTGTATCTTAAACCTACCCCTGAAACTGAAACTATGCAAATTAAAATTAAAGGCCCGGGTTCCCCTTTTTATGCTCACCTAAACACCGCAGTTTTAAACAAGCTTCCTTAGAACAATAAAGTGTTATTTATAAGAAAACTTTTGGAAACAGCAAATTCTGAGGGCCTTCGCCTTTAGATTAATTAAATTTAATGAATTCAGCATCCCGTATAAAATACTTTGTGTTGTTCTTGAACAGTGAAATATTTCCTTGATTATTTCAGTAAATATCGGTGTTTTTACTTTTTAAACTTGGATGATCGTTAATAAACAACCTTTTTCAACCGACTTGAAAAGTAAGGTTTTGTTTTCAAGTCAACTTATTTTTTTATGCGTGTTATGCGATTTTTTTTTTGTGTTGGGCGGCCGCGTTGAATTCACATCTGCATATATTTGAATTTTTTTTTTCAGCGGGATACGTGTCTAAATAAGTTAAAGAAATACTAAGAGTTGCCCTCTTTACCCGTTGTAACTCAGCTATCAGCTAGTGAAAGTCTTATCAAAATCAATCCAGCTGTTTTGGAGATTAGCCGATATAAACAAAAAAGTTGTAACTTACTGATAACGTTATTCTTCAAACAAATATTTTATGTAATATCAATAATAGTAATATTTAAGTGCACAAATTAATACAATTTTTGTACAAGTTTGTATTGTAAAAATAACAGCATTTTTCTAAATGCTTTTGAAATTCCACATTGGAAATATTTAAGTGAAGAAAAAGTCTAAAGTTTATTTCCGACGACATCTGTGACGCACCAGGTAAAGGTTCGCCTGCGACACAGGAGGTAACGCGTTCGATTTCCACTTCGGAACAAATACATAATTATGTATTTATACGATTTGCAGATATTTCAGGGAGTGCTGGCTGTTTTCTGTATTTTATTAGAAAAATATATCTCTAAATGTATTATTTATTTCATAATTTATAAATTAGATATAATAAGTTACTTAGACCCATAACAAAGGCTCGGCTTAGCTTGGGGCTAGATGATGTTGTGTGAAGCAGCATTATTTAAATACATTTACACTTAAACACCTATGGTCTTTGTAATAATTTGCTTAGTGCCGAAGCAAAAGCCAGTGCACGTAAAATTTTACAACTCGATTTGGAATCGATTCGGGAAACTGCATCCGTTAAATATGGAGTGCGAACACAGCAATTCAACGAAATACCTATCTACTGTATTTAGCATCCGAGCTGCTATCCAGAAAATGTGAAGCTTATTCTCTTTGTCTTAGGGTATTTCTCGAAATTCTTATTTTAATGGCACTGTTAGAGACCTGTTTACAGTACAGTTTAAGCTCTAGCATAATTCGTTGTGAAATATTTTAAAGAATCCATTCTTAGTGTTCAAGAATTTAATTAATTTAGGTATTATATTATTTTATCTCACCTGTCGTACTTTGAATAAATGTTGGTTAAACAATGGTGTTTTTCTAGCAATCGACTAAAAATTTTCTAACCAACATTACAAAAACTAAATTTTTATCTATGAGTGGTTATTATGTAATAGTAATACTACTAATATAATAAATGTGAAAGTGATAATATGTAGATAGTTTATGTTCAAAATAACACGGACGATCCGTAGTTTGAAAAAATAACGTCATTTGTATATTATATGTAATAAGTATAAATGGGTGATTCTACGAAAACTCGTTTTTTGTCTGACTTCTGTGGCACATTTTTTTTTGTTGAAATTGCACATAATGATGGTATATTCTAAATGAAGATTTAATTTTGAATTTTTTGGTAGTGAAGGGAACTTTATTGGCTTTATGGTTACGAAGTTATTCAATTTTAAAAATATGGTGTCCACGGAAATCAGAATTTATATCACCAAAATCAAATATGGGTTAGTTTATCAATAAAAATATGTGTTTTCGGTAGTAAGTAGATTATTAAGCTAAGGACCAATTATTTGACGTTTGTAGTTTTAATCAGTTTTTACAAAAACATCTTTAAATCATTACTGTAAATACAAGTAACTTTTTACAAAAATCACACTAATAATGTTTATCTTTGTATTAAAAATAGTATAATTATTCAGTTTATATTTATTATAAACTTTTATCCTAAAAAACATTATAAAAACATAAAAATATTATTATTGAGATGTTAATCAACCCGCAAAATCCACGGAAATCATACCACGGAAATCAAAAATAATTACAAAATCCTAGAAATTTTCTTAATTTGCTGGTTTATTTTACATTGAAATATGCAGTCGAAATTAGGAACACAAAAGGCATAAATTATTGCAATTATTATAACAATAGGACTAGTATGAACAAATTTACAGTCAACATGGTAATCAGAATTTCTAGATACCAAGCCACGGAAAGTGATTACGAACCGAAATAACAGAGTGACGTGGAGACATACACCTTTGTTGTACACACCATTGATGGGGCGTGACTGATAGTTTCTCTCAATATAACAACTATTTACGCAGATATTAAAGTACAGTATTTATGAATAATTTAGTGCGCACCACGGAAATCAGAGCTAAACGACGGACGCGAAGTTATCTCGTTGTAACTTGTCAACTAAAGCTTAGTTTTGCGTAGTAATAGCGTCAAATAAGCAAGTAACTATCTGGGTAAATGTGAACCTATGTAAATTAGTACCAGAGTTTTTAGGAAATGATATAAAAATTTATTAACACAGGAACATGAGGTCCGGACGCACCACGGAAGTCATAATTTCCAAGGATTTTATTTATTTTTACTTATTTAAAATAAGAATATTAAAAAACTAAAAAAGGCCTCCCCTATTATCTTTGTCTAATCTACTATCATAAAAAAAATCAAAGGGCTAGGGATACTTTTTGTATGATTTTTCGAGCCGGACATGTATTTTTGAAACCCGGGAGAATCACCCAAATATAATGTAATGTATATTATTATTAATGTTTAAAAGGGTGGTAGAGTTGAAATGGATACTTATTATACCTTGGTTCCATACTCAAAACTTGGTAAAACTTTACTTTTTAGTTTATTGTTACTCATTATGTTTTTTAATTTATAAAACTGCCACTAGTATCCTAGGTGTGCAAGACGCCTGGATAAGCATACCCACCTAGGCCTTTATTATATTCCAAGGCAGCTAACATTTTTATTCAATAACTAGATGCGCCCCGCAGCTTCGCCCGCATGGAAATTCATTTGTCACGTTTCCAAAATTTATTGCACGCCTCCTAGGAGTATTTTCGTAAAATAAAAAAATACATGTCTAATAATTTACTACGCAGTTTATTTATACCGAGTTTTGAGTGAATCAAACCAAGGAATTATAATTTTCCATACAAACTTTAGCACCTTAATTAATCACCTTAGGTTAAAATTTCCAAATTTTAATAGCCTATTCTAAGGCTATTAAAATTTGGAAATTTTAACCTCCTAAACTATCTACATACCAAATTTCTTTTAAATAACTTAAGTGGTTACGGAGATTACTTATAACAAACATTCACACAGACTTTCCTATTTATTATAATAGTAAGAAAAGTAAGAAATAGTAAGATATGTGGGTACTTACTTACGTACCAAAGTTAAACTTATGTCACTAGGTTGGTATTGTCACTGACGGTCAGATAATTTTAAAGCCCCGACAGCCTCGGTACCACACGGACCAAGGGGTACCGAGGCTCTCCGGGTTTTTAAAAAATATCTGAGCGTCTGGTCGATGCGACGCGTGACTCTAGAGCTGGTGAGTATCTGGCTCAGCTCATCAGCATTGCCATACAGCATGGTAATGCAGCCAGTTTCTTGGGGACGCTTCCAACCAAGATATTGATACTGCGATACTGATATTTAGGCGATCGAGGCTTGAAAATAAGTAGAAATAATTTGCACAACTTTGCAGGTTTCGTACAGAAGCCTTAGAGTAGGTAGGTATAACCCAACCTAACCTAACCGTGACTAAGCATGGCAAAAATATGTAGATCCCTTATCAACTCCAGTTTCGCCTGCGTTGAACATCATACCGGCTTCTTGGAAATTGAGCCTGACATAAATCATAGGATAACACGATCAAGACAGTATACATATACATTAGAAAAGTAATGATAAAAAAACTTGTAACAAAATTAGAAAACAAAAATTCTTGAAATATGAATCAATAATACTGGACAATCCACACAGAAACATTTAGCCCCAGGCTAAGCAGAATAGTTATAGGTACTGAGATACGTATACAATAAATAAAAAAAAGTAGATATTTTTTAATTAAAAAAATAGAATAGGTACACCCGGCACCCCAGAACATTTATTTGTAGATCGCACAATCATTTATCCTAAGGCAGGTATCTAACCTAGAACTTCCTACGTCGCGAACAGATTTTCACCCACCGCGCCACAACGGTCGTCGATTCTAATTAAGTAACCCTGTACGTCGTCGGTCTATGAATAATCACAGAATATTTTGAATTCCTATAAACTATTAATATTAATCAGACTAGTTTATCCCTCTTGACGTGACACAAACACAACCGCTTCCACGACCAGTGAGTGTCCAATGATATGATATTATTATTGAAGTTTTTATTCTAAAACGTTATTTTTTTATTTTAATCTAAATTGTATAATTTAAAATTGTATAATTTAAAATTGTATAATTTAAAATTGTATAATTTAAAATTGTATAATTTAAAATTGTATAATTGACTAACTTAATCTTATATGATAAACAAAAGTGCCTCGAAAGGATTAGCTTTTCTGGTCACACTAAATAAGTCAGATTTCTAAGGAAAATATATTTCCGGAGACACTATTCAAGCACAAATAGTTTTACCAACCAAGATCAAAACCTTTTTCGAGGAGGAGGTTCGCAATGAAATTGTTTTTTTTTTAGTTTTCAGTGTGGATTGATATGCGATTATTTCTCTTATTTATTTGAAAGGTGCTTTTCGTGTCATTTAAAAGTGATCAAGATACCAGTATTTATTTATTTATTTATATTTTTTGAAAAAAGAATGTTTTCGATGTGACCAGCAGTTTTAGAAAGAAAGAAAGAGAGTTATACAATAATGCGTGAAATTTGCAGCCAACAGTTGGTTTTTTGTAAAAGTATAAATTATTAATTCTAACTAACGAATTATTATTCTATTATTAAAAAAAAAATTAACTTGGCTTTATTATATCTACACAAACCATCCAATGACCCATCTTTACCCAGCTTTATCCAACCTCATAATACCCAACCCACTACTGCAAAAAGTATCTCCTAGCTATCTCTTTAAAATATTTGGGATCATCTTGCGTCACCGATGTGAAATACACCTCTCTTGGGAAATTATTTGCGGTGCTGATCGTAACGGCAATGCCAGCGACGACGTCCCCAGCTGAGATGCTTTGGTATTTTCAGTCATGGAATGTTGGACTTGGAAATTAAAAAATATCTACTTATCTTAGCTATAAGAACTGTCTTCGCTGTTGTTCCACAAATTGCGACAGACTGTTTTGTAGCCAAGCATGATTATTGTATTTACTCAAGATTTTTATTCGTTTATTTTTATTATTAAGCCGGTAGGGTTCTCCAACTGAAATATTTATTTTGAAGATAATCTTTAGTTTCATAATACATAGGTAATATAAGTCCCTGATGATATAAACTAATTGCATAAACCATAACTAGGTCATGGAGGCATAGCCAGTGGCCATCTTTAAATTTTTACTACCACCCTTTTGAGACATTTATCTCCGTGTTTTACTATTTCTGTTTGTTTATTTTATACTTATTTTTTACCCGTGTTTAAATAAATGTATATGCTAACCTATTATATGAAGAATGCTGCATAAAAAAGGGTAAGTTTATCATGATAAAGGAAGATACATTTTAGTAACAAAAAAAATACAATTAAATACATTATAACTAGCATTCACAATTGATACAATTGAGCTTACTGCAAACGATTACAAACAGTCAGGTAGCTCAACTAATCCATATTAATACAGATCGAAAGCGTTCCCAAGAGTCTAGCTGCATTGCACCGATGTTTATTAATGCTCATGGATATTTTCTATTACATGTAGAAACACCCTGACTCATGACAGGTTTGAGTTGTCGAGGATAATATATTTTTCTAGCTTCCATCCTGTCTGCTTTGCCGTATAGCCCGTCCCTTAGCTCCGAATTCTATATTTACCATTAAGGTGCCAACCGAACCTAAAGTGGCGCCCCCACTTATTTTATAATGTAATTCCGTTAAATAAAGGAATTTCCAACATTCAAACGTACAGTTTGTTGAACCTGTCATAAGCTTTTTTTAATGCTCCTTGCACTTGCTCTGTAGTAGTTTCATTTTGTTTTTTAGGAAGCGATACGAAAACAGAGTTTGGTGGCCACCAAAGGCAACTTCGTATCTCATATAACTACTAATAAAATAAAACTACTGCAGATGCATTAACAAAAACGTATGATAGGTACAAACTGTATGTGTGAATTTTGGAAATTCCTTTGTTTAACGGAATTATTATGATAAAATAAGTGGGGCCGCCACTTTAGGTGCTGTTTACGCCTTAAATAAATTCACATTCAATTCACAGAAGCCAATTTTCATATCGAATCCACGCCACGACTTCAATTACCATTTGCAAATGAAATTGAAGGAGAATCTGTACTCGATTTTGTCCGAGGAATTTGACAATGTGTGGTTTCGATTGATCTAGACCAGGTGCAATAGTGCTTTCAATTCACACGGAGTGAGTCGTTTACGGTAGCTGCAGAAACAGGGCAGGAGTAAGGGCTAGTCTCGAAGAGGCTCTATGGGCACTGTGGGCGTATGAAGTGCAAGAGACGATTCGAAATTTATATATATATTTTTTTAATAATTCCGGACAATCCACATAGCATCATCTAGCCCAAGCTAAGCAGATCGTATTGGTACTAGATGACTGATATACTTAATACAATACATTACATGGATAGGTATTTTTTTATTATATATAGAAAACACCCAGACCAACGGAACAAATTTCTACAAATTTCCTAAAGGTGTCAAGGCTATTTGTATCCCATCTGAACTGACTAGCTGGTGCTCGCGACTTCGTCTGCGCAGTATTAGTATTTCGAGTATACTCGATGTTTTACCCGCGTAATTCCCGTTTCCGTGGGAATCCCGGGATAAAATATAATCTATGTGTTATTCCAGACTATAATCTATCTTTGTGCCAAATTTTATCAGGATCCGTTCTGTGGTTTTTGTGTGAAAGAGTAACAAACATCCATCCATCTATCTATCCATCCATCCATCTATTCATTCATTCATACTTACAAACTTTCGCGTTTATAATATTAGTAGGATTTATGGGATGAAAATTAGCCATGTAAAGAGAGTAAGGAATTATAATGACATAAAATAAAAGTTTTTTACCTATCACCGCTTTTCTGCTGATTGCTTTTTATCTCATTAGTTAAATGTACCTCGTGCGAAGCTGCGAGCAGAAGCTAGATCATTCATAATAAATAGGCTCCTAGCTATTTCAAACCTATTGTATCATTCAGAGTAGATCGTTTATTGAAAAAAGCGGTCATTTTATGCCTCAGGCCGGCTCGTGGGAAATGGTTTAGTCACAAGTTTCCACAGCACGTTTTACGTTTACTCAGCAATCACGTGTATAGCAAATTATTTTCCGTTGTATGCTCATCGAATTATGCAAAAAGAAGGGGAATTTGAATGATCGATGTCACATTGTTAGGTTAGTTAGGTTAGGTATGTATAGTAGATACACTACCGCCACCATTTCTTTTATCAATTAATAATTACGTTAAATAAAGGAATTTTCAAAAATTCAAAGCTAAAAATAAGTGATGGCGCTAGTGCACCTCCTGTCTCCTTAACTTCTAATAAAAAATCCAACCCTTTCTTGGCATTAAATACCGTTTATTTAAACGACTAGATTCTATATTTACATTTTATACAAAAATATCTTTACGTTAAGGTACAACATTTTGTATTGTGTCTTTGGAAGGCAGTGAGTTTTACAATAACATTAGACAAGTCTTATTATTTCTTATAAAGTAGTTATTTAAAATTAAGAGTGTTTAAAAATTACTTTATCATGACATTTTAACTATGAAGAGCTGGATCAGCAATGATGTTACAATGATTTGAATCGTGTAAAAACTGCGACAACCTGAAAGAAATTTAATATGATAAGTAACTTTTATTATTTTATTATTATTAAGTGTACCAATTAACTTAAAGACACCTAATCGTTTGTAAAGAAAAAAATATTGAAATGTTCCTGAATGATGTTTGAAATGTTGTGTGTATATTTTCGGTTATTTGTATAATTCGAGTGATGTACCAGATCAAAAGTTTCATTGATCATGTATTTCATGTTTGAAAAAAGTTACTACTGATAATGAATCAAATAAGCACTTGCATCGTTTTGCAAGCTGGTGTTGAATAATTAATCAAAGCTGTGTAATTTTTTGTTATTATCGGATTTAAACGTTATTTAATTATTAGAGAAGTACGTTTAAATATTATTGTCACGGAATATTAAATAATTCATTTGCTATTCAGATTAAAATGTTACCATAAAATTATTGTAATCCACAAAAACTTTATTCGATACTAAATATTATTTTTACCTTTATCGCCCGCAGACGGTGTGTACGCTGAATTTGGTGTTTCGGTTGTCGATGGGGGATCTGAAGATAAAAATAACATAATTATTGCTGGATCGAAGTGTTTCGTGCTGGTAAGTCTTTGGAATAGTCAGCATTGCTTAAAAGCGGGAAAATGCAGCTAGCGTCTTGGGGATACAACCGGTATCGATATGGATCAGTTGAGCTATCTCTAAATTGTTTTCAGTAGTTTTTAGGTAGCTCAATTATCTCAATAGTTCTGATTCATCTTAGTCATCATCGTCAGCCTATATTAGTCCTCTATCCGGACTTTGGCCTCCCTTAATGAGCTGGATGAGCAATACCTGGATAGTTCGCATTAATTAGTTATGTTATGTTGATAATTTTCTATGCTAATAAATATAATTAATGATAAAAAAATAAGTTATTTCTAGATCGTTAGCAACAGTCTACAGTTAGCTCAAATGATTCAATACTTATAATATTAATTTTGTTTCAATATGATTGTTATTTTCTTTTGATAAAGGGGTTTATGTTCAACTTAACCTATCGTTTATTTTAGGCCTAGAACTACGTCTATACTGCCTGATCATTTCAGTGTTTTGGCTTTCTCTTTACGCAAACATCCATCCGTCCTTTTCCAACTTTTGCATTTATAGTATTATAGAGTGATGTTTTTCTTCTTTGAATTCACTTACCTCTATAAAATATGTCCCTTTTCCTGCTGTAATAGTTAGCCAGTGGAACTTGCATGTCACAGAGGATTTCCACAGTAGGGGGCAGGGCTTCAACCTTGACGAAAGCACTCGTGAGCGCCGTGTATCTCCCGTCTATCAGGTTTATTTTTGATTTCGCGTTCAGAGGCCTGCGAAAGAAAATTTCAGATGAAAAAAATCAGTTTCTAGTACGCAGATTTGAGATTGCTTTTTAATTATTCATGTAGTAATAAGCTGGAGGAAAGAAAGGTCTTTGAGTTTGAGATGCCACGTGCATTTCTTTCTTTCTTTCTTTAAGCAAGGGCCGGCTCCGCAGTATCATCAGCGGATTCCCTAAAACGGCGAAAATGCCGATCTCGAGCGAGGTTACATTTCTGAGCCGTGGTGGGTGAAAACCCGTGGTCCTAGGGGTCTTGGGGTACACTTAATTTTTTAATAATTTTATCAAACTATTCATAACAGTCACAGGTGCCACACAGCCACATGCTACCAGCATGTGGGCACTCTTTCTGGTGACGGCTTAGATTTTAAGGAGTTTGTTATAATTGTAAATACTAGCTGTAATAAGTATTTTTGTAGTCGTGACAAATAAATAAATGTTGCTATACACAGATAGATATTTTTTTATTATATATAGAAAACACCCAGATAATTGTGCTTATTAAATATTTAGATGACACGTAGCTTTGTTTTGGCCAGAATTGCACAGTGCAAATCTAACAGTATTGTGGCCAAAACAATAGTTAAGCTGAGATTAGTGGGCATAGAATCCAGGATTTATATTGCACAACGCTATGTAGTGGTCAATGAATTATATCGGATATAAGTACCTAAAACCTATAGATATTCTGCAGGTTTTCTGATTATGGGTCGAGTAAATTTGGTTAATTGTAAGAAGTAATGTTTATAAACGTATACTTTACCTAAAAATCACATTCTTGTAGTTGATTTTTTAGTACTTGTCTAAGATGCATAATGTTGAAAACAACTTGAGGCGAAAATGAGAATTTTGCATTTTTGTGTTGTGAGTTGATAACAAACTCTATATCTCAAGAATAGCCTGCTTATATCGAGACCGGACTCATCATGAGGAATAATAACGTTTATTGATAAACTAGAGACCCGCCCCGGCTTGACATGGATGGTGATAATAGGTACATAATATAAACCTTTCTCTTGAATTACTCAATCTAATAAAAAACATATGGAGATTATGTGCACATTTGTTTGGCATAATTTTCGTAGTTAGTAGGTATATTATCGTTCATTTTTCCCGTAACCAGGGTATATAATATTGCGAACCCAGGAAAGGAAGAGGAGAGCAAAATGAATTCAGATTTTCTTAAAAAAATTAAAAGTAAACTTTAACTTATTTTGTAGGTAGCAAAAAGAGAATATTAAAAATATTTCACTGAAAAAGCTTTTTATTCATATTTCGCCATTTTATCATTGAATTAGATCAAAAGCCGTTAAAGGTGTGTGCCCAAACACAGCAAAGTGCACACTCTTATAATCAGATGGGGCGGCAGATCAACACGACTGTGGAGAGGTCAGACGCAGAACCAACGGCGTGAAATATCATAAATTTACAGGACTTAGACAACACTGATAAAATATTGCATACCGTTTGAAGAACGTCGTATAAAAAACCAATGTAATGTAATTTAGAATATAATAGAAAATCATTTATTTATAACAACGACAAATAGAACACACTTATAAATAGGAGGTACATACAACATTGTTATAAAAACCTAACTCGGCATAATGCTGGCTTAGGCCCCGTAAGGCGACAAGTCAGCGCTGGTCTTCCGTTACGATCAATTTGATGTTGTAAGTTAAGTAAAAACTTCATCATCATCATATTCGTTTCAGGATCCACTCTTGGATGTAGGCCTCTTCCCTTTCCATTCCTCACGATCTTGAGCCCGTCTTATACAGTCCTGGCATCCGTATCTTCTGATATCGCAACGACTGGATTCGAAGCAAGACCAAAGTGAGGGACACGTGATGAAAACCATAGCAGAAAAAATGGATGGATGAGTCAAGTTGGACCAGAAGAGTCCTGGAATGGAGAACCAAAGCAGATACTCGAGGACAAGGGCAACCACCGAACCGTTGGGTAAACAAACTTACCATTACAAAAATACTTATCAAATCTTGCCTTGTGTACGAACCCTAGTACATGTATAGAGCGGCATAATATTATTGATATGCAAGATAATTCCGTCGCTAGCTCATCTCCTATCTAGATTTCCAATACATCAGGGGAAATTGATTTCTGGAATGGTATTAAATTCAAGATGGAATCGCAAATACAAAATCTTGTTCAAATACGTTGGTAGATGTAAAGATCTCAATAAATTGAATTTCAAGGTTCTTTTTGATTTAGACAAATCCAAGGTTCTTTAACTACTTAGCCTGACAATGCAAAGACAGTTTCGTTGATCTAATGAATGAATGAACACTTTATTGTATACTAGCGACCCGCTCCGGCTTCGTCGGTTTTATTATACGTATAAACCTTCCTTTTGAATCAGTCTATCTATTAAAAAAACCACATCAAAGGGACACAAAGGGACAGGGATATAGGGACAGAGAAAGCGACTTTGTTTTATACTATGTATGTAGTGATAAATGCAAAATATTATTTGAAATGGAGTGTCCACAGTTTGCTAGTTTTGCTCTCACTGTACGCAGACTTTCTCAGTGAGCGGCCGACTCCCACCAAAACGGGTTCCAGTCGGCGGCGGCGGCGGCGATATGGTTTGTTTTCTTACGACGCACGAAAATTGATCTTTGTTTGCAGTTAACTCAAATTTCAGTTCACCACAAATTTGCGGCTCACTCAGTCGGCCCTTACAGTTTGCCTACTGGGGACACAGTCTTAGTCTTAAATCTAGTGAAGTCTTACTATACAGCTTTCACTCAAACACGTCTGAGGCTCAAACTTTGCCCTCCCTCTGTTTCAATTTTAGTATAGAACAACTCATGGCTTTTACAATAAATACGAAATTGGTTTCTCTTTGCGCATATTGAATGGAAATTGTTTTTCGATCACTAATCGAGTACTTTAAAAGCAGAATAGTACGTTGTATGTGCCTCTTTCCAATAAATATTGAAAATGATTCAATTTTATGGTAAATGAGATTTTATTTTTACTGAATTGGCTATATGAGTAACCAGTAGTGTAATAGCTAAATGATTGTAGAAATTTTATTTTTATTATTTATTTTCATAGTGTGCAAGAGACATAATATACAAAATTCAAAATACATATAGGTATTTCTATATTTGTGTATGTTTAGTATGCAGCTCTAGAATGGTTAGTGTTATATTTTAATGTATTATGGTAAAAGTAATGTAACTTTACTTCTGTGAACTACCTTTTATTTTCTCCGTTATAAGATTGCCTGGAAGAAATCGCTCTCACTAATAAGGCCTACTGTTGCGGTGTTTTAATTAAATTAACGGTTTTGATAATAATGAGCTATTTTATTTTTGTAGAACGAATTCGTCAAAGAATCTATTGATATTTTATTGTAAAAATATCTTATTTTTGTTATTTCGAATATACAAACTGTTGAGACATTTTACTGTTTTTTAATTAAATTATGTACCTACCGTTTCACAACAAATCTTTCTTTATCTACGTACATATATCAAATTCGAAATTCAACTATTCAGAACTTTATTATTGGAAATCAGTTTAACCTATCTAGTCGGCTGTCGATAGCAGAAGGTGAGTACTGAATTCCTACCTCGAAGTAAACCCATCACTGTCCTTTGGACACTAAGGGCCCACTTGCAATTCAGCATGACATCGTAACTCAAGGGGTATGCGACAGACGTCAGTGCACAACAATTCCGGCGATGTTCGAGGCTGCTCGAAGCTTTGACATTGATCTGAACATGCCCGGGGATTTTAGGCTCAAGCGGCTCAGCATGTAAAGGAGGTGTAGCGAAGACGGTTTAAAATTGAGCTTTGAGTGATGTTTTCTTTGATATTTTCGATGGCTTTAGGAAATTTAACATTTACTGGTGCGTGAATCGAAGTATGATTTTCAGCAACAGCAAGATGTTTCCTTGGTTCAGTCGGTTGTACTTAGTGTGATTAAATTTCATGTTTATCAATGATTTTTTGTTCATAGTTATATTATATTGTATAGGAATGTAGATATTTATACCTATAGTTAAATATTATTGAAGTATCAATGATTGCACGCACCCCGCGTTAAAAATTTAATACTACGCGGACAACGCTCCGGACTGGTACCTAGTTTCATTTAATTTCAAACTAAGAGCGCCATCTTTTCTTACTTGTGTAACTATTTTTGACATGAGTAATGAAAATGTCTCATTCGACAGATGATCAACGAACGAACAACCGGCTGAAGTTCCAATGAAATACTCCTTATTTCATTTTCATTCATCGAGGATTATTTAAGTCCAAAATTAACTTATCTTAAACTGGCCAAAACTGAATGTCAAAATCCCTTCAAATTTCCCTTCTGTAGTAAGATTAGCAAGACACATTTTGTGGATAGGTATGAGAATTTTTTTTGTCTTACCTGTTTCCAGCCAGTATGACAAGTTCAGGTTTGGGAAAGACCCCTTCTACGGCGCATATCACGTTGATCAGGTCACCATCCAGTCGATCCAGGATCATGTCAAATCTTCTCTCTGGGACTGAAAAAAAAAAGAAATATTGCTTTAAATTTAATTAAAACATTGCGACCCGCTTTTATTAAAATATCGTAAAATTTGGATGGACTGGAAGATGTATGTTTGATAATAAAATTTTCCAGGCTAAAACTTACTTACTGAACGGATAAGTCTGAAATTGATTTATATATTTATTGTAGTTTTAGTCCTGGAATAAAATAAAGACTACATTTATCGAATAAATGAGTTCCCATAGGATAGAAATAAACTAAAAATACTTATTCCCATTTAAACAAAGCGCGAAGGCTTGGACAAAACTAGGTTCATAATAAACTTACACAGCAACTTCAACATCCACGTGTAAGAGTTAGTTTTACTCCTTTCCGTTTCGTATATCTATGCTGCTTTAAATAAGGCTTTGTTTTTATTCAAAACCTGCGCTACTTTAGTAAAAATATCCTATTTAATGCAAAACAAGGTTCATTAAAATATTTACTGGTAAACAAATCTGCATCGGTCAATAGTCTTGATTGCTCACTCGTTTTACCTGGACCATAAGAATTAATCCTGGAGATCTTTTTGTTTTCGCCACAAAATATCGAACTAAACTCAACAGTACAAACTAGATTTCTAGATGGACAGAGACGAGGCGAGGAGGAGGTTATACAGGCATAGAAATGAAAACCAAGGAGGCGTAGACTAGTCAGAAGCCCTAGGTATAGTTGGTTTGGCAAAGCAAAACTAGATTTCCACGAACCCGACGTTTTTAGCTGGCGAGAAATAGCTTAAAAACTAACCTTTTTTCTGTTGTCGGCGGGCGAGATCTTTTTTGAAAGACTTTTATATCTCAAATTTAATTTTTGGGTAAAATAATGCTGGACAATCCACACAGCATCATTCAGCCCCAAGCTTGCTTTGAGGTTGTGAAATAGGTACCTATCTACTATATGACTTCTAGATGTTTCTAGATTATATACTTAATACCTAAAATACTTAGCTAACAGTACCTTAAACCTTATACAAAGGTACGACCGGAATGCCGTAAATGTTGTGTTCTATACAGAGTGTAGAAAGCAGCACTTCTGGACATATTGAAAAAAAAAGACAAATAGTTTGAAATTATTGGTTCAACAGCAATTAAGGATCAACGATTCCCAAGCTGAAGACAGGGCGCTATGGCGCTCATTGGGGGAGGCCTATGTCCAGCAGTGGACTAATATAGGTTGATGATGATGATGATGATGATGATTCCCATAGCAGAGGCAAACAGCGGATTTAATTTACCACCGTAAGGATTTTCGTCATGTCAAGCTCTTCGCTTGCTAGCATACCCGCGGCTGAATCTTTGTTGGGTGTTGGTATGCAGCTAGTAATTTCCGTTTTCCATCGCCATTCAGAGCTCTGTTGTTGTAGAATACTCAGGATTATTAACGTTGCATTTTATAACAAACAAGAGAATGAAGTTAAGCCGTGTTGCTATATTTATATTTTACAATTCAAAAGATTTTAATATTTAACACACTAAGGGGTAGTGTTCTTCGAAAGATTATAAGATAGTATTTTTTCCACTTTAGTACCTTATGTTTGTCAAAAACTTTGTCCAATTCCGGTATAAATGTTTGTTCAATTTGCAGATATTTGTACAGAGTGTTTTCTATATACATATTGTAGGTTATAATAACATTTATTATGTAGGTACTTATATCATTTATCTAGTACCCAAAACACAAAATCTGCTTAGCTCGGCGCAAGATAATGCTGTGTCAGTTTTCTAGTTTTCTACTACCTATTATTTCTACCTATTATTATAATAAGTTTATTGTTATCCTAAATGTAAGAATAAAGATCCAATGATTCTATCCATCCAAGATGGTCTGGTAGAGATCGCTCTTCAGCGATAAGACAACCAATTGTCACTTTGTCTAAGTAATTCTAAGTGATTATACCTAGTGTTTGTTGTTATTTTTATTTAAGTGTGCAATAAAATGTTATCTATCTAGATAGATAGATAACCCTTTATTACTATTACTTACTATACTTAAACTACTACTTCTATATATTTGAAGATAGATAGATATCTATCTTTAAATACCTAACTATATTAAGTAAAAAGGCAACTTCACTACCTCTAGAATAAAAAATGCAAATAGGAAAAACTCTTTCTCTTTTCTTTATCATCGGAATATGTTATAACATGTTCTCGCGTGGAAAACTAAATACTGGGTAGCTACTAGTGTCGGGCAAAACATTTTTGAGACACAACCTATTTGACAGGAAACGGACGTGTCTATTCCAGGGAGAGAAGTTTCCCATTACTTCGAGCTTATTTGTTGTTTAAATAAAACCGGCTAAGTGCGAGTCGAACTCGCGCACGATGGGTTCCGTATCTATAAAAAAGCCAAAAAATCAAAAAAAGTTTTAGTATTTGTTATTACAGCGGCAACAGAAATAAATAATTTATGAAAATTTCAACTGTCTAGCTATTGCGGTTCTTGAAATACAACCTGGTAACGGACGGACGGACAAACAACTAAATTTTACTAATAGGGTCCCGTTTTTACCCTTTGGGTACGGGACCCTAGAAATAACTTGGACTAAATTTACTCAAAAGTATACTTAGGTAGTCCATACTTATTGAAAATACTTTGCAGAAATTCGTTTTAAATTTTATCAAATACTTACGATCTATTTCTTCACAGCGAAGACTTGGTAAAAGTTGGAGAAGCGCTTACATTGCGCTTTAAAATATAATTTTATCTTATTTATTCTTGTGTTGTATACTTATAAGTGGAAAAGTTTAATTAGCCGTCAAAATTATAAGATGCATGTTATTTTTAACAAGACCTTAGTATTTTAAAAACTTAACGATAACATTTCATAAAAATTGTAAAATATTTAAAATAAAATATTTTTTATTTTAAATAGAGAAAACTAGGTGACTAATTAAGAAGTCTTTGTAATTTTATGACAATAGCTACGAAGCTGAAGTTTTGCATGAAAGTTCTTTTAGGATGTAAGCACCGGATTTTTGAATATTCGTATACTAAGGTATTTAAAATGGGAACAATTGTGAATTGTGTAGTGTGTGTACTATGTTGTCATAGTATAAAACAAAGTTTCTTCCCTCTATCTGTCCCTGTGTATGCTTATATCTTTAAAACTACGCAACGGATTGTGATGCGTTTATTTTGATAGATATTGTGATTAAAGATGAAGGTTATTATGTATAATACATACGTGCAAAGCCGCGACAGGTTGCTGGTAGTACCTTGGTATCAGCCTTGAACCTTCCTTCAATTCAAACTTTGTAGATTTTTTTTTATTATTGGAAATGGTCGATCGTTTAGCCACTATCTCACGTAAGTGAAGATCTGGTCTAAGATGTAGCGCGCTTTCCCAGAAGGAGCCTCCGAGATCGTATTTTGCATCACTACATAGTATAAAACATAGTCGCTTTCTCTGTCCCTATGGCCCTATGTATGTATGCTTAAAACTACGCAACGGATTTAGAAGCGTTTTTTTATTAGATAGAATTAATTCAAGAGGAAGGATTATACGTATAATAAAACCGTGCGAAGCCGGGGCGGGATGCAAGTGTAAATACAAATGACAATAACGGACTAGGCAGTACTGGTACAAGCTTACCGAAGATAGTCATAGGCTTGGTCTTCTCATCCTCGGCGAGGAATGTGGAAACCACGCAGGTGTAGTTCCCGGTCAGCTCAGGACTTGGAGACAGGATCCGCAGCGCGCGGTGCTGGGTGTACGGGTTGTGGGACACCTTGTAGGCAA
The DNA here is from genome assembly GCA_944547425.1 of Eupithecia centaureata. Classification (NCBI taxonomy): domain Eukaryota; kingdom Metazoa; phylum Arthropoda; class Insecta; order Lepidoptera; family Geometridae; genus Eupithecia; species Eupithecia centaureata. The sequence goes on along the minus strand of OX155676.1, from coordinate 2,899,669 downwards.
GATCCAGCTGAAAATGATAATTTATATACTTCGGTTATGTTGACCGATGTGGCGCGGTGGGCGAAGGTCCGCCTGCGACGCAGGAGGTTGCGTGTTCGATTCCCGCCTCGGAACAAATTTGTGCACGATCTGCAGAAATTTGTTCCGTTGGTCTGGGTGTCTTTTATTTATAATAAAAAATATCAAAAAAGTGTTGAAATAGGGGTTGAAAGTCTGTCTTAGCTCCGCTGTGTGAAATATTTTTAGCCGTGTGTTTGTTACTCATTAGTTTGTGTATTATTATTTATTTTTAAGTCTCTGTCGTAAATTTTTATAATTTAACTGTTTGTTCCATAAATAAAATATGGAAATATTGTGAGTACTTAACTTATTATAATATAAATGAATTTTCACATTTTTACTATTTACGTTGGAACGGAGCCGCGGGCGCAGCTAGTTATAAAGTAATGAGGTTACGAGGTTGTTCATTTATGATGACAAGGCAATGTTTTTGTTTTAGTATCTTCTAAAAAGATGCCGATGTGGTATTTCTTTTGTTTTTTGTGTAAAGAATTAATTCTGGGAGCTTTATTATTTGAATTTGGTTTATAAATGCAGATTTAGAATTCTTGAAAATAAATTATGAAAACATCGTCAAATGTTCTCATTATTTACTATAAGGAATGTCGTAGAAGTCAATAAATAAAGACTAACTGCGCCCCGCGGAATAATTTGCGTGAAAATTTATGAACATTAGTAATAGTATTTAGTTTTATTCCAGGCCTAGAACTATATCTTTCCTAAATTTTAGGCCTATTTGTTTAGTTCTGGCGTTAATAGGTAACAAACATCCATCCATCCACCCAAACATTCGCATTTATAATATTAGGTCCTTACATATGAAATTGGCGTTTTGTATGGGAGGAACAAAAAGTCGAATATTTTTTAATATAATATATTTAATTACCTAATCAAAGTATGAACCATTATTTTCTATGCACTTTTGCCATCTTATAGGTAGTTCATTGATCCCTTTACTAAAAAAACCAGTCGGACGGGAATCAATAAAATCTTTGAAGGCGATTTGGACTGCCCCATCGGAGTTGAATTTTTTCCCTTGCAAGAAGTTATCCAAATTTCGAAAAAAATGGTAATCTGTTGGAGCAAGGTCCGGGGAGTACGGAGGATGTCTTAGACTTTCCAATTGAAGCTCTTCTAATTTAGTAGTCGACGCGCGTTTGCCGGTTTGCTTCAGTCAATTCGTGAGGTACCCACCTTTCAAGCTTTTTAATCTTCCCAATTTGCTTCAAGTGAATTAAAACAGTTTTATCACTAACACCGCAGCCTGCAGCTAACTCGGACGTGGTTTGCGATGGATCCGCTTCCACAATAGCCTTCAACTCTTCATTATCAACTTGAGTCTCAGGCCGTCCACGGGGCTTGTTCTGCAAGTCGAAATTTCCAGAACGAAAACGTTGGAACCAAAAACGAACTGTGTTTTCTTTTGCAACACGACCGCCATACACATCATTCACCCTTCGAGTTGTTTCCGCAGCACTAGTGCCACGGCGGAACTCGTACTCGTAAATAATGCGATATTTTAAGTTTTCCATTTTGTAAAATGAGTGACGCAAACAGAAAAAAACAGAAGAAAAAAAACAAATGAATGACGATCATCGAAGCAAAAATACATGAGTCTATAGCTGTACAAATTTGAATTTGGAATTCCTTACCAAAGAGGAGAAATTTGTGATTAAAGTGGCCAGTACGAAAAACGCCAATTTCATATGTAAGGACCTAATATTAGTGTGATAGCTCAAGAACTACTTCTCATGTCTTGATCAAAGGTATATGGAACCAGATGAAAAGAACTACGCTTTCATATTTAAAAGAATCATGAAAATCGGTTCCCTTGGAGAAAAGTGCAATTGAAAACTTCGTCCTTTGTTTAAAGTTTAAAACGTGTTTTCATGTTGTCTTGGTATTAATCTGATCGGTTGCCATTTTCCAAAGGAAACCAAAGGTTTTTAAGAGCATGTTTTAAAAGTAACTTTATTCCTAAGTGCTTAAATTAGATTTTGCCATAAAAAACAAAGCCACTAGTCTTGCTAAAATCAACCAAGGCCGAGAATTTCCGGAATGGTTTTCAGAAACCGTTTACTTTAGGACCGCGTCCGTTTACTCGAGACAAGAGATATCGGTCGACTGCAATGAACTTATTGAGTTATAGCGGTCCATTTTACAAAAGACATTTTGTTCACACAGAAAACACTTTTGTGTGAGTAAACTTCGATTTGGCTCTTGTTTAGATTGGTAAAAGATTAGGTACATGTTTTAAGAGGAAAGATAACTAAAATGATAATGCTGAGTTGGGACCTTTTTGTAACTAAACTGAGGTTAAAACCAAAATTACCGTATTTTAACTCATTAGTCTTTAATTTAATTTCTTTGTAACTAATATTTCAGTTTAACTTCTTTGATTTGATTTGATAACATTCGATTAATGATAAAAATTATTGAAAAGATCAGAAAACCATGGATCTGATTATGACGACGAATTTAGATAATTAATAGTTTAGACATTATACAAAAATTCACAATCAACTTTCGTTTCAAGATTATTTAAGATAACTCAAAAACGAGTGATTAGATCATGATCAAATTTATATGGAACCACACCCGCGTAAGACCCGTTCCCGTGGAAATTCCGGAATAGAATATAGCCTATGTGTTATTCCACACTAAAATTTATCTCTGTGTCAAATTTCATCAATAACCATTCAGTAGTTTTTGCGTGAAAGAGTAACAAAAATCCATCCACAGGGAGCAATCACACAGCGCTATGCGTAAGTCCCCTTACCAACTTTCGCGTTTATTATATCAGTAGTATTTTTGTATTTGTACCTTATTCTTCAGCATCCCCAAAGCCTGAGGTTTCTGAGGCGGTATCCACTGATAGACTGGCTGGGTCTTGTCTTCGAAGAACCACTTGACGACCAGCCCCGTGACGTTGCTAGTCACATAGTCACAGTCCAGGGTCACCTTCTCCCGAGTCCCGTATTGGAGAACTTCAGGCACGCGCATGTTTATTATTCTGACGGAGTTCACACCTGGGGAGACAAAATTTAGACTCATTTGAGACTTATTTGAGATTTACCTTAGACTTATTTTAGACTAACATAAGAATAATTTTAGACAAATTTTTAAAAAAAATAGACTAATTTTAGACTTATTTTAGACTAATTTTAGACTAATTTTAGACAATTCTTAGACTAATTTTATACATATTCTAGACTAAATTTAGACAGATTAAAGACTAACTTTATACTATTTTTCGACTAATGTTAGACTAATTTAAGACCAACTTTAGACTAAATCGCCACATTGGCCATCAAGATTAATTATGCGTTATTTCTACAAGATTTTTAAACTTACACGAGGAATGCAGAATTCGCGATTATTTTCCTAATTTTTTCGACGATTTAAAAAGTTTAAATATTGCCGAAGTCACGTGATGACTGAATAGACGTAGGGAAACCTCACTTGGACTTCGAAAAATCCTTACTTAGATTATTAAACGCGAAAGATTGTGTTTCGATGTAGAAGTTGTATGGATGGATGGATGTTTGTTCGGATCTGAAACTGAAACTGATCGGACTAAAATTTTGAATAGACGTTCTGGAATAAACATTGGCTACTTTTCAACCCAAAATTCAGTTCCCATGGTATAGAAATAGCCTTGAAACGATCCCATAGAAATAACGCGTGCAAATCCACGGGCAGATACTAGTTGATAAATAAACTCAACGAATACTTTCCTTTTAGAAGTATTAAATGTCCTGGTCGCATGCAAAATGCAAAAGTTTTGATGAATAGCTAGGTAGTAGGTTATTGAACATATCAACACAACTAACAGGATTAGTTTCAGGATTCTACACTCTATCTGATATATAGATAGGGTGTAGAATCCCGAAACAATTTTTTTAATATTCTGTCTAATATGATCTAGGAAAAAGTATGCAAGCCCGCGGGCGAAAGCTGGTTTAGATAAGTTCTAGTCAAAGCACAAACAGGAGTTAAAACGTCCAGTTTGTTTTGTTTTTTTAATGCATCTGTAATAGTTTTATTTTCTCTTTTATGTATAGGAAGATAACATGAAAGCAGAATTTGGTGGCCACCAAGAGCAACTTCGTTTGTTATATTAATTATGATAAAATACACGAGCCAATTAAATTGCGAATAAAATATCAGTTCGAAATCTGCCAAAGTGAAATTAATAATAGCCTTCTACAAAACTATATTCAGAGACTTTCAAGCAATTTTCATTTTAAAAATAAGATACATTTTACAAAAAACGAATCAGGTAGGATACGGTGAGGTTGCAAACATCTAAAAAATAGGAAGTCTTCATAATTCAGCAAAGAAAAAGAAAAATACTACAAAAAAGATATTACAAATATTTTTCATTGTTTCGTCCCATGAACTTCCGTAACCATCGATTCATCAAGCGATTCGTGTCCCGGAATACCGATAGGGTCCCAAAAACAGGAAACGGATATAAAATGATAAAATCAATAATAACGGGCGGGCTACACCATGTCCCGGGGGCTCTACGCCTCACTGGGTTTGGCCTGGGACGATCCTCAGAGCTGGTAAATATGGATGTATAACCAGGGGCCTTATTGTCTAACTCAAGTGATAATCGAGATCGATTCATTTTTGACATTTGAAACCTAGCCATCATCGGCCGAATTCCACTAATTTCAAAACAAAGGTCTCTAAAGTGCCATAGAATCAAGATGGCTAAATAACGTTTACGCATTTGGTATACTACTATTTTTTGCGATTGAAGAGACTTTCATTAATACAATACGAAAACTGTCAAATTGCTAGTCATAAACGTAGGTAATCGTCACAGCTATAAATGAACCTCAAATAGTTTGTGCTAGTAGAATAGCTTTTAACACTGTTATTTTGACACGATACTATTGTAATGGTCAAGCAATTTATTTAATGGAATTCGGCCCCTGGACTTCGATTGTTCCACATTTGATTTTAAGTTAGATAAAAAGGATAAAATCTTCTTTTTGCGTTGGTGGTAGGTACTATCAACTCAAGACTTGTCACTATTCGGCTCCACGCAAAGACACTCTTTTTTTTTCAATTTGGCATTTTTTATCAACAACAAAAATTACATCTACGAATAAAAACAAATTGAAACTAGTTTATACAATTGAGCTAACTCCAGACGAGTTCAAACAGTCCAGAGGTAGCTCAACTGATTCAACTGATTGACTAAACGACACTTTTTAAATTTTGATATCAATTTCACCTAATGACCAAATTTCTAATCTTTGTTTTTGATATAAACATAGATATTATCTATAGGAAAAAAATCATTTTGGTGAGTAGTGTCTTACATCCTAAATTAGGTTTATTTTAATTAGGTTTAGTTTATTATAGAACCCTAGTGTGTACACTATAATTGTGTACACTAGTGTGTACACTAGTGTGTATACTAGTGTGTACACTAGTGTGTACACTAGGGTTCTCTAAAAATATTATCAAAGTGTAACACGGTATCCATTTTCGCATACAAACACAATGGTTATTTACCGAATTTGCAAATTGAAAACTGCTCACCAATCGCTAATTAAAAAAGGATCAAAAATTGTGATAAAAAAATCGCAAGTACTTACTTGGTACAATTATAGAAAAAAAATGTTTCTTATCTTCTGTTGACCTTTGTTATAATAAAAAAACCAAATAAAAAATTTACAATTATATTTAGTTTATTGCAGTTGTACCCACAAGTATCAAGTTCTTTTACAAAGACATATTTTTTGTAGTACGAGGTAATTTTTTTTAAATTTAGCTTTATTTATTCTGATCCAACAGATATATTGTTTCGTATTTCCTTTTCGATTCCCTGAATCACTTGTTCAAATATTTATCATCCGTGGCTGGAAATAAATAGTGAATTCTGTTAAACAATTTTCGATATTTTTCTTGTCATTTCATTGATATTTTATGGGGTTTCCGTTGCGTTAAAATAATTTCAGTTACTTAGTAATTTTTCTTATACGGAATATCAACGTAAATATAAATCACGATTTGGTGGTGATTGATCTTTCATAAGTTATCGGACAGACAGATTACCCCATAAAATATCAATCACTGAATTTAAATGTGTTAAAATTATTTTCAGAAGTTAAAAAAGGGGTGTAGCACAAATATCGACAAACCTTCAGCAATGGTTAAAAACTGATTGTGAATGATGATTAAATCACTTCTAAGCTATAAGGCCAAACATTGTACTTGTCCTAAGTCCTTACTGTAATTTTTTTTGAAGATTTTTATTCTTTCGTGCAATAAAGCTTTTTTAGATTTGTATGATGATTGATGAGTGATGGCAATGACAAGTACCCAGGTACTATTTTATTACCAAACTATTTTTTACTATCGTTGAATACAGATCACAGTTTTTCTCAATTAATACATAGCACTGTCCTTCTTTCTGCAGCAGGAGCAAGCAGGAGATCCATTATTAAACGAAGTTATCGATTTTAATGTCCATCATGACAAAAGAGAGCTTTTGAATTCCACGAAATGGAAATACCCTTTCTAACTGAGTAATGAGTCGGTGTCTGCACAGTGCAATGGATCCGCTGTCATGGTTTCCGACTCCGATAATAAAGTCTGTTTGCATCCGCAGGGAACTGCGATGTATAAGGTCAACAAAATGTTCGACTTCGAAATTTTTGTCGGGACCCTAAAATGTTAAGTTTTAAGTTTATTGTATAGGTACAAGGTGTTTTTCGAACATTGATAAAATGACTGATATTGATATGAATCAGTTGAGATACATCTAGACTGTTTGCAACCGTCTGTAGTTACCTCATTTATTTCAATCTGAAATGAATACATCTACTTTTATTCATTGCTTTTAAAGTAATGACGCACCTAAAGTCTCACCTCCAAGGGAAACATCATCATCATCATCAGCCTATACTGGAGATTTCTTGAACGTTGCTAGAGTGCATACTATTGACGAGGAAACCTACTCCACCCTGGGATGTGTTATCACCCTCGCGTAAGTAGAGAAGATGGCCTGAGTCTAGGGTTACGGTGTCCTCCCCCTCTCTACGGACTTCACATAACCCGAGAACATGTCATTTAATGGTCTCTGACTCCACTTCCAACTGCGCTAGATGATGGTCAATCCTGTGAGTGCGTCAGTAAACCGTCTTCAACTAATAGTAAACTGTAACCTAACTGAGATTCTAGACTTCTCATTACTTAAGGTACTTGAACGTTTAGCAGCATCAGATAAACGCCGCAAGTATTGCACGGCCGTTGGCTGCTCCGCTCTGTTGCTCACCCCGGTCACGCCTCCGCACATATGCATTCATAATCTTATACTTCTACAATATTTCTAGTTTTTGCAACTGTGAGTCATGGTGAAACGTAAACAAAGAAGTTATCTACTTAAACTCTTTGGAACTCTTTGGAATATTCATAATAATGTATTGACGATTGATGTAAAGCGGCGAGTTGCGAGTTCGATTCTCGACTTGAAAAAATATTTTTTACAAATATGTTCTTTTTTTTATATGTATAGAAACTAAAAATATGTTTTCAAGAGTTACTTAGTTTCCCATGTAAAAGTTGCACGAAGGTTTTATTTCCCTACATAGGCAAATGGAATTCCAATAAATAGAAGTACCTAATGTATTGTTTATTGGAAGGCAAGATATGGCATTCGAGCTATTTCGTAATTTGTACAAACTCGCTCAAACGTGAATAATTGCATGCGTTTCCGTAACAACCTAACCTAGCCCCGTGTTTATTGGGCAACAACCATGACCCTTGTGAACATTCGAACACCTGCTTCTAACTTCCTTTGGCATGTGCCCATCTTCCGGCCACGAGGCAATTTACATATCGATAAAGAAGAGCAGGAGGGATGATAAAACTCCTTATACATCCTCAAGTTGAAGCAGGACAACATGTGGAATCATTGAGTGTGACGAAATTCATACGCTTCGTTACACGTTGTAAGATACTGGAATCGTGGAAGCCATATTGTTTAATTTAAAGTGTGCTGCCAGGTAATTTATTCTTAAGGTTGATTATAATGTAGCAACCGACTTTATTACCTCTTACGGTTGTCTATTCTATAGTCCGATACCTACCTGAAAACCAGCATTCGTTCTAGCCAAATGCTACACAATGCTGAGAAAGGGACACTTTAATAACTAGAGTTGTTTTTTATTATTATTTATTTTATTTTATTTCATATTATTATGCGATGATTTGAAAAAAACCACATAAAATTTTGTATACTTTTTTATGCGATGATGGTACGATGACGCTAAAAACTCCGCTGGAGTCAAATGGATGAAAATCGCGCAAGACCGTAGGAAATGATAAAAAATGAAGGACGCCTACAACTGAAGGTTAAAAAATGGCTAAGAAGAAGAAGCAATTTTAAAAGATTTATACGCATGGTTAATTCTGAACATCTGAGAAATTGACCAAGAGAAATGTCCCATGCGAACTCTGTGTAGTGTGGGACACTGTGGGTTTGCTCCGCGATCAACCGCATGTATCCTATTATGTGGATCCTGTCGTTAAGTGACATTACTTTTTGCTGTATTTTTTGTTGTATTCTTCTAGTTTTGCCCGCATAGACTTTTACTATGGCACGCGGAACCCTAACTGTTTGATTATTATATTTTTCGGGACGTAGACGAATCCAACAAATCAAGATCTTAGAGCCGCCACTTTGTTTGTTGTGTGGTTTTCTTAGGACCTCACTACACTTAGGACCTATTCAGTAGGTACAGACAGAATCACTAATTGGTAACCCCTCAAATAGCTAAAGTTTACATTTGTCGTCCGACCGACTAATCTCTTACTCAAATTCTAAGAAACAAAAATTGTATCATCAAGTGGGGTTCGAACCAGGCATCCAATCGCTCGCATGACATTTAACCACTTCACTAAACAACTAAGCTAATGAACTAGTTATCGGATGCTCGAAATTTTGTGTTATTTATGTTCGGCAGCGGATTTTATTTACGATATCTGGATAAGAAAAAAGATGAGGGTAGATCTAAATACAATCTTGGTGAACGAAGAAAAGGTTACAGCTTGGCAAAAAAGTCTTGAAACGGAACTAATTTTTTTGTTTAATGGCAACATTCTTAAAACAATGACGTTTGATGTAAAATTGTAAACAAAGATTACGAATTCTCGGATTTTTTACTTGGATCGGTCAAGCGGTGGTGATAAAGTGACGAAAAGTGAAAAATAATGAATAAAACAGTTAGAAGTGCTGCCAGGGAGGTTATTTATAAGGTATACAGGCGATGTCTGGCAGAATTTGAGGCTAGAACTATTCTTTCAGATCTCAACAATGTTTTTCAAAGAACCGCTGATATGACAGGTTTGTGAGAGTTTGTTTTGTAATTTTAAGTTGAATCAAAGGTAACTTGATGGTCCTAAAGCAGGATTAAATTAAATTTCCACGGAACAAGTGAAATATTCAACAATAAACATCGGGCAGTTAGGTTATGTTTACGTTTGTTCTGCGTACTCAGCTATAGCGCGGGCATAAAATTTGATACTTGAGCTAGACTAGCTAATATGTAAATCTATTTCTACATAATTTAAATGTTGTGTTATTTCTTTGTAATAAAGTTACTATAGCGTTTGTATTTTAAATGGTCTAGAAATTAGGTGCCTAATTAATAAACTGAAAAATGTAAGATAAAGGTATCATAAAAAGTTTCTTCTTTATAGGAAGCAGCTGAGCGTGCTAAAACGGAACGGTTCCAAGCTATTACGGAGGAGGATTGGAAGAATTCGTGCCAGCACGTAATAAAAATAGAAAAGGAATACTGTGAGGGAGAACTTACAATGTATTAAATTTTAATTTACTTTATATTTTTTTCTTTATACCTCTATACTTACATAACGAGAACCTTGCTCAATTAAATAATATTTACTGATACTAGTATACTATGTGTGGATATAAATGTACGTATAACAGAAATATACACCTAAGTATCAAGACTAGCTTGGTGCGCTATAGGTGTTGCCATAGGGACCTACAGTGGCGCCCCCATTATTTTCTACTCTTTTTTGCCAAGCTTATACTGCCATTCTCAATTCGAGTGTTTACTTGGTAGACTTGTATGGGAAAGCGTGGAAAGTATTTTTAAAAACAATTAAAATATTTAAATTGAATTTGAATTTAATATTTCAATGTTAATACAATGGTGACTTAATTACGACTGGGGTCTCGAGTCTAGAGTTCTAGCATCACAGGACGTTGATAAGAATACCCAGACGCTAGCTCAGCGAAACCTATCGTGAGAACATTGCGTAGGAGTATGTTATCAAACAAGCGATATGTGATCTTATGGGACGCTGAATACGGACCCTGATGCCATAACTCCTCCCTCCTGTAGTTCGAGATTATCCTCAGGATTATCTCGAATTTTCCCCGTTTTACAAAATAATTGCTTAACTCTATGCTTAAATGCTAACAATACGAGACAAAAAGTTAATATAAAGCAGAACGCTAAGTTTCCTACACTAACACCTTTATAATCTAGAACACTATGATTAATTTCACTATCACTATAAATTTCACTTCCACTTTTCTGCAATAAGTAATTCAAGAACTGAATGTCGGCAAGATCGATCCCGTTAAGATTGACGGGTTTCCTCTGGGTATCCGATGAACTGGACAATATTCTAGGTAAGTTGATTACGGGAATCTTTGTAAAGATGATGTCTTTTCCATGAGTAAGATGTCTTTTGAGATTCAAGTTCTTTATCTTAACTTGACAATCATCGTCTAATGTTATAAGATACGTTCCACAGATGTTTTCCTGCGTTATCTCGTTCTCGCAGTACTTGGTAAGTGACGTATCAGTTTTGGTGTAAATTATCCATCGATTAGGTTGTATGAGAAAAACCTTGATTTCATTGATTTTTACAGGAACCGGATGACATGTAGAGATGTTGGTAGAGAATGTCATGAGCTCTGTAACACATTCGTCTTCAGCCAGTGGCGGGTCATCGCTCTCAAAGCACAGGAAACGAGCTTCGTCGATTTCTCGGCATGACTGGGAGAGCGGCTTAGCTTTCAACCCTTTCATAAGGATGTAAGGATATTTAGGTAGGATAAGGACTGTCTGGTGGGTTACTCTATCGTCAACGGGCAAAGGAGTTAATTTAAAATAGTTAAATATTTCATTTCGTATCAAAGGAATTTGCATAATTAACTTTATCTGATTTTATTTTATATACGCTTTTATCTCTATACACTGTTCTATTTTTACAATATTTTCCTGATTTACAGGATACACCAACTTATCAGTTTTTTCTATTTCTTTTAACAATACTATTAATTCATTAGTGTCTAAAATAGATTGATGTAATATTTTATTTCTAGCAAAAGTAATAGCCGTTTCAATCTCATTCAATCGCATGTAGAGGGTTTGAAAGTTATGTAAAAACACATTGTAAATGTGTATAATTTTGTTACCAACTTGGGCTAATTTTGAATTGTTTAACCTACGAATAAGATCTTGGATACTATTTTCAATTTGAATGAAATTGATTTCGGTAGAGTTTGCTATTTTGGTAAATTTACCCATCATTTCGGCGACAATTGTCATTTTCTTATCAACCGCATCTTGCTTGGATTTTACTTCACGAATTAACCTTTCATACAACACAGCGTCGTCATTATCCAGATTACCTGTAATCGTCTTGATAAAAGTACCAAGAGGATTTATGAGACCGCGCTTAGATCTTACCGATGGAATCAATTGCTCGTACTTTTCTATAGTTATATTCATGTTAAAATCAGTTTCCAATTCAACTTCGGTAAAATCATAGTCAAAGGCTTTGGTATCGAAACAGCTTTGAACATGTATCTTTAGTTTTACGTAACTATCAATGTTTAATTCTAATTGCTCATGAATATGTTTTAAATCTAAGATTTTTATAACAATCCATGTATCATGGCTAACAACTGCTTGACCTTCCTTTACAGGTAACAGCCCCGGGTTGTTGTCAATCAGCTGCAGATGAAGGGCCTGGCTGCGGATCACTAGGACCACCAGAAGGACCAACCTGCGGAGGACGTTTTATGTCTTTAATGGGAACTTTAGTATTCCGATTATGAGTTGTTACCGGTACTATATTTCGTTGAATAGCTCCGATGACTTGAGCTTTCTGATAGCGAGGTTTATCTTTACTACGCCTAGTATTTACTCCTTTGATAAAAACCGTATCACCTACATCTATGTCAAAATTCTTTTCTCCACCACGTTTCTCTATTGCAGCTATCTTTTTGTCAGTAATTTTATCCGTTAGATATTCATATAAAAACTTTGTTCGTTTAGCGTGTTCTCTAACCAATTGTTGCGTAAACTGTTTATTAAAATCCACATAGAATGCGCTGTTAGTTTCAGTGTGACCAAAAACTACTTCAAACGGTGTAAGACCGGTGGTAGAGTGAATAGAGTGGTTATACGACATTATAGCATATGCCATAATAGATGCTGCGTCAGTGATCTTTTGTTCGTACTTTGCTATACGGTAAATCTCTATAAGGGTTGAATGGAATCTCTCAACTATCCCCATAGAATTAGGATTATGAGGAGTGCCTATGTGTAGGTTTATCTTATAAAATGACATCATTTCTTTCATGAGCGTATTATTAAACTCAGTTCCAGGATCCGAGCTTATTCTGCTAGGTGTTCCGTATAGAGAGAAGTATTTGATAAGTGCTCTTATTGCTTCAGGGGTAGATTTAGTACTGATTTCAAATGCTTGACCAAGTTTGCTGAAGGCATCTACTATGGTCAGGTAATGTTTTCCTTCACTTGAAAATGTGTCGATAAACAATTCCTGAAAGGGTTTTACCTGAGTCTGTGAAAGTTGTAATTCAGGTTTTAAGGGCTTTCGATCGTATTTCATTTTTTTACAAAGTTCGCATGCATTGATGATGCTGGCTACCGTCTGGTCCATGTTATTCCAGTAAAAGGTACGTCTAAGATGTACTAACGTCTCTTTTATGCCCCTATGACTATTTTTTCCCTCGTGATACTTGAGTACAATATTTCGCTGTTCTTCTTCGCTATTGACATACACTACTCTCTTAGTACACTCATAAAATTTAACTGTGCCATTTTGAAAGAGCAATAAGGTGACTTCTGAAAACTGTTTGCGGTGTAATGCGTCTTCAAAATAAAAGAAATATTTTATTTTAGGTCGAATATAGCCTTTCAGAAATCTTTTAATCAATTCCGGGTTATTTGTTGGTAAGTGAACTTCCAACACCTTTTGTTTTGGCCTAGATATGTCTTTAACCGACAACTCATTTCTATTCCAGGTATGAACCAGAATTTGGTTAGGTTTTGCGTCTATAGCCTCTTGTAGGATAAGAATACCATCTGTATCTAAGTCACGCGCTGAATGTATCGTGCCTATGCTTTCCGCACGACCTTCAGAGGCAGTGGTAGTACTACTACCCAAGGATGGAATTGAATAAGGAGACCGCCTTCCGCCATTTTTGCTTTTATCTGATCCAGACGATATTGTTATTGGGGATGGTGTTCTTTGTCGAGGGGTAGAGGCTCGAGAATTGTCCCTTTGATATTTACCTAACCGAGCTATTTCTTCAGTCAAATCAATTATGTGACGTTGGAGCTTTTGCTCCTTGCTGTCAACATTCACCTTCATCGAAACGTCATCATTTTCTCCAAGTACGTTAAGCCTAATTCGAGATAAAGCATCTGCATTTAAATTTAGTCGGCCTTCTTTGTGTTGAATATCGTAATCAAATTCCGATAATCTTAATTTCCATCTTGTTAATTTACTATTAGGTTCTTTCAGAGATTTAAGCCAGGTTAAGGGTCTATGGTCAGTGTAAATCATGAATTTTCGCCCATATAAATAGGGACGAAAGTGTTTGACAGCCCATACTATTGCCAGAAGTTCTTTTTCAATGGTACTGTATCTCGTCTCGGCGTCATTCAAAGTTCTACTCGCGTAAGCTATTGGTTTATCATTTCCTTTAGGTCCTTGTGACAGGACAGCTCCTACTGCAAAGTTGGATGCATCCGTCGTAAGGACGAATGACTTAGAAAAGTCGGGAAATTGTAAGAGCGGCGCGTTTGTTAAAAGCTCTTTACACTTTTCAAATGCGTCGATATATTCCCTTTTTGTGCAATCAATTTTATTCCTTTTTTTTAAACAAGATGTAAGTGGCTGCGTCAGTTTTGCGAAATCTTTTATGAATTTACGATAGTATCCTACTAAACCGAGAAAACTTTTAATTTCAGTTGCTGTTTTTGGTAAGGGAAATTTCATGACAGCTTTGATTTTGTCGTCATTAGGTAAAAGGCCGTCTTTGGTGATAGTATGGCCTAAATAAAGGACCTCCTTTCTAAGGAATTCACATTTATCTAGGGTCACTTTTAAATTCGTTTCCCTGAGTCGTTCGAATATTTTTCGAAGCTTGTCTACATGTTCTTGCAGGCTGGATGAATATACTATGATATCATCAAGATAAACTAAGCAGTGGATACCTTGAAGACCTCGCAATATATTATCCATAGCACGTTGAAACGTCGCTGGAGCTGTTTTTAAACCAAACGGTAGCCTTTTGAATTCATAGTGCCCCGTTTGAGTTGAAAAAGCTGTCTTTGATCTATCCGCTTCATTCACTTCTATTTGATGATACCCACTAGCAAGGTCTAAGGTGCTAAAATATTGGGCTTTACCTATCTTGTCTAGAAGATCAGTGATGTTTGGTAGCGGATACTTATCATCGACGGTGATTTCATTTAGACGTCGATAATCGATCACCATTCTATATTTCCTTTCCCCAGATGCATCTACTTTTTTTGGAACCAGGTGAACTGGGGCACTCCATGGCGAATGTGAATCTACAATTACGTTATCTGTCAATAGTTTTTCTACCTGTTTATGAATTTCCTGATTAAGCATAGGTGGGTGTCGATATGGGCGAATATATATTGGATCTTCGTTCGTTGTCCTGATATTATGTTTTACTTGATTTGTGAAGGATAAAGGTATTTTGTCGCTATAAAATATGTCGCGGTACTCATTGCACAATTTATAAATGCATTCGCGTTCTTCCTTGTTCATGTGATCTAATCTTAATTTTCCTAAGTTTTCTTTCAAAATATCATCGATCATGCATTCATCTTTCGTAAAATTTATCTCGCACTCCTGATTTTCGAATACCGTAACTTGGAAGGGTTCTTTGAAACGAAGTTTGTAGGTGTTATCTGTTACATTCTGAATTACTGTTTCAGCAAAATAGTTTTCACACCTAACTAAAGCGCTAGGCATACGAATGCCTTCCTTAAGCTGAATAAAATCCATGATAGCATCTCCGGTTTTCAGGTTTGTGGGAATTTTAACCCTAGTCTCAGTTCGTGGCGGTATATCAATTTCATAAGGTGGGTTATAGACGATTGGAATAGCCGCATTGTGCGTAACTAACATTTGATTACACATATCAATATTAGCTCCTAACTTTTTCAGGAGGTCAGACCCTATCAAGCCGTCATATCGTCCGTCAACATCATAAACGTAAAATTTATGAGGAAGCGTGCTCCTAAAGGTCTTTAACAGTGGTATGTATATGATCTCATTATGCATGCTTTGAGCATGAGTACTTACCACTGTGAACGGTTCGTAGTATCTGAAGTCGTTGAAAAACTCATAAGCTTTAGCAGGGCTTATAAAAGACCTACTACTTCCTGTATCAATTAAAAACTTCGCACCTATTTCCGGAATGTCAATATGTGGTAGTTTTAATATAATGTGACAGTCATCATCATCAGCCTATATTAGTCCACTGCTGGACATAGGCCTCCCCTAATGAGCGCCATAGCGCCCTGTCTTCAGCTTGACGCATCCAGCATCTGCCAGCAGTCCTTCGCAGATCGTCATCCCACCTGGCCGGAGGGCGTCCTACACTACGTTTGCCGAGTCGCGGTCTCCACTCAAGAACACGTTTACCCCAACGGTGGTCGGTTCTTCGCACGATATGGCCGGCCCACTGCCACTTCAACTTGCTAATTCTTTGAGCTATGTCGATAACTTTGGTTCTCTGTCGGATGTTTTCATTACGAATCCTATCCTTCAGAGAAACTCCGAGCATAGCTCTTTCCATAGCTCGCTGAGCGACTTTGAACTGGTGGACCAGCCCTACCGTAAGTGTCCACGTCTCAGCTCCGTAGGTCATTACGGGTAGGACGCACTGATTGAAAACTTTCGTTTTCAAACATTGCGGTATGGATGACGAGAAGACTCGACGTAGTTTTCCAAACGCTGCCCAGCCCAGCTGAATCCTCCTCTTGGCCTCCTTTTCAAAATTGTTTTTACCTAACTGCACAATCTGCCCAAGGTAAGTGTACTCGGAAACAATTTCGAGAAGGTGGCCTTCTACGACGATCGGTCCTGGATTAATGTGGTTATTGGTCATGACTTTGGTTTTATCCAAATTCATGCCAAGACCGATGCGTCGTGAGGCTGAGGCTAGGCCGTCCAGCATGTGGGTCAGCTCCTCTAGCGACTCCGCCATTAAGACTATGTCATCAGCGAATCGTAGGTGTGAGATGTAGTTGCCGTTTATGTTTATGCCCTTACCTTTCCAGTCCAGCGTCTTAAACATATCTTCCAATGCGCTCGTGAACAGTTTCGGGGATATGACATCCCCCTGTCTCACTCCTCTGCGCAATTGGATGGGTTTAGACTGCTGGTCCTGTACTTGGACACTCATAGTAGCGGCATCGTAAAGACATCTCAGCACCTCGATATAACGATAGTCTACTTGGCATCGCTGTAAGGATTCCAGAACAGCCCAGGTTTCGACAGAGTCAAAGGCTTTCTCATAGTCCACAAAGGCGAGACACAGGGGCTGATTATACTCTTCGGACTTCTGTATAATCTGCCGCACTGTGTGAATGTGGTCTATGGTGCCATATCCTCCGCGGAACCCGGCCTGTTCCGGTGGCTGAAACTCGTCGAGTCTCCTGGCGAGACGATTCGTGACCACTCGCGAGAACAGCTTATAGACGTGGCTCAGGAGTGTGATGGGTCTATAGTTTTTAAGGAGGGTTTTATCGCCCTTCTTAAAAAAGAGCACCACCAAACCCCCGCTCCACGCCTTAGGAGTTCTCCCACTGTGAAGGACGGCATTAAAGAGGCTCTGTAGCTCCTGTATAACGGGAGCTCCTCCTGCCTTCAGAAGCTCTGAAGTAATACCGTCCTCACCCGGGGCTTTTCCATTTTTAAGCTGCCTCAGAGCTAACACGATTTCATCTTGACTGATATCTGGCAGTTCGTCGGTATAGTGGCGTGTCAGGGTGGCTCTGGAATCATGGTCATCTCGCCGGGAACGAGGGGCATGTGCAGTGTACAAACGGCCATAGAAATCCTCTATCTCGGCCAAGATCTCCGGCTTCGACAAAACGGTCCTCCCATCGTGCGTTTTAAGCTTCGTCAGGTGGCTCCTGCCAAGCTGCTGAGTGAATACTTTGGACCCTCGGTTGCGCTCTATCGCCTCTTCAATGAGGCGTGTGTTGGAGCTCCGAAGGTCGCGCCGTACCATCTTCGCGATTCGCTTGTTCAGGTCTGACCTCTCTGACGAAGTCACTTGGGTGGTTTCCCGTCTTCTTGTCATCAGATCCAGAGTCTCATCCGAGAGTTTGGACTTCCTGCCAGTACCTTGTTTTCTGCAGAATTTAATGCCCTCATCCCTCAACGTTTCGACCAGATTGTGTAGGTTCTCGTCAGCGTCATCAGTGGGTTCCAGAGCAACAAATCTATCCCCGAGAAGCTGCTGAAACTTCTCGGTGCCCGCCATGATTTGGATTGAATTAGGTCGGAGCGTGGACTTCATCAGACGGTTTCTTTCAAGCTTTAAGTTGATATTCAGAGTGCCTCGGAGCAGTCGGTGATCAGATCCGGTATTGAACCTGTTGATCACTGAGACATCTCTGAATATGTGCTTGCTATCCGTCATGATGAAGTCGATCTCATTTTTAGTCACAGTGTCGGGACTTCGCCATGTCCACTTCCTTTGGGGCTGCTTCTTAAAGAAAGAGTTCATTAAGAACAACCCCTCTTTCTCAAGGAAGTTGACTAGCATTTGCCCCCTGTGATTCCTAACTCCATAACCATGCGGGCCTATTCGGGATTCGTTGCCAGTTTGGATTCCCACCTTGCCGTTAAAGTCCCCCATAACAACGTTGAAGTGAGCCTTAGTGGTGTTGTGTAAGGCTTTGGATATGTCATCATACATATCCTCCACTTCTTCATCCGAGTGTGCCGAGGTCGGTGCGTAAACCTGAATTACCTTCATGCTATACCGCTTGGATAGCCGAAGGATCAGGTACGCTACCCTGGTCGACACACTGGAGATTTCTTGAACGTTGCTAGAGAGAGCCTTATTGACGAGGAAACCTACGCCACCCTGGGATGTTTTGTCACCCTCGCGAAAGTAGAGAATACTGTGACAGTAGTTAAGGTTTATCAGCTCTCCGTATCCTTCGAGGCAGTTTCCTGAAAATTTTCAGGTTTCTGTGTGTCTAAGTCGATGTTGTCCATTTCCGGATTCAAGGATTTATTTCCTTCGAGGTC
This sequence comes from Eupithecia centaureata, assembly GCA_944547425.1. Taxonomy (NCBI): domain Eukaryota; kingdom Metazoa; phylum Arthropoda; class Insecta; order Lepidoptera; family Geometridae; genus Eupithecia; species Eupithecia centaureata. The sequence goes on along the minus strand of OX155676.1, from coordinate 2,880,982 downwards.
AATGTAATTGCAATCACCTACCGGATACTCTACATAACCATACATGTCATTCATACTCATATCACAACCATAGTCACTATCAATTCCATTGCCGTCCATAAAATATAGATCGTTGGCAATCATATTTTGTCTAATTGGAGCTGTGCGCATCGATACATCTGTATCTTGAAGCCTAGGGGCTTGAACCTGTTGTTGGGGTGCACTAAATTTGTTTTGGTTTTGTGGAGGTATCCCGAATCTATAAGCACCATATTGGAACGGCGCTCGTTGCGGTACAGCCTGAAAGCCTGAGCTGAAATTACGTTGCGGTAAGTTCTGAGGTATCCCGAAACGAAAGCCTTGAGGAGGAGGTGCAAATCGCATTTGTGGAACAAAGTTTGGTCTGACTACACCTTGATTTTGTGGAATGCCGAATCTAAAGTTGTTTTGAGGAATTCCAAATCTGAAATTATTTTGTGGAATGCCAAATTTAAAACCTTGGCCTTGAACTGCTGGAGTTGGTAAGGATTTTGGTGCGATTTGTGAATTTTGTGTGCTCGGTAACTGTGTCGTTGATTGTTTTAGTAATTTAGTTTTAGCATCGTACTGAAATTTGAAGTTCACCTCTTCCGTTACAATGCTCAAAGCATTTTCCAAGGTAGAGCAACCTTTTAACCTCACAATACGAATCATGTCTTCCGGTAAGTTGAACAAAAACGTGTTTAGCGCTATATTGTTATACACAATCATTTTCGCAGCTTTGATTCCTTCATCGATAAGTCTATTCACTTTTGCAAACAACGAACTACGCACATTCTGAATTCTATGACAAAACTGTATGTATGTTTCCCCTTGCTTGATTTTTAACTGTTCGAGTTCGATAGCTATGCACTCTTCCGATCGAGGGTCACCGAAATGTTGCGTAAGTAGCTCTTTTAGTACATCATATGACCTGATATTTGGATGGTCGCTTAGTAGAGTCGCAGCTCTACCAGTAAGTCTACTCGATACGGCATGAAACAAGTACAAATCTTGTTCTAAGTTTCCTTCAATAGAGGCGCCGCTAACCACATAATCACATTTTGAAAGGAAAAGATTTAAATGATTTTCCTCCCCGTCGTATCTAGGAATAAGCGACAAAGTGTCTTTTGGTATTGCCTTGACAGTCGACATTTTGCTTATACTAATTTACCTTATATAATATGTAATGTAAACTACTTATCAAATTTGATTGACTTAATTTTATTTTCAAATCAAATTATCAAATAAATTTATTATCTAACAATATACTGATTCACCAATTTTAGTGCAAATCAATAAGCCGATTATGGGGCTAATAAATAAAGTAATTAAAACTACACAAATTAATCGCGAGAATGACGGAATGCCGATGTTTAGTGCAAACAAAATCAGATAACCGCAATTAATAAGCCCGACGATTTGAGTTCGGGGAAAAGGTGGAAAAGACACAGGAATATAACACAGGAAGTGAAAAGGTTTACTCACAAGCTGCTCGATCCCATGTCCTCCAGGAGCCGAATCAGGGTCACAGTCACACGCGATCACCGGGAGTCAAATTTATTTGGTTCTTGGTTTCCACGTCCGCGTAAAGACGGTTTCGGAATTTCGCGTTTTCGCTAGACCAATTTTAGGGTTTTCACGATAGCGGATTCACGGAAAATGCGTGGAAAATCCATTAGGCTGCGCCAGACTTGTATGGGAAAGCGTGGAAAGTATTTTTAAAAACAATTAAAATATTTAAATTGAATTTGAATTTAATATTTCAATGTTAATACAATGGTGACTTAATTACGACTGGGGTCTCGAGTCTAGAGTTCTAGCATCACAGGACGTTGATAAGAATACCCAGACGCTAGCTCAGCGAAACCTATCGTGAGAACATTGCGTAGGAGTATGTTATCAAACAAGCGATATGTGATCTTATGGGACGCTGAATACGGACCCTGATGCCATAACTTGGTTGTTTTTATTTATGTTTTTGGTGGAATTGAAGAATATTGAAGGAAATGTTGCATATCAGTAATTTTGTGAGAACTAAGATCCCGGTTATTATCGAACAGCAAATAAGTAATAAGAAGATTGCTCGTCAGCTTGGAATAACGGTAAATTTCCTACTTATATCTTTTTAGTAAAACCTTGTTATCTTTAACTGCATAATATATTGTTGATTTGTTATCTTACAGATTCAAACCCTGCGCAGCGCAGGGTTTGAACATCCGCCTCGGATTTAAATTTACGACCTCATAAGCGCAGTGCGCTTATGAGGTCGTAAATTTAAATCCGAGGCGGATGTGAATGTAAGAAGAATTGGCAGAAAAAACAACAGGAGTGTAACAACAGATTAAATTATAAAAGTAAGTGATAATTCTCAACGAATCCAATTACATTTATCAAAGATTATTTCATCTTATTCTTATCTTTTTAAAACAAAACAAACAAACAACATAGTATTTGACCAATGCAAATAAATTATTTGTATTTTATCCCACACACCTAAAACAAACACCAATTGATTAAATTGTTATTTTTAGGTTATTGGGGTCTTCTATGGTTCCAGAAAAATAGAAGAAATGACTGGGAGTATGAATGGCGAACAATATTTGACAGTGTTGAAGGAAGTCATGTTACTTTCTGTGCGGATCGTGTATCCATAGGGACAAATTTATTTTGTCCATTATAATTGTGCAGCGCATCGTACGCGAATGGTTTCTGAATGATTTTATTTTTAAGAAGACATTACTGTTATTCCTAGCTAGATAAAAGTCCGGACCTAAGTCTGAGAAAATATGTGGGGTCAAATGGTTTTAAATTGGCATTCGAATGAATTGAGGTCCAAGCATAACTTTGAGCAAGAGGTTACACAGATGAGAAACAGACTACAAAAAATAAATAATAGAAAAACACCCTTTGACCTCATATATATTTTCAAACCTACCTGATTAAACTATGTTCCACGATTTACAGGAGATTCAAATTGTTTAATTCATTAGATTAGAAAATTAAACAAAAATCTAATGAAAACATGTGTATTCTCGAGTACTAAATCGCAAATGGAACATTATTTATCAGGATAGGGAACTACTTATAAATAATAAGCTGGATTATAAAATAAAAATGTCTAAGACAAACAAACAATCTATGCTACTAATTATGTTTATTTTGTTTTGTTATGTAGTCATAAATTTTGAAATAGAAAAAGTGTGTTTACTTACCTAAAATTGTGTTTTATTTTTCAATCATTATATTGATACTAATAAACAATGACTTCACTATTCACAGGAATAGACAAAAATAAAAAATGGCAAATATAAAAATGACAGCTAATCGATAAAGGGGATCGAACACGGGTCTTGCGATTACAAGCCAGATTAACTCGGCTACTTCTACCACTACACCAACGTTACTTATGATTATGTCTCGAAATTTAGCATAGTTACTCATGCGTAGTGTACCGATAGAAATTAAGAAAAGTATTGAAAAAATCTTAGTTTTCTGATTAAGTAATTGAATAAAATTTATAACAAAACAAAATACAAAATTATCGAGAAATTTGTAAACTATAATCAATTATTTTTATGTTAAAGGGTTTGAACCTGCGTGCTACTGAATACACACTACTGCATATTCTGTGAGGGGGATACCAATTAGTTAAGCTCTCTGTACCTAACTGTTAATTACAAGCCTAAGCTAACTAAAAAGATAATATATTATGATCGTCTTGCTTCAGTGAACGCGAATCTTATTCCTATCCTCGCACAAATGTCAGCAAAGTGCTCTCTTAATAAATTTTTGGACCAACCTTCGGCATTAAGCCTCTAAGTAGCTTCTTATTTTTTTAAGACCTGATTTAGGTTATGTATCTTCATCAGACGTGCGCCTCTCCGTGACAAAATTGTTTTCAACAATACTTTCGAATAACAAGAATCCCAGCTCTAAAAGGAACGCGAAAGTAACTTGTTTAATAGGCGGTATCCTCCAATGTCACTTTTCCTTCTGAATTTTTAAAGCGAGTGCTCCGCTGAGTTTCTTACAGGGTGTCCAGGATAAAAGTGACAAAGAGACATTTTCCAACTTTGTTCTCAAGTTGGCGAGGTTGTAAAGAATTCATCAGTGTCAAGGCACGTTTCGGACGGCAGCGTCTGATTTCATTTGAGGAGTGTTGTTTCAACGAAATACCTGAGTACTTTTCTTTTACCTATCTTACTATATGACATAATATGAACGCCTAGGTATTCAACAGTTGACCAAGAACTTTTTAAAGAAAATATTTATGTAGATGATTCTTTTTTTATTTGTAAACTATTGTTAATCTTGTTATTTCATATGTATTTAATCAACCAACCAACATTTTTTTATATTTCTTAATTATGCTTATTTTACTAACTTTCACTAGATTGAAGATGATTTTTTTGCTAAAAAGAATTTGAAGACGTTTTATAGCATATTTAACGCCAAAGTAATAAATATCTAAATAAGGTGTTTTACCGTATATGGTATTGAACCTGATTAAGCCGTCTTATCTTTTTACTTAATTATTTTATCACTTAGCCTAAGTCACCCTACACCCACACACACAGAGCGTGCAACAAACTCCAAGAAACTCCGGAATTTGCATACACGTGACATTGTCTGACGTCAATCTTGCGGCTCAACTTCCGACGCGCTTGTTCTAAAGTTAATTCATAAAAGTTTGTGCATTACCAAGCAGTTGAGTTTATCCCTCACTGGCTTTTGATGGAATATGAATGACGGTGCAGCTGTTCTGATGCTGACCAGACAGTTTTTGCAATGATGAATGAAATTTTCTATTTTTATGCTTGCCAAACTAAAGACAGATGGTTACAAAAGTCTTGAGGTAACTCAAGTGGTCCATATAAATACCAGACAAAAAAAGAAAGACTTTATTAGAAAAGACACAAATAATATTTAAATTGGAAAACACTAATCAATGATAAAAACAAACTATTAAAATAAAAAAGAAATAATAACTTAGGCCTATGATTATAAACTAACACTTTACTAAGATAAGTGTGCTGTACATAATAAACAATAACCCATAAGTGAACATCACCCAGAATTAGTATTATCGCAAACCGAGTATCGAATACCAGTCAGCGACCCCGAGACGCTGGATATGCAGTTACTTAAACAGATAAACATTTTATTGGTAAATTACATATTTTACACGTCATAAATTACTGATAAAAAACTCGTTACAATTTACTTATTCAAGAGCATCATACCAATTTTAATTATTAAATTAGTACCTATAAGTTTTTGACCTAGACATTGACTTCGCTAGCATTTACTTATATTGTAGCGCCCTAATGGGTTCATGTTAGGTGCTATAACTTTGAACTAACGAATGAACATGAAACAACGGAATAAATTATTCTAATTCTAATAATTATTCTAAATTGAACTAGTCAATTCTGTAGTTTAAAAGTCGTTAGCTTTATCGTCGTTAATTGTCGTTTACAAGATATTTGATAAATTAATGAATTAATAAATACATGAGCAATTAAGCCCACCCTTTGTACTTTAGTGCAATAAAGTTTTAAATAAATAAATAAATAAATAAATGAACAGCGTATGAACCGCAAACCAGCGGTAATTCACGTAGGTGCGTTTTAATTCTCTTATAAAGAATGCTGATATTACATCTCACAATTTTCAACATATATTTTTGCATTGCAAATTTTCTTTCCAACGTTGTTTACGGATAAATTAACAAATATGAATGAAAATTCACCAAGAGTTGACGCAAACAAGTTTTCGACATCGCACGTCGAGAATGAATGCAGTATTAATTTGAGTTGCTCATCAGAAAGTCCAATTTCCGATTAATATTTTAACCTCGGAGTAACAATAAAGAAGACGCACCTTTTCAAAACCTACTTTTGTGACGGTCCTTATCTTAATGGAGTTCTTTAGTAATAAAACAGGGTGCCTAAAAGAAATAATGCTGGACAATTAACTGATATACCTAAAACATTATAGGTACTTAATGCACAGGCTTCCCGCGATACAGGCTTATTTTTTTGGCTTTTCTGGTGGCGGCGGGCCACCAGAAAAGAGTATCTCAAAAATATTATGGCAAATAAATAATTCGGTATTGTTACTATTTTGTAAAAACCACCCAGGTTGCTAGAATACCTGGAACTGCAGGATAAATACCCGCAAGCTCTTGCGTCTCAGACCCTTCGTCACCTGGGCCGCAGAGTTCGTCAAATAACGCAAACCTTTATCCAGCAACAGCAAAATATGAACTGATATGATAAAAAAGGTAAATCAAAAAGCAGTGAGTTCATTGTTTATTATTATGATTGAGCTATAGCGTAGTCTGATTACTCTACGTGAACTCTCTTGATTGGGAGTGTTGATCAGCTATTGAAAACTTGAAGCGTTCAAACAAAAACGTAAATTACATTTTCGTCATTATTACTGTCGAATGAGAATGGTCAGTATTGCTAAAAGGTGCTCATAATTTACTGGTACCTGGCTTCTGAATTAAGACACTGTTTTTAGCACTTTTAACCATAGATCTACCCTATGTTTAAAGGTATCTACTTAAAAATAGTGGATCAATTCAGTAATACTAAAGGGTGAGTTGAAATTTTTAGGTATCTGAATTGTTCACTGTTTTTATTTTTGGTACTTTTAAACATAGGCAGGACAATCTTTTATGCATAGGTCCTGCCTATGTTTAAAAGTACCTACTTAAAAACAGTGGATAAGTCCAGCCTGTGTTTAAGGGCACTTACAAACAGGCATCAATTCAGACGCTCTATACCTAATATTTAATAAGCACCTTTTAGCATTACTGACCAATTATTTCAAGTGCATTGCCTCTCTAAAGGATAAGTTTACTTAAGAAATAAGTTTTTAATAGGGCTTTGTAATAAAGGATTTTCTATCTATTTCATTCGTCGGTAATTACGACAAAAAAATATTTACTACCAAAGCTAGCTAATTTATTTACTACATAGCTCAAAGAATTTGCAAGCTGAAGTGGCAGTGGGCTGGCCATATCTCGCGAAGAACCAACAACCGTTGGGATAAACGTGTTCTTGAGTGGAGACCGTGACTTGGTAAACGTAGTGTACGCCCTCCGGCCAGGTGGGATGACGATCTGCGAAAGAGTGCTGGCAGATGCTGGATACGTCAAGCTGAAGACAGGGCGCTATGGCGCTCATTAGGGTAGGCCTATGTCCAACCGTTGATGATTTATTTACTCACTTTAAATATTTTTTTTATAAAAAAGTTCAATTTTTAAAATCATAAACTACCACATCGTGAACCCCAAGAAAAAAGAACCTTTGAACCATATCCGTACTGTAAAGTTATTCAATGCCTTTGCGTAAAAAAACGGCTCGTGCTCACAAGCGAATATCCTGTCCTTTTTATAGAACACCTTTGGGTCGTGTGCACTGAGGCGTGGACACACGTCTTAGTCGCGTGCTCTACGGCATGTCTTTATAATTAAGATTCCAGAAAAAATAAGGGGCTTGAACTTGATGGAGGCGGTCAAAGGTTTGGAAGTCACGCAAATACGGTTTTCTTACCATCATTTTTAGGGTTCCGTACCCAAAGGGTAAAAATGGCACCCTATTACTAAGACTTTGCTTTCTGTCCGTCCATCTGTCTGTCACTAGAATATGTCTCAAGAACCGCAATAGCTTGACAATTGAAATTTTGACAAATTATGTATGTCTGTTGCCGCTATAACAATACGACTCGACCAATTTTTGAAGCTACATACATAGATCTGGCTTAAGGTTAAATTTTGAAACTCTGCCGAATTTCAGAAAATGTGTAATTAACCTCTGTTTCAATCGAGGCATAGAAATTTTGGGCACTAAAGATTTTGACCGTTATCTATGCGTTTAGTAGTTTTAGCGGGAAGCGGTAACAAAAATCCATCCACCTTCCACCAATTCAAACTTTCGCATTTTTAATATTAATGTAATTGTGTGTTGCAGTAACAAATACCTAAATTGCGTGAACTGAGCCGGTGTAGCGGCACTGGCTGCATTACCCTGCTATACAGCAATGCTGAAACATGCTATACAGCAATGCTTATATTGCTATATTACAGGGAATCAGAGGGTATTGGCACTGCATTGCACTACACCTGACGACTGGTATATGGAGCAATTGAGCTGGAGAATAAATTATGTTTATTAGCAACGAAAATTACAATCTAGGAATAGAAATAAATTAAAACTAGTATATACAATATAATTAAGCTAACTGCAGACTGTTGCAAGCAGTCTGCAGTAGCTGAACTGATCCGCTACCACTACCTAGATTGTTTGCAAGTCTTTTCTTAGTTCAATTGTAATTACTACTTCTAATAATTATGTTTCTCTCTGCTTATGAAGATACTTAATGATTTATCTATCTATGTATTAAATATTTAAATCTAATCCACAAGTTTTATAAATACTAGGTACCTGAGATTATTAATAAAGAAAAGAGGTACAAAGGCTTGGAAAGTCAGACGTTGCAGGGTTTGATTTAATTAAGTAGTGTTTTATAAAATTGTTGAAAAGAAGTTAATCTTAACTGAAGACTGCAAGCTAAGAAAGTTTTCTATTTTTTAATTTTCTCTTCTTTTTTAGTTTGATTAAAGGTTCAAAGGATTGGAAGGTAGAGGTTACCAAAGGTATCCTCATCTAATTACTTCCGTAACTACCGGTGTACCGCCAGTATAATTTCGTCATAACCTGTTATTAATAATTTTGTAAAATACCCACTTCTTTAATAATTTTGTAAAATACACTCTTCCACTTAAGGATAAAACGGGACCTATTACGAAGACTCCTCTGTCTCTCTGTCCGTCTGTAACCAGACTATCTCATTTATTAATGAAAGCCACGTGACTCCTTGAGGGAATTATTTAAAGAAATAAATATTCTAACTGTAATTTCGCAATATATTTATGAAAATTTAATGTATACACACAAAAACAAGAGCAACTTTTTGAAAAACTGTGATGTTCACAATAGAAATACAAGAAACAAGGACAAACTACACATCCCTTCATTTAGATTACGAAAACTGGGGAAATCATTTATGGGTAATTGTGTGCGCTTCTATAATAAGCTTCCATCTGAAGCAACTGAACTTTCTATTCGTAAATTTAAACAGTACATAAAACTAAATCTTATCAAAAAGGCATATTACTCCATAAATGATTACATCAATGACGTTAGTGCTTGGCCAGATGTCGCTCAGTTCCACATCGACAATAGTATGTAATTATTTATAAGGCAAACATGTATTAGACACATAAGTTATACACATGCTAGTGGTTTCTATTTCGCCTCTTCCACTAGTGGACAAAGAATTGAGGCGAATTAAATTTGACTTGTCTAAGTGCTTATTTTGTAAGCCTAAAGAAATAAAGATATTGATTATTGATTATCATGAACCATGATGAAATATTAATCAATAGGATTGCATGAAAAAGCGGAGCGGAGATTTCATGGCAATCCTATTGGTTAATATTTCCTCGTTTCTCCGCTCCGCCAGCTCGCTCCTCTCCAATGGATAAGCAGCTTTAGATAGTTAAAATTTTCAGAGATGATGTATTTAACTTGCTACTCTAACAAAAAAATACGATACAATAAATATTTAAGGGAGCTTCCATACAACAGATATGTTTTTTTTTGTCGTTGTTATAATGGTACGGAACCCTTCGTGTGAGACTCCGATTCGCACTTGTCCGGTTTATAAATAATTAATCAATAAAGACATTTTTGACTCTTAAAATAGGCCCATCGGCAAAATACAATTGTCCAACATAAAATTCTGTTTTAACAGTTTGTCTTTTAGACATAAAATAATTAGAAGTTGAAATTATAATTACTTATAATTTTATCTGCCTTTTGTTAGGGGTAAAAAGGACGCCTGAACAATATAAAATCAAGATTTCTTTATTTATGAAACATCTGAAAACATAAATAAGGTTAAACGTCCGCGATAAACAACACTCGTTGTGAATAATTTAATTTAATATCAAAAGCAAATTAATTTACCTTAAATTGTGGCGTTAATTTATTATCAAAGGCAGCACCGGTTATTTCATAAATAACGTTCAAGATGTTGATTCACCGAAAAATTTGCTACGGAAAGATCTAGAAAGACTCAGCAAAATGGTTCAATACCTTGATCTATAACAAATAATAATTATAACAAATTACTATTACCCACTTAATTATATTGAAACAGTATAATAACAGTTATGCTTACATAAATGAGATAACCGATTGACCTCTTATTATTTACAAGAGATATCGCGAAGTTATGCATGATTCTTTGACGTAAGGACAGACTTGTCTCGAATCCAAAGTCAGTCACTGACTATGTCTAAATCAGCCTGATGTAAAAGTTAAAATTTGTTTATTTTTTGTAACAGATAAATATATCACATACACTTGATTGTTGACAGTTGACTGATATAAATCATATTCGTTGATGATATGGCATGGCAGTAAAAGCCTGCCTTAGCGCTTAATGGATCATCATACCTCACCACATTGCAGAAAATAAGAGAAAATTATTATTTAAAAGTAAACCTACTTAATAAATAAACAAAGTATTTTTGAGGATAGTTTCTGCTGCTCGGGAATACATTTACAAACAATAAAACAGATTAAGTTACCAAATAAGTGTATTAATTAAATAATAAAAACTAAAATAATAAAAACTTTGAGTAATAAAACAAAAATGCACGTTCTCTACACCTATATTTTTTTAAACCTCTTGAGTGGCACATGACTTGTTTGTTCGTCAAATACTCAAACTTGTCTTTATGATAGCCGCAAAGTCAAAGTAAAGTATTATACCATCTCATGGTATATTTATTTTTTCTCTTTATCTTTACCCACTTTATCTCATCATGCAGCATCTCCATAAAAGGTCCCGGACCTCGGAACCCGAACTTGTGGTCCTTCGGGAAAGTGCGGAATACTCAAAATAATTGAATTTGGAATACCTGACGAGGATTCTAACGCGCCAGCCATCCGAATAAGTTTGTGCGTAAATGATAGATCGCGGCGTCTGCCGAGATTTGGATAGGCGAAATTGCGGAGAGGCAGTGACAGATTTGTGGGGAAAATACTTGTTTAACCCAAGCGCGATCAGATTTTGATGGAACCGTGTCATACGCAGTTTGACAGCGTTTTGTCCTCAGTTACGAGAGCATCAAATATTTAAAAAAGTTTAAAATTCGTGGATTGTGCTAAGGTAATACGAAAAAATATTGTCTTACAGTAGATAACTACATGTTTACTTTGAGAAGATGCTTCCCTACTCTCTTTACTTATACCGAACATAATAATTTGATTGTTTTATTAAAACTAAAAACAGTCTAAAAATTATTTTAGCGTCTGGTCGATGCGATATGTGATGTGTGACCCAAGTACTAATGAGTATCTGGCGCAGCGCATCAGCATCATTCGCTTCTATTCATCATCATCATCAACCTATATTAGTCCACTGCTGGACATAGGCCTCCCCCAATGAGCGCCACAGCGCCCTGGCTTCAGCTTGACGCATCCAGCATCCGCCAGCAGTCTTTCGCAGATCGTCATCCCACCTGGCCGGAAGGCGTCCTACGCTACGTTTTGTTTCTATTCCTTGGTTGTAATTTTTGTTAATATACAATGCTGGTTATCCACACAGCATCATCTAGCCCTAAGCTAAGCAGAGCTTGCGTTATGGGTACCTACTAAATAACTGATAAACTTTATTATTAATATTACATAGATAGATTTTAATAGAATTCATAGAATCGAAGGTCAACTTCTATTTACCCGCATCTTTCTGTTAATAGGAACTAAGTACCGAAGCCACAATACTCTGCCAGACAAAAGATTACCAATACTAGAACCATATTGTTTCAGAATGGTTCAGACATACCGAGTGCAGTGAAGCATTCACTCCACTTCAGCGCAAGGCATTCAACACGCAAACATTAGTTAATGTTAGTTTTATCTAGTTCCTAATGCGAATACACGGTGAATTTGTTCGGTATTATCTGCCGAAAAGGCTTAGTCCGTCTACATTTTTCTTTAAAAAATCAGATACTATGATATTTTTATGTATTTAGCGTCGTTTTCTGTAAAATGAAGTATTAATTTCGTTATTCAACTCCGTTTCTAAAAAAATATTCGATCTTTTGTGTGCAAACATGGAATGTTTTGCACGCTGGCAGGCTGTCTTTAAGGGAGATCGATGAAGTATAAAACTAATATTAATATATTTAAGATTTTTTTTAATTTAAGTATGATATTCAACAATCTTTTAGATCTTAGTGTCGTCGGTATCGTCGCAAAATGTTTTAGTTTTTAAATAATGTATCCAGGTACTTTCTAAATTCGATCTTTTAGTAAATATATCATTATGCTAAATCTAACAACCTAAGGGTAGGGTTCAGATAAGTATATTGTACTTAATTACTTAACACTTAACTAAAAACTTTGCCGTGTGGTGCCGGCATAGAATTTCACCACCCCAACTCTTCCCGTGGGTGTCGTAAGAGGCGACTAAGGGAAACACACCGGGGGGCGGGCAGCAGCGCCTTCTGCAGAACAACTACACCGAACTGCGATCCCCAACCCGCATGCCCAGCGTGGGGATTATGGGCAATAACCCCCACATAATGATGCCATATATGGCGCTCATTAGGAGAGGCCTATGTCCAGCAGTGGACTATTATAGGCTGGTGATGATGATGATGAATTACTTAATGGAGAAAGATCTAAGGATAACAGTAGATCAAGTATGTATGTATATTGTCTGAGATATCGCAAAAACTAAGTGGTGTTTTGTGTACCACTAAGTAAAGTTTCATAAATAAATAATTATTTATCACAAAGATGGGCAAAAATTTTCAGCCATGTAGACGAAGCCCTCAACTGAACATTAAAGATCGTAACAATGTACGAAGACTACATAAAGGTTGTAATTGAATTTCGTACGTTCACTATGTGAGTATCTGTTACCTTAGTTAGGAGCCTAGAAAAGTTACCCAATTATGAACTTCGACAACTAACACAATACTAGACTTTTCCAATGAAAATGAGGCGAAAGTTGAATTTATAACTAAATTGGATACTTTTATAGGTTCGTTTTCTTTTGAAATAAGTCAACTTTATACAAGAATTATTTGTATTTTCAAATCTATCAATACTTTCGTATAAGCAATATTTAAAAACATAAATCCTTACATTGCAAAACGATCGTCAGCTTCAAAATGCACCACATCCTTAATTCCATAGAGTCCAAATTGCAATCCAATCCAGGTCGCTTCCAAAAGCACTTCACAAACTTCACTGAGCAATATAAAAATCAACAACACTTATTTCAATACTAAAAATATTTTTTTATTTTTTTTTAAATAGTCACTACGTAACTGATTGAAGTTTATATACTTTTCATAGTTTTAAAGTATAAAACCTTCAATAATTACAAAGGTAAAGCTCTACTACGTGAACTCTCACGCATGTGTCAGATACGCGCGAATGTCACTTTTAGCGCCAAAACGTCACCTGCGATTATGACACTTTTAGAGCTTTTATCGCATGTTTTTGATTATTCTGATGATAGTTATATTTTTATAGACACGTGTGTGGGTTTCGAACCCGGGAATGTAACTAACCACCACTGCCGGCTGACGTCCGGTGGTTAGCGAACCATATCGGAAACGACGTGTAAGTGTTGTTACTCGAATATTTTGTTCCTTACTATTTTTTTTTCAACAGACATAAAAAATTTGTTAATTAATTCGAGTGTTTTTTTGTGTGTTACTCGAATATTCTGTTCTTTACTTATTTTTTTGAACAGTTAAAGTAGTTTCTCAATCGAGTCTTTTTTATTTAATTTTTCAACAGACAAAAGAGTAGTTTTTTCATTCGAGTTTTTTCTGTAAAATACGATGATGCGATTTATTCGAAGTTCAAATAAAAATCATCATCATCATCATCTTTTGGGGTCCCATATTTAATTATATTTTTGAGTTATACTTATCAAGGCATATTTTGTTCAGATAATAATCCCGAGGAAGTCGAGATAAGAGTATTTTTTGATATTATTTTAATGAAGCTGTTAGTATAAAATAAAAACATCAAACATTGTTTTTTCCATATACCAGCGTCTTGGAGACAGTTCCGATTGGTATAGATAAGGAGGTATTGACTTCAAGATTGTTTCGCGCAGTCTGCAGTTAGCTCAACTTATTTCACCTTATTGTTTATTTTGTTATTTTCTAAATAAATAATAAAGCTGGAGAATTACAACAAAAATATATAAATAAATTAGAACCTGAACTAACCCTTAATTGTCTAAGCACACCTGTGGTTAGGACCCATAATGGATTTCAATCAAAACTGTTGTAGGCCAATGACATCGTTTGTTTTTTATTTCAGGATATACAAAAAATACATCGCATCGTCATAGGAACATGCATAATTTTTTGAATATAATGGTTTTAGTCATTTACAACGAGATATATAACATAATCGTTTTGTTTTTAGAGTAGGTATTTCGATACACTGTACAGTTTAAAAAAGACAGAAAAATATATACTTCTGTTTCAAATTTACAATACAAACAGTATTATTGAAAAATATTAATTATCAAGCAACTACAGAGATACAACAAAAATATAATACAAAATCTACAACAACAATAAGGGAGTTTCATGCGTTTCGCGCTGAAGATCACGTTTAACGTACTTCGGCGATGTTCGGCGTGTACAAAGTGAGTAAAAACAAACGATTTGAATGTTTTTGTGTGTTTGAATCTGTTCAACTTATGTTCGAAACTGCTTGATCAATTTTTATAGGATTTTCATTAAGCATATAGCTGATGTTGACCTATTTACGGATAAAGTTAAAGCATCATCCCTCTTAAAACAAAAGGAATATTCGGATAACATCAAATCAAACATTAATAATGTACTTATCGGATTGGTCTGGAACAGATAAGCTATCTCTACACTATTTGAAGCTAGCTCAATTATTATTGTCAATGTAAATATTATAGTTTAAATTTCTTAATATTCTTAATTAAAAACTCATATTGAATTATACGAAGTAAGTTTGAGTTCGACAATTTGATGGTATAGCTTCCAGGAAAACAATTAGGGTTCCGGTCAAACACTTACACCCATTCAAATATGAATTATATGCGGGCAAAGCCGCCCATACAGGTTGTATCAAAAATCCAAATAAAGATTTAGCTACATCTATATTTACTCTGCCATGTTTATTCATAAAGCCATCTTCCGGGCAATTTCGCGCGATTAGCCGTATTTGGCATGCTTATTTGAATACGCATTGCCTTTAGTATGCAAGCATGGTACAATATGTCGCTGTCAATTGACATTTGAGTATTGTTACTAAGGATGTCTTGTTGATATGACAACGCATTAAAAAGCCTAATAAATTAGACGTGTTTAAAAAATCTATTACAACTATCACACTAATATTGTATTGAATAAATGGATAGAAAGATGGATGGATGAAAGAAAAGAAGAAAGAAAATTAGGTTATTAGTTCATTACATAGGTACTTGAAATTATTAAAAACATTATAAATTACATAGAATTACTTAAAATAATAATAAGCGGAGGTACCAATAGGTCCTGTCACAGCATAATGGCAACGCTGGTTTTCTGACATGACCATGTGAGCTCGGGCGACAACAAAAATTACAATCAAGGAATAGAAAAAATTACAACTAGAATATACAATTGAAACTAACGAATAATTAATGAACTTAACTAAACACAATTATAAATGACTGTTTCCCAGTGGTCAGATTGGTGGTCAGACTAGTCTGTCCAACGGGTTTTTTTTTCCGTTGTTCAGATTAGCTTTTAATTTTAGTAAAGTACTGTTGAATCCAAAAAAAATACGAAGAGGTACCTATGTAAATTTCTAAATAGGTTTTATTTATAACTTGAACTGATTGAAACTCTTTGCTAGTTTGCAAGGAAAAAAAATTAAATTGACAAAATCTAGAAACATGATGTTAAGTTGATACAACTAATTACTAGCAAGCTATGTTCACAACGAGTAGGTTTTACACTCATTCTAGTTTAAATAATGTTTAAGTAAATCCATGTTTTTGTGTAAAATCCAGTTTTGTGAACCCTTAATAAAAAAGACATTTTTTGAGGTACCTGTTCAGCATGGGATCACAAGTAGAACAATACGACCACCAGCCATTATTGTCGAGGAACTCTCTGGGTGGATGTTTGATACCTCTTCACGATAAAACAACTGAACTAATTATATGATAAAATGAGTGGAGGCGCTAGTGTACCTCTAGTTAGAGTCTTAGGCTGTGTCCCCAGTAGGCAAACTGTGAGCAGCCGACTGAGTTTGCGGCGTATCAGCTCAGTACGCCCTTCCATACATTTTAAATTGAGTATCCACAGTTTGCTAGTTTGCGTTCACTGTACGCAGTTTGCAGCGATACGTGCGCCGACTGTCTAAGTTAACTCGCAGGTTCAAGTGCTAGCGATACGCACGCAAACAGATCTGAGTTTGTAGTTGTTCGCCACAAATTTGCGGCTCACTCAGTCGGCCACTCACAGTGCCTACTGGGGACACAGCCTTAATCTCGAGAATGTCTTCACCTTCAAGACTTATCGATACCTCTGGGCTCACTTGGCGTAAAGGACATTTGGTCGAAATTTAGTTAATAATGCAGTTTTACTCAGTTTTTAATTCTCTATCGAACTGTATATTTAGTTTCCTCAAATTCAAGAAAAAAACGCCTATACGACCCAGGATTTTTATCACGAAAACTCAATTTTTTGGAAATAAAAGGGTGTAAATGATCATCGGAGTGTAGTCACCTTAGTAGTATAGGAAAAATACAAAATAATAGTCCTATACAACCTTTCAAAATGAAATAAGAAAAATGATTTGTCCTTTACGACCTTGCTATTTTAAATTTAAAAAAACAATTTATATTTACGACCTTACTAAATAATATATATTATAGAAAAATATATATATTATACTAGCTGACCCGGCAGACTTCGTACTGCCTCATATGGGGTTTTCCCGGCAATTCGATTTTTTTCACCTTTTAAACCTTCCCTAGACCTCCACGAACATTTCAAGACCAAGATAAGATAAATCCGTTCAGCCGTTCTCGAGTTTTAGCGAGACTAACGAACAGCAATTGATTTTTATATATATAGATAAAATTATACTATAAATAATATATAGTATAATTTTACAATTTATGAAAGTGAAACACAGGAAGTTTTTTGTTATACGTGGGGGGAAAGCGACGGCAAAAGAGGAAGCAACGAAATTGCTACATGCTTGATGAAATATCTAGAAGAAAAAGACAGAAATGGGGTTAAACATCTATTAATGTACTGTGACTCTTGTACAGGACAGAATAAAAATAAGACTGTACTGGCAGCCATGAACCATTTTCTAAAGTCTGCGGTAAATTTGGAAGTCATTCAAATCAACTATTTACTACCGGGCCACACTTATATGCCCGTTGATTCAGTTCACGCTGTTATCGAAAGAGAAATAAGAAAACTTATTGTCTGGAGCCCCTCACAGTGGCCCACATATTTTGAATCGGCACGAAAAAGACCCAGACCCTATAAAGTCCATGTAATGGACTATTCAGAGTTTTTAAACTTTGATCAAATAGCTGGAAATACCTTCACGCCAAAGACATCGAAAGATATAAAACTGAAAGATATTAGGGTAGCTACTTTTAAAAAGAAAACTACAGACAATATGTTTATAAAATATTCAATGGAAGAAGATGCACCGACACACAATATAAAATTATGTGGAAAAACTCATGGAAAGGAAAAGGCAGAGGAAAAGGGAAGAGTCAATCAAAAGGAAAGAAAAGCCAGCCAAACAATGAGTCAGGTGAAGAAATTACAACAGTAAAGTTATACTCTTGTAGGCTACCAATAGCTGCGGCTAAATATAAAGATCTGAATAATATGTGTGAAAATGGAACTATCCCTTACAGATTTCATAAAGAATATCGGGAACTGCCATGCGACTCTAAGCTTCGCGAGACTTTGAACGAAACCGATGAGGATGACGAAAAAAGTGACTATGATTAATATGCATCGAGGAGCCCACGCCTTTCCCCAGCTGTGGAACGGTTCAGAGCAAGCTGGACCCAAGCTTAGTAAATAATAGAGATTATGTTCTGTTGTGATTATGATAAATAAATACAAGTCATTATTTAAAATACATATTCAAGGATATTTATCGCGTTTATTTACCTATTTTTTTCCCAAAGTTTCATCAGGTTTACACTCTGCCGTGGTCACGAGATGTGCGGAATACTGGAGCTACCACCTTGCGAAGCGAATACAGCACATTTTTTGCAAAAAAAACACAAAAATGCTTTTCCCGCTTCGCTGAGCTAGTTGATCCAGTAATCCAATCATTCCATGACCACGACAATGTAAATCTGTTAAAATGTCTGAAAAAATTGGTAAAGAAACGCGATAAATAGCATTGAATATTTATTATAATGTGTTCTGATTGCGTAAAAAACCTTAGAAATTGTAATAAACCATTTTTATTTGATTCTATCTATGTTTTATTTATAGAGAAATATCCTGTCATTAAACTTAAAAGAAAAGAACAACAATATAAACACAATACATAGAAAAATAACATTATTTATTTATTTATTAGCTTATTAATTAATCCTTTATGACCTCAAAATTTTTAAATTTGTCAATTACAACCTTGATTTGTAAAGTTTTGAACATCAAAAGTAGCTTTACGCTCTAAGGTACTTGCATACACTGATTTTTTTTGGGGCATATAGGTCATTTCTTTGTAATTTTAGGGTCGTATAGGAATTTTATTTCAGTAAATATAAAACTAGGACAGTTAATCAACACAGCTTTAGAAAGTACCAGAAATTCTAAGTACTTTCTTCCTAGGTTTCGTCTAAATAGCATCAAAAACAAAAAAACTACAATCAAAATAAACTTTTTGTTTTTGTTTTTTGCGTCTCCTGTAAAGTCGCCTTTTGTCCTTTACGCCAAGTGAGCCCAGAGGTATCGTTATGTCTTTTCCCATAAAACTTCAGTTCCCGTCTGAGTTGAATGACTCTTCAAAGTTAATAATTTAAATGGCACGCAGACTAAACTCCAAGGCAACAATTAATATAACTTTAAGTCTGAATTTCAGCGAACAACTCATTTATGTTTCACTACTTTCAGTATACCTGCATAGCCTGAATATTTAATTGACAACTGCTATAGATCTGTGTAAGGATAGGTAGGTACTTTTAAAATATTTATAAAGGTTCGAGGTTCTTGGGAAACTCTTAGCTTTTTATACTTAAAGGTAAAAGTTTCCGAGAAACTTAGCTTAGCTTAGAATTTAGTAGCTTATCAAAGTTATTGATGTTTTTATATCCGTTCCTTTATTTTAACTTTTATATTATTAATTCAACTATTAATTCCATTATTAATAGCGACCCGCCCCGGCTTCGCATAAACCTTCCTCTTGAATCACTCTATCTATACAAAAACAGCATCAAAATATTTTATGTTGTTTTAAAGAAGCATTGTAAGGGACAGACAGACAGTGGGAATCTACTTTGTTTTATACTATGTGTAGGTAGTGATTTTAATCTTTAAACCCTTACTTACTCATGTTAAAAACATTAAAGTTTGTATGGATGTAGAGATGTATCAATGCTTGTTCCTCTTTCATGCAAAAACTGCTGATGATTGCTCTGAAATTTAATAGACTTTTGAATAGACGTAGTTTTAACCCTGAAATAACACATCGGCAACATTTCATCCCGAAAATCAGTTCCCCTATCATAGTTTTAGCCTTGAAACGTCCAACAATCATAAATCTATAAATCCATACCAACTTTCGCGTTTAAAATATTATATGAGTAAGGACAAGGAAAATTCGAAGTTTTTTTTACCGATTTATTAGATATCTTAATATTTGGAAACAATTAAAAATAATTGAGAAAAATAACAGTGTATTATTATAACGGTAGATACTCACCTTATTCGAGTAATATCAAGATTGCAAGTTTATCAAAATCATCGCAAACCTACGTTTTCTCGGAATGAAATGGAGAACAATACCTTTAAGTTTGCTGCTGTTTTGAAGGTAGCTTGATATCTTTGAGTAAGTAATTTTAGATTTCAAAGAGATTTAATCATTTCGTAATTTCCATCATTTCTCGTACTTTGATCTAAGAAATCCATCTTCAATTTCCTCGAGGAAGTGATGTTTTTGAGATTGCAAATCATTTTGATTGAATATTCAGTGAGTAGGGTACCTCAGTGTAGGTAACTTCAAGTCAAATCTACCTTAGATACAATAACCACTAAAGCAAATAAATTTAACTTGTTCTAAAAGAATAATAACTGACTTCAAAATCTTTAAACCAAAAATTAGAATATCTTCAACGTAATCAATAAAAATATGCATAAATAGGTAAGAATAGCTCAAAAACTACTGGTCAGGTCTTGATCATGGTAAGAAATATAGAATCATCAAAATTGTTACACCTAGTAAAATAAAAACACACAAGCTGCAGACTGCTGAAAATAGGGCGCTATAACGCGTTGGTGATGATAAGTCTTATTGGACAAAATATCATCATCAACCTATATTTGTGCACGGCTGGACATCATCATCATCATCATCATCAACCTATATTAGTCCACTGCTGGACATAGTCCTCCCCATATGACCTGAAGACATGGCGCCTGAAGACATGGCGCTATAGCACTCATTAAGGGAACAAAAATAAAAGCAAAATAATTAAAACTCGCGATCTCTTAAGCAATGGTAATAAGAACATCCTAAAGTGTTCACAACCGCTATAAAATCATAATTTATATAACTTATTCTCGTAAAAAATCCCAAGCTAATAGATAAAAATCATCCATCAAACTCAATGTAACAAATTCGATAAACAAAGCGGTAGTTCCGTCGTTACTGTCCGAACAATAAATAACATTAGGGTTCCGTCTAATTAATATTTATGGGCAAAGTCGACGCGTCCGGTGAGATTCCTCTTATTGAATCAAGTCGTTGGACGGAAATAAAGAGACAATAATGGTCTATTATGTGATTTGATTGGATGCTCGTTTCTTTTGTAGGGACGTCATAGGATTTGATATGCGGGCGCCTTTGTAGATATCACTGAAATGTTTTAAAGAAGGATCATCTGTCACATCAAACTAATGATATAAATCCGAAAGTGTGTATGGACAAATGTAGGATATTTTTATCAGTTGAGCTACAGCTAGACTCTTTGCAACCGTCTGCAGTTAGCTGAATTGTTTGAATTGTATATAACAGGTACTAGTTTGAATTTTTTTCTTTTCCTTAATTGTAATTTTCGTTGTTTACAAAGTCCGGTAACATAAGTATTTGTACTTATTTGTTAATATTTCACTTATTTTGCATGAATCTCACTAAAATAACATCAGGCTACATTTTGTGCTATAAATTGTGTACTTCAAATTGTGAACTTTTGAATTACTAGATTGTGAAAGTGACCTATCCCCAAGCCATTGCCCGTGCCATCTGTGGCCTTCACTAATTAGTCCATCTTTGGATGTCATTATCATCATATACATATAACCCCTCACGCTTGCAAGTATATCTAGGTGTCCAATCTAAGTACAGAAAATGTTTTTACTATCTACTTTTTGGTCTCAAACACTTATCTAAATTCCGAACAAAAACCTCAACGGTTGGTCTAACCCCTTATAATCGGGGATTTCCCCAAATAAAATGTTTCCGGTACACGTTTCGCCGGGCTATTGGCAAACATTTGGCTCACTATCACGACATTCCTACAAACAGATAGTAACGCCTATTGAGACCCTTCGAAGTACGTAAATAAAGAAGCAGAACTGAGAACGCAAGTGTTCTGGTATTATGTTTTTAATTTGTATCGTTAAGTAGCAAACCATATTCAGGCTCCAAAAATAATATCTGTGTACGGTATTTTTATTGTTTAAATTAATAAAATAACAAGTTAAGTAATAATTAGTATTAAGTTATTAATAAGTTGTAAAAAAATCATTAAATTAGTTATTTCTTATAAAAATAATATTATCTTTTTTATAATTTTGAATATTTTATAAAGTATATTTCTTTTAGACCTTACAGGACTCTGGGACAAGACATAAAAGTCAGCGAAGACAATTTCGAGTTTGTTTTCCACGTGTTAGGTAGATATGGTTTTCAAACTCGAAATTGTCTTAACGGATCCCTAAAAGCTCAATGGCTGACCGCATGGTCACCGGGCGTGACGTCAGCGCCGGAAGCGAACCGTGTGCGGACTTCCGATCCGGTCGGCCGGAACGGTGCGCTTAGCACACCCCTACCGGGTTATGATTGGGAGACTTTTGAACTTGCTGGTCAATTTTGTGAGAATTCTGTGAAGTAATAATAAATAGTTTTTAACATATTCCGCCTAAAAAAATTCACGCATGTGGCGTGGCGGAAGAAGGTCCGCCTGCGATTTATCAGGAGGTTGCGGGTTCGATTCCCGTCTCGGGACATAATATGTTCGTAAGATTAGCAAATATTTGTTCCGGACTTCGGAACCCCCTTTGTTTTGGAAAGGAATGTTCATTCAGCTATTCCGCATGATAACTTGCCCTCGGACGAGTTGTCCTCGTCTTTTAGATTAGGCCACAACTCGTTCCAAATCTGTTTTGTAATTGTTTAATGATAGATTCAGACAAGTTGTATAATAAAAAAAGATCCTCCTTTTTTCAAAGTCGGTTATTAGTAGAAATTTCTGACCGAAATTGAGGTTTACATACTAAGTAACATTGCTCGTACTTGATACATAACCCAAAAAACCAACAGACAAGAATAGTTGTCGGCCATATTGTTCCGGTTCTCTACAATACACATTAGGTAGGTAGTGCACTGTGGTTCGAATACAACAGTGTACACTCGCGGCCAATAAAAGTTAAAAGTTTTATTAGTTTCAAAGTGTTCAGATCGTGGTCGTAAAGTTTTATCAATGCGCGCTATTTCATACAATTCAAACTTGGAATATTGTTCCTGAAAGGATGAGTTTTGATAAGAATTTTTAGCTTTTGTGGTTTGTTCTATTAAATTGCCACTTTCGTTACAAGCCTTTGTAGAAAAGAAGTTTTCTGTAAAGCTTCATTGAAACCATTACATTCCTTTGTGATTGTGATATATATACGTGTAAGCATATTATTAAAGATATTTTTATGTAAAATGTACATTGACGCACATTGATAAGTTTAAGCATTGTGATTAAGTACCTACTACTTAACTACTGATTTTGCCTTACGGTTGAAAGTTTAATTGGTAAATTCGTGTAAGCATTATTTGTAAATACCAGAAAAATCGATATTTCTATAAAATTACATAAAAAAAATAATATAAAGCAAAATCAACAAAACGACACATCACAACTATTATTTACACTATCTAATCCTATCTATCTATTAATTATCTATTAATCTATTAATTATCTATCTATTAATCTAAGATCGCTCACCAGAAGACAGAGCCCAGAATGCTGAAAGCATTGCCACATGAATGAATGGAAATACTAATTCGTTGACCTAAATTGATGCCAGCACCAGCATACCGATCACCTTTGGACTCTAAGAGAAGTTAGGTGAGATCTTTATAAATTGGTAGCAGGTAATAATTTTATTCAGTGTGTTACTTTTTTTGTCCGTCAGTGTACGAGCAAGTATAAACGCTAAACCCATATCAGACACCGTGACTTAAAAGAGTTCTGCTCTGATTCTGCGACATTTATTATTCTTTCCACTTTTGGTAAGTCTGTTATTCCATCATCTCTTACAAAAATACATTTTCTGTGAAAAAATACTGGTAATTGTAATGTGGAGGCTCTAAGAAATAAAGAAACCTCGTTCACTGAAACGTGAAACAGGCTTCAAAATAGAAGGATGTTCTTAATTCAACTGTTTTTATTTTGTTATTATATATGGGGTACATCATACTATACATTACTTACTTTTTACTAGGTTTACCGAATGATTTTTATTTGAAAGCTGGAACTTCTCATGTGGTTGTCATTTGGTATAAATTTGATATTGTGTGTATGAATTGTAGATTTAATTTGATACGAAAACAGAGTTTGGTGGCCACCAAAAGCAACTTCGTATCTCTTCCTAAACAAGACCAAATAAAACTACTACAGATGCATGAAAAAAACATATGATAGGTTTAAAAAACTGAACGTGTGAATTTTGGAAACTATTATACGATAAAATAAGTGATGGCGCTAGTTTAGCTCCTGTTTGCGCCTTCAGATCTGATCAGTAGTTTTTGAGTTATTCTCATTAATATCTACGTATTTTATTGACTTCTACTTTTTTGATGATGTTCTCGTTTTTGCGCTGAAGAATTCGCATCCGCTTATAGTTTTTAAAACACGCCTGTTTATTTTCTAAAAGAGGTATCTCAAAAATAATTCAGAAGGTATCATTTTTGTTAACACACATAATGAAATGATGCCATAGTTTCATAATGATTTTTCAGGTAAGCTAGATGATGATGCTCTAATGGATGTCTAACATTCTATATTACTAGCATCTCCCCGCGGTTTCGCGCTCTTTATTTCTATGGAAACGCTTCTTTTTCTTTTCCATGGGAACTGATTTATGGGATTAAAAGTATGTGTTATTCCAGAGGGCTAGAACTACGTTTATTCCAATTCAATCCATTCTGTAGTTTTAGCTTAAGAGTAGAACAAAAATCCATAACTTCATACATCAATACATCCATTCAAACTTTCACGGTTATAATATAAGAAAGCATTTATCTCTTAAACCTGCTATAATACCATTTTTACCTACTTTCCCTCTCTTCGCTCGTAAATCGTACAAGAGATAGACTAGCCCTGCCTGCGCTATAGGAGTGCGATAGTCAAGAAGTGAATGCACCGAGACGATGCGGGTCTTATCGTATTGGACCTACAGTATTCTGATAGTACAGACAGACATACACTATAACAAACTGGCTGTATAACTCTTTGTAGTTGGACGTTAAGATTTAAACGTAGATATTTTGTGATTTTTTTTCACAGTGAAAATGAACACGTAGAACATTTCTGTACGTTAACTTCATCACTATCACTACATAGTATAAAAAAAGACGCTTTTCTGTCCCTATTTCCCCATGTCCCTTTGACTGCCTACCTAAATCTTTAAAACTACACAACGGATTCTGGTGTTAGATAGAGTGATTCAAAAGGAAGGTTTATATGTATAATAAAACCGTGTGAACCGCTTTTTCTGTCCCTATGTCCCTATATCCCTATGTCCCTTTGAATGCTTAAATCTTTAAAACTACGCAACGGATTTTGAAGCGTTTTTTTTTAATAAATAGGCAGATTCAAGAGGAACGTTTAAACGTATAATAAAACCGTGCGAAGTCAGGGCGAGTCGCTAGTAGGTAATATACAGTAAATCAACAGTGTGAAATTAAAGATACTCGAAACGCTCTGTAACCCTCGGTTCTATTAAAACCCAATGTACATGTACCGTTTTGTTTTGCTTTTACTCCGTTATCCGGCAATATCCGAGTGCTTGGTAGCAGTGGGCTCGGCTATGTTACTTTATTCATCAAACCAGCCGTGGAAAATGTTAGGTAACGAACCAAATTTTATGTCACCATCAATTTTTACGCAATCAAGTGTACACACCTATTAAAAAAACTAAAATGTATACACTTACGGTGAAAAATATAAACACTCACTCACATAGCCCTTATGACCAAATCAGTGGGACCACGGGCGACTGCATTACGTTGACTGATGGTCCCACCAAACAGTGGGACCACGAGCCCATTAAATCGACACACTGTCCCACCAGTGGGTCAAATTAGTGGGACCACGCGTCGCGACCCAAAAACCGTTTGTTATCAATATTTCTGCGTTTTTTCACATTGAAAAATTCTTTTTTCAGTAGCCTTTATAGATTTTTTACGATTTGTTACTTCTGTTAAACCAAAGGTTTTTCCTAGTTCACTAGAGCGTAAGTGATGTGTAACTACTCGGTTTTAGAATTAAAGATATTTTATACCAACAAACGGATGGCAAAAAACTTTCAACTTTAAGGTTTTTTATCACTGCGTATACGTAACTACATAATATGTAGTGAAAAAGTTTCAAATTAAGGTTTGACAAAACAGACGAGAGATGAATGAAATGGTGTACAAAATAGTTAAGTATGATATGGAAGAGCTTTGCCTAATAAAACATGTATCTAATACTAAAAGAAGGTTCCGAGCACATTATAACATTCTGTAATGAATTAAAATTCTGTAATGAAATAAAAAAATAGTATTTTGTATAAAAGCTTTCACAACCAAAAATTATTTAAAGCTTTTGTTTACTGATAAAACTAGCGTCGTCATATATTTTCCATAAATATTTCCTTGCTATTGTTATCCCATTGTTGACAAAAAATCTAGATTATTTTTTAATCAAAGAAATTCTAGAAAAAAATATAGCTACAAAACAATTTCGGGATTTTTTTCATTATTTTGTGTGAACCTTTGAAGAGCACCTCGGTGTTTATACGCGTGGCAATAAATTGGAATTTTATTTTGATTGAAAAAATACCGCGAGTGTGGTGGATGAAAATAAATTGAATGATTGATGTGTGTGGACTGCAATGTGGCTACGAAACAGTATTGCAGCGACCGAACGCTTGCCTTTACTTATAGGGAATCTCTGTGACCCATATTATAGATTTATTGTATCAGTAGGAATCTATGAACAACCTTCTTCTGAATAAAAATACGGTGTTAATATCTTTAGCTTCCTCCCACGGCAGTATACCATAAGACATAATATTATGGAAGGGCCGGCTCCGAAGCACCATCAGCGAAAATACGTCAATCTTGACCGGGTTATCAATTAGCCGTTTGGCCTGGAAACCTAGACCCCAAGTACTTGGTGCAAAAGCTTACCTAGTCCTTGGGGTCCTGGGACACGCCCAATTTATAAGGATATTACTAAACTTCTCATTGAGTCCACAGGTGATCTGAATGCTTGATTCTATTTCGATCAACGAATTAGCATTGCCATTCAACTTGGCAATGCTGCCACTATTCTGGACACTGCCTTTTGGTGACGGCTTAGATTTATAGGATTTTGTTTTAAATGTGCTAGCTATAATTAATCGTCTATGGAAGTAGCTGAAACAAACAAGTCTAGAAAAATGAACGTCTGTAAGATGACTGCTTTTTTAAGAAAGACTACATTTATTTGGCCCTTTTAACTGCTTAAGCTGCAGAAATAAGTTTCTTTAAATCTCTTCTATGTGTTTACTGGAACAAGCTAAAATAATGTTTGAGGCTAGATACGTATCTCTTCACTCTTATCGTTAAAACAAAGAGGTTCATCAAACAAAATGACATCATCAAGGTAGATCATTAACCATTGCACAGTGATCAGTGAATCAAGCGAGTCAGTCAATGCAAGTTTAAAATCGCTTTGCAATCGGCTCGGTTCAATCCACCCCATTTGCAGCAGAATCAATATTATCGAGTAAGCTTTCAGGTGTAATTGAGCTTACGCCATTACCGCTAAAAGGTAACAGTTTCCGTGTGCAGCAGGGTTTTGAGTTCACTGAAAAAAGCAGGTTATTCAGTCACCTATATTAAGAGTATATGTGGGGAAAGAGCGCTGGATTAGTTAGCATCAGAGGTCAATTACTTTATTTCGGCTTACGAAAATACACTATCTATTATAAAATCTAAAGTTTACGAAAATACACTGAGTTACTAGTATTATAAAATCTGTGACTGAGGTACCTAATTGTAAGTTATTTTTACACTATTAATAACTAAAAATATTAAAATCAAGGAACAGAAACAAATCAAAACTAATATTTACAATAATAATGAGACAATTGATCTAACTGCAGACGAATATACACAACTTAAAATAAAACAACTACAGGACAACTAAAGAAATCTTAAAATCAAAAACCAAATAATGTGTTATTATTTTCTCCATTCAAATGTTTTGTGGTCTTTTGGAAGAAGTAAAAAGTAACCAATACACCACTTGTGATTTTAACGAACGCTATGGCGCAGCGGGCGAAGGTCGGCTTGCGTCGCATGAGATTGCAGATTCGATTCCCGCAGGGACAAATATTTATCTTACAATATCTGCAGATATTTCTGAAGAAATTTATTGTTATTTTTCAATTATAGATAAAAATATCTATCTATATAGGATAATTTGTTTAGTACTAGTATCTGCCCACGGCTTCGCCCGCGATGTATCTATGGAAACGTTTCAAAGCTATTTCTATCCCATGTACCATCATAACTATTCCATTGCATCTGGCTCCGGTATTATATTATTCAAAGGCAGCCACACCATTGCAATTTAATGCAATAAATACCTAAATCCTATTGACCGTAAGACCAAGTTCTCTCCAATTTGTATACATGATTTGCAGCAGTTCGGGAACGGCAATAGTCGCTGCATCGCTGATTGCGCTCACAATAGTCCCGGAATAAATAGCAGTTGGTTGGTATCGTCGTCGACAGAAGGAAGACGTTATTTTGATTGAACTAAATTTTAGATAAACACTAGCGACCCGCCCCGGCTTCGCGTGGTTTTATTATACGTATAAATCTTCCTCTTGAATCACTCTATCTATAAAAAAACCGCATCCGTTGCGTTGTTTTAAAGATTTAAGCATACAAAGAGTCATAGGGACAGAGAAAGCGACTTTGTTTTATAATAAGTAGTGAAATTAAAGCACATGAAAAAATTATACTTAATAAATGTTTATTATGTTACTTCTAACATGAAGATAAAATTTTTGGTACTAGCTGCAACACGCGACTTCATCCGTGAAAAGTAGCCAATGTTTTATTCCAGTTCTAGAACTACGTCTATATAAAATTGAAACCCACTTCGTTTGTAGTTTTGGAATTAAGAGGCAACAAACAATAACAATGCAAATGTACCTATTTTTCATGTTAATTCTCTGAATTGTTTTCAAATTAAAGTAAATTTAATTATTCTAGCACAATTAAAAATAATTTATGATCAGTCAATAAATAACCCGCCCCTGACCATTCCCGGCGCAAAGGTGCCCATAATGCTTGCAGCATTACCTCGCTGAATAGCGATGGCAATCCTTTGCACCAAGAACGAACCGGAGCGGGAGTCACCTGTCACATCATTAAGTTTTCGGCCTAATTCTCCCAGCAAACACTTCGCATCCACACTCCAACTGCCCAAGGTCTCCACGGCTATAGGTACAAAATGGTAAAGCTGCTCCAAGGAAGCATACTTGAGCCTTTTTTTTGAGCAGGCGTCTTCAGCAGCAGCAGATGCAGAGTGCATGGTGCGACTCAGGTGACTGGCGGCGACAGTGTTGACGCAAGTTGCGTCCCAGATCAGACACTTTCCATTCTTCCAAGGTACCAGAGTCAACCCATCTGGCCTCTTTCCGTCTGACCTGCTGAGACCTGGAGGCTCAAGCATGCAGGGGACATTCACTGATATGAAAGCTCTGCGAACTATGTCGTTCAGAGCATGGTGACGCGGAAACCTCCCGGTGCACCGCCGACAACTCAGAGCGTGATAGCCATCGGCCTCCACCATGGAACCGCAGGTGCATATATGAGGTTCACACACCTTACAGCCCAGGCGGAGAGCCACCGCCACACGCAAAGAGTCATCGTCGAGAAGAGTGCCCAGGTGAGGCGAAGGCACTGCTTGTAACCACGCCCCGGACTCAGGTTGCGACACAGCTCGCAGTCTGGCCTTATCAGCTCCCGACGCACCCTCTAACAATTGCTCCTGAAGCCGCTTTACCCCTACGTCATCCCACGCCCGCTGAACATGCGTCAACTCAGGAATTGTTGCACTCGAGTTAATGGCCGACCAAGCTGACACAGCATCCGACACAAAAGGTATGCTTTCCCCGCCACCATTAGAAAGAAGTAAAACAGTGACTAGGTTGGCAACCCCGTGCGCAGACGCCAGGAAAGCCGGCAGACCCACCTCCCGAGCGCTACGAATCCCGAGACCACCACACCGGATAGGCAGAGTCGCCTGACTCCACTGGGGCCCATCTAGGGAGACATTAAGGACCGACTCTACCACCGATTTTAAACTTTCATCAAAAGATGAAACTTCCTCCGGACAGAGCCAAGTTGGGGTGGTTCGCAGTAAATAGGTTAACTTCGGAAGAGCGAAGCACATGCGCAACAAGATAATCGACACGTGTGCTGAAAGTCCCTTTAGACGTTCGTGAGCGGAAAGGAGAAGATGTTCTCTTTCATTAATCGCTTTAGGGACTCCAGAAAGAAATATTGGGGAACCTAGAAGATTTAAATCAGAATTAGAAATTTCCTCAAGGCCAGGTAGAAGAGAACGAAAACGAGAAATGTGTGTTCGAGCCTCAGTACCACAGGCAAAGAACTCGCACTTCGAGGGGTTCACCTCTAGACCCAGGTCTTTAAGGCGGGGAACTAATGCCTCCAGATCCTGAAACACGTCATCCGGTTTACCCCC
The DNA here is from genome assembly GCA_944547425.1 of Eupithecia centaureata. NCBI lineage: Eukaryota > Metazoa > Arthropoda > Insecta > Lepidoptera > Geometridae > Eupithecia > Eupithecia centaureata. The sequence goes on along the minus strand of OX155676.1, from coordinate 2,850,382 downwards.
AATTGTGCCATCGTCTAGGTACCAGACGTTAAGAGCATATTTGAGATCACTGATTGCTTTGTGAATAGCCAGGCTAAACACAAGCGGACCGAGTGGGTCTCCCTGCTGGGCTCCCACTTTTGAAAGAATGAGATGTTTGTCGAAGAAAAGGTTGGAAGGAAGTCTATAGACCTGATGAAGGAAAGGGTAGAGAGCTGGAGTTTTATCCTTGACCTCACTCAATAGAACGTCTCTCTCCAAGGAGTTGAACGCGTTGCGAACATCGAGTTTCAGCAAAATAGAGCCTTCGTTCTCCGGGTTCATGACAAACGTTCGCGTGGCGTGGATGGCAGCCTCACAACCCAGGCGTGTGCCAAATCCCAGTTGGTGCGGTTGCAAATAACTAGCCATTTCCTCTTTGACGGAACGGCAAGCCAGTTTGGCAGTTAAGCGGCGAAAAACGCTGCCCACCGCTATCGGTCTTAAACCACCATCTTTTTTGTTTAAAGCAAAGAGGGACGCTCCGTACAGATAGGGGCACACTAAAGGGTTCAACTGTCCACGAAGTAGAAAGTTAACTAGCCTGGTTAAACACCCTATGAGGCGCCTGCCGTTCTCTCCCGCTGATATGGAGGTCAACTCTTTAAGGTGTGCCGGCCGGATTCCGTCCAGACCCGCCGCAGAACCTGTGTTAAAAGAACCCAACGCGAAGACTACGTCCTCTATCGTGACTGTTACCGTAGAAGTTACTGTTAAGCCCGGATCAGGAGGAAAACTGAGAGGACGTGAAGGTCCTGGATGCTTTAATTCTAAAGCAGCCAGCGTATCAGGATCCCGCCGTGCGAAAGAGTCGTCCGACATCAGAAGACGAACGGCGCCTCTCAAATCGCCCTCAAACACTTTTGTTTCAATGGTTTTGCGATTTGAGCGAGAACTGGTAGACACATACGATGTTACAATGTCAATCTCATCACAAAGCCCCGACGACAAAACGTTCGCTTTGACTTTTGACGTCACATTCCCAGGCGACTCCCTCGCTGGCACTCTCAGAGCTGTATATGCGAAAGATAGTAGAGTACCCCACTCATCTACGCCATTGTTAGTGACGCATGAGTCTATAATGCAAATAACATTACTTAGTTCACATTATTGTAGCGTTTGAAAAAAAATACTACATCTACATGTAATCTATTGTATTAAGTATTTCAGTCATCTAGTACCCATAACACAAGCTCTGCTTAGCTTGGGGCTAGATGATCCTGTGTGGACTGTCCGGAATTATTTATTTATTTATTTACCTATTTAAATGCTACGAACGGATCAGAGTAGCTCTAGTTGTAATAAAGGATGTTGTGGAAGCACAACATCCTTTATTACAACTAGAGCTACTAGCACGTTTACAACTAAAGTGCAGTATCTTCAGAACGCCATAACTCTTAGGTAATACGGGCTACATTATGGTCATGAGTGTCCAATGTCCATCCATTAGGTTTAATAAGATTTAGTTGCACACAGATAGGTATCACAATGCATTATTTTAAAAGGAAATAAGACAAAGATGGGTAGTGTGTGTGCTAATTTCACTTTAACACCGAACAGGTCCTGTGAGAGGCTAGATCGATTTTATACATTTGGAAAATAAAACCTAGGTATTTTCCTACCTACCTTCTAGAATTACTGTATACTTTTGAATTTTTATATTATATTATTGGTATGTCCTAAATCATAAAAATATCATAAAATTGTTGATACCTACTTTAGTTCGATTTACTTTCTAAGACAATTTGTAAATTTATAATTCATTAAATTCGATTCATCATATCAACTTTTGACATCTTTCTTTTTTCTTTTAAGGTTGTAGACATGTACCAAACCTTGTAACACCTTCTAACAATGTCAAGTTATTTTAGGACACAAACTATTTATTAGATACGTTTAGAATCCGCGCCGAGGTTGTTTGCTAGAGACTAGGGTTGTCTCGTAGAAATCGCTCTTGAGCGATAATAACCACTAGAAAAATAAACCACTAGCATGGATATTTACAACTTGTATATGTAATAGATGTTTCTTTTATAAATTACAAACTATTGTTGATGAGGAACTGAGCGACAACTGGCCAAGCATTAATGTCATTGACTTTATCATTTTTGGAGTAATCTATCTGGCTTCTCTGCCTCTAGTAGCTCCAGAGAAAAGGGGGTAACTACCTTCTGCATATTGTTGACTATCTCTAATACTATTAATCCGTCTGGCAAGCCAAATAATGATGAAAAAACCAAATGTTTGAGGACACACATTCAAAAGTGAACGAATGTGCTAGTGAGGTTACTTGCATAAACTCTGTTTTTCTAACAGATAAAATCTTTGTCGGTGATAGTACAAGAACCACAGAATACATTAGTGCCGTACCGTCTTCCACTGGCATCAATCGAGAGCAATTGCAGTGGTCGAGGTGACTGTACATAAACAGTAAATGAATTCAATCAAATTGCCAAAAGTATTCTTTGTAAAAAGGCCTACTATAAAATGCAGATAATTAAGATACCAAAAAGCTTGAAACGAGTTTTGCTCCAACTTGAAAACAGCCCGATTCGGTCAGTAGGTAGTTTGTGCGTGAAAGAGGAACAAACATTCATACATCCATACAAAATTTCGCGTTTATAATAATATTAGTAAGGATAGTAAGTATTAAATGCATTAAAACCTTGTCTTCGGTTTACTATATTGTTTTTGTTGAACTTTTCTAAAACTAATTTAAGTACTAGATATTTTCATTTCAGCCAAATTCAGAATTTACATCACACTTTTTCCATTTTAAAAACCAGAATTCCAATGCACGGGTTTCGACCAATAAATTATTAAACAAGTTGGCGTCATAAACTTACAGTGCTTTTAATTTGGCACGGCAAAAAATGCTTTTAAAACTATACTGGTAATGAATGTGACGAACTTTTTGAATGGAAAAAGCTTCGAGTTATTTTGACATAGCTAACAAACTGTGTATGCATTGCAGTTTTAATAATAGTAATGTGATTTATAGTGATAAGTTTCTTTTTTGTACTTATAAACTGAGTAAAAAAAGGCTCATTTTAATCACTTATTTATAAGTCTTTAAAAGGGCGTCATAGTGGATTTTTAATTAAGCTAGGTCTACATTTCAATACTCGTGGGAATCCCGGGGTAAAAACTTGAATAACGAAAAATTCAACATTATTATTTAGGTTATCTAAGCCAGTTTTTTAATTATTTTTGTAGTTTTCTTATAAAAAATATTGAAATTTCCAAAAAAATTACTCTGTCCAGCTTCTATGAATGCAATATTCTATTGCGATACTTTTCGCACTAACTTTCTTTTAAAAGATCTTATTTTCAACAAACTTTTCCTATAAATGGACTTCTTTTGTGGATCTTGTTTTTGCGGAACTCCATATCATATCATTGGAATAATTTTCTTCTACTCGTTCTATAGAAAATTACCCTGCTAGCTAGATCTAGACGTCGTCAAATAATCGTTAACATTATATTACATTGCAAAGTGTGACGTTTCCGTATGTGACTGTACATAAACTGGCCATAACAGCTGATAATGCTCATATACGTTCACTTGGAAACGCTCATTTGGAACTCGCATGACTTTTTATGGCTTCGAATTTAATCAGGGACAGATTTCAACGCGAGGGGAGTTTATTATAAGGGAGCTTTCACACTCTTTATATAAGAATCGTTTTACTGTTTTCGTTGAGGCATTATGGCGAAGTAATTTTATTGAATGTCATGATTATTAGTTTACTTTCACATACCTACTTACTTGTTTTTGACTGTTATAATAAAATTTCATGCTGAAATTTTAAAATTGGTACTTATACTCGAAAAAGTTATTTTGTACGTCATGCGACTCTAATTTAAAGTAAGTGATTATAAGCAACAAAGTTTTACACAATGCACACAAATCAAATTAGTCTCTTAGTGCAAGTCTCCTTTGGCAATATTTCATACGTTTGACGATCCAAATTCAATACTTTATCGACTCATCCGTAGAACAAAGTCCTATCTGCAGAGTTGATGGTTTTCAGTAGACGTTAGAGAAGTTGTTGACTTGTGTAACTCTGAAACGGTGAGACTTCTCATTGAGACTTTTTGGTATGTTGTTACAATGCCCTAGCCTAGTTAAATGCTTTTTAGTGTATATTTATTTTCCTTTTATTTCTGGAGATAGTGAGTCCTATATTAACGTAGGACGTTTTACGGCGGAACAGCGGTGGTCTGTTGTGAAGATAGAACGTTGTTTTACGGAAACGTCTTAGCAAAATGACGTTTTATATTAATATGGGTCGTTTTTTGTTGGAGTTATCTATTCTGTAAGAGTCCTATGTGGATAACTACCTTAAAATATTGTAATAAAATTATAACTTCTAAGTACTAAAATCGTTAACTAAGTTAAAAAATCATCAACATAAGTAATATAGCCAATATATGGCAAGATTTAGAACAACAAACACGTCATTTAAAATTCAGCTCATAGAATATTTGAACGGCTAATATCATCTCCCTATTAGAAAAATGCTGAAGATGCGCATGAATAAATTTTAGACTAAGGTGCGAAATGTTAATATCTTCATGTAGTGATAAATATTTACGTGGATTTATCAGTTTACCTAAGACTACGTACGCCGATAAGTTTATGACAAACTCTGTGGGGCAGCTGGCGAAGGTCTCCCTGCGACGCTCAAGGTTGCGGGTTCGATTTCCACCGTGGGTCATATATGATATTTGTTCAGGCTATTTTCTATATATATAATATAGATAAAGTAATAAAATCTACCTATGTAAGTAGTATAATTCTTTGAGTATATCAGTTATCAAGTACCCATAATTACAAGCAATGCTTGGGGCTAGATGATTTTGTGTGAAGAATTGTCCATCTACATTTATTTTTAGACATGTTACCTGTTTCTGACCTGGTTACCATTTTATCATACGATATAGTATTTTAAGTTTTAACTATTACGCCAACAAGTCAGTTTTCGGTTAACGTGTAGTTCAATTAAATTTCAAAACAGGGCGAAACGATACTGATTCGTAATATTATAAATAATCTAAGTAAATATTTGACAAAACATGAAGATAGTTGTGTAAACTTCGCACTTTAGTTACTTAATTCAAAACACATACAAAAATAGCAAAACTTATATTATATTATTAAATCACTTATTTATACTGAAATATAATTTAGAAAAACAATTAAAAACCAAATTAAGCACTTACTACTATAATTGAACATTGTTTTGGAATTTAGATCATAAATTGATCAGCAAAACATAATATTGCTTGTTTGGTTAGGTCATCATCTCAGTCTTCTTTTCTTTATGTTGATGAAATTCCGCTTCATGGATCAGTCTCATAGTTGCCAAAAAAAATATAAATCCAACCGCTGTTAGCTTTCAACACAGGGAATTTGTCAGCGGCATTTGTATGTTGGCCTGATGGTTTTCATCATCTACGACTTTTTTTTTCTCCTAACAAATTTTTACCTTATTTCAAGGCATTAGCATTCAATGTCTGTCTGTTTTTAGGAGTCACGTTGCGATCAGGATATCACTGTGAAGATGCAGGCGAATTCATGTTGTCAATCAAAGTAATTTATATTGGAACAAGTAGGTACATAGGTTAAAATGACTATTGGAATCCGATGATGCCCGCAGAAGTTTTTAGTAAAACTACCGCAAATGCTGGTGTAGTAATCACTGATTACTTCACAAGCATTTGCGCACTTTTTAATCACATTGATTATCCACATGATTAGGACGGAATACGCAGGTAGCAGACCGAATGGTCATTAATATAAGACGGCATAGACATGTTGTTGGTAAAACCTTCTAGTTAAGAAAATTCATAATTATTACAGCTTGATGAGTTAAAATTTTATCACCACAGATCCACCCTGGTTAATTTTGAACTGGAATACTTCTGTGGTGAGAAACTTCTAACTCTTAATGCTATATTTATGGTGAATTTTCGTAACTAGAATGAATTTTCAAAGAAAATAAACTAGCTTCATTGATGTAAACGTTCATGGCTGAGGTATTAGACACAACATTCGGTATTGAGCTATCGCAGGTAATTTCATCGGTCCACTATCTCATGCAGAATTTAATTCTGATCATATTAGCTAGTTTTTCCTGCACCTGGAAGCAAAGGCGACGTTTTTTGGTATCATGCGGCTGTTAACAACATTCACAACTGGAATTGAAGAAAAAACGAATTATTTTTGTAGCTATGTATAAAATACGTTCATATTTTATATATACTGAAAAATAATGTACTTAGCAATTAATTACACTAATTAGAAATAAAAAAATCTCAATATTTAATGATATTTTGTGATGAACAACGTCCTAAATGATTTCATTATCCCACAAACAACGTTCTATCTTAACATCGAACCGACAAATCGTCTAACAGATTCCGAAGGAAAACGTCCTATAGTCATATGAAATCCTAAGAAGCTCAATAGTGTTCGCATAAAATGGTCCTAACGTATCATATGACTTAAATTTTTTACTTTTAATTTTTAAAGAAAAAATGATTATTCCTTTGAATATGCACTACGCCAAAGAATTTCTGAACAAAAAACGCGTTGCACGAGCTCTCCATCAAAAAACGTCCTATTTAAACATTGAACGCCTGCTACCTAAAACCGAGATAAAAAAGCGATATTTATATTTGAATTTAATGTATATTAAACCTATAAAAAACACATCGAAAAACTTTCTCTTTTCCTATCTCCTACGAACAACGTCCGAACTGACGAACGGACCGAGCGCACGCGCCGTGCGCCGCACCCGCGCGCCGTTGCATGATCACTTAGAACGTTGTTGGGCGGAGTTGATATCAGTTAGGACGTTGTTCGATTTTATATCTCCGAAACTAATTAAGATACAAAAATTTTAAAAACGTACTTCTGTAAAGCTTGTTCTTCTTATCTCGTTTCGCTATAAAAGTCATTTTTGGTCTATGATCACATAGAACTATGTTCTACGGATAAGTCGTTATAAGTTTGTATTTGGAACATCAAATAAAAAGTGTATATTTTATTAAGGAGATCCGTACAATAGTCTCTTCTTTGAAATTCGAACCTTTTGAACAGTAAAAAGAACGTCGAAATAAAAGTAATGCTGCGAAATTGCCTGCCGGTCTAAATTTTCTAATTATTTTTCCGCAGAAACTGTGAGAAGTAGACTCCTCGTGGATAAGGCTGTCTTCGTCTTGAACTTGATTAAATTCCTCTCGAACTTAGGATATCCTGAGCTCGAGAGGGAGATATGAGTAGTAGTAGTTTCGAGGTTAATAAGTTTCAGTTTAGGTAAATATAAGTACCTATATTTTTAATTTACATTAATGTCTTTCTAATTTGACTTACATATCCGTTATATTTATATGTTTCTCACTCTTGACTATTTTTCGCATGCTGTTTTCATCTTTAATATTATAAAGAATCTTGTCATGATCTAAAATAAGTTAAATATAAGCTAGTTTTAGTGAACACTACGTTTGTGATCAATAAATGAATAAATAGCCATGTTTTCATTGTTGTGAAGTCGTCCTAACACCATCTCGTGATTTTAAACACATGTGTTACGGAAATGATCGCGCTGGTGACAGATTTCCGATCATGTTCGCATAACCGACACCGATTGCTTTAGAAGCCGTACTCGTATTAAACGACGCGACGTTATAAGGTGTCTCGGAGCATATAGGTAGTCCGGATTTACGGAAACCATCTCTTATATTGCTAAACTATCCTCGTACACATACATACAATAACATAAAATATGTTTTCCCTCATGTTTTTCTGCCTTTGTATGTGACCAAAAGTTTCGTTTATTGATCTATCTTTTCTGGGCTAATATATAGCGGCAAATTTAAATATTTTACCTTTTAAATCTTCTATCCTCTTAAAATTTTTTTGATTGCAATTTTCAGAAAAACTTTTGACTGCCTGGTCCCCATCACTACTGAAGCGTCTTTATTATTTGGCTAGCAGAGCGTAAGTTGATGTTGTAGCATTTTCTAAATTTAATCTATTTCTTAGACACCTTTTACTCATATTGTACGTCAGAAACAGATATTCAATATGTCAGCGTGTAAGAACGGAAAATAAATTTTGCACCGGAAAATTAGGAGAAAACATAGTACCTAGTGATATTTCAGGATGAATTCGAACAAAAATTACATTTTTACAGTTTACAGTCCTATTTTTTAAATAAATAGGTAAGTCACCTAATTTATTTTCTATCCGTTTAAACTTTGTCCGTTGAAACACCTTACTAAAGTAAATGACGTCCACGAAGTTTGCTTGCCCGTTGCTATTAAAGTGCACGGAAATTTGCAGAGCGCTGCCGTTGGTTTGCTTGACAAGCTGTGTATTTTGGCAGCTCCATTATTCCGTGAACTCTAGTTTTGTTTATGTTATAAAGGTTTTGATTATGTTATTCCTCATCCACCATATTTGTTCACTGCTGGACGCTACCCTAAACAAAAAGGTTTGCTATAACTGCTACGATTGGATTGATTATCAAGGGAAATATATTATGTTTTGCATTCTATTGTTTCTGCATTCCATCTTCTCGATTCCACCGTCTAACCAGCGGACGACGTAATGAAAAAAAATACTGTTACCTGGTCGATATTCTACTCTGTATAACCTAAGTATACAAATCTGCTCTACAAATTCTGAGTTCAAGAGTCTTCAAATCTATGGAGTGAATAAGTTCTTTCTGAAAAGCGTGCTCCATCTAAGGCCACATCTACATTTACTTAAGTGCTATAGTGGCTAAACACTCGAATATTTTCAACAAAGCTGCTGAAGCTTATATAGAAAATTACTTACTTAAACTCTATTATAAATAAACCAAAAATTCACTTACATTTATCACAATGGACGCTTCTAGGCCTTCCAATTTCTTTATTTTTTCTATTTGTATTTACTTGAGAATTTAGTACAAAAGTAAACTAGTTAGTAGCGTAGTTTTCAATAATAGTCATAGTTATTTAATAGTATATGTTTTGTCGTTTTTTTATATACCTACCTGACCCATGTGATTAGTTTTAGTAGAAGTTAGGTTTTACCAAAAGGTATCTCAGGCAAAAAACCTAACCTAGTTTTCAGCTTAAGCAAACCTTTAAAGGCGGTTGTTAGTTTTTATAAAAATTACTATCCCGGAAATAACGCAAAACCAGTATAAACGAATGTGACTTCATCAAAGCTAGCATTTTATTCCAGAATATTCTAGGCTATATCGACGTTTGTTGACTCAACGCGACGCGAGCTACGTCGTCGTTGATCGAACGGAAGGCGCATGACATGCAATAACTACCATGGCATAGTTATGGGTTGCATTGTTTGATATGCAATCGAATATGCCCTTTATTTGCAGGAACGTTTTATTGGAACAGTTAAATTATTTATTCCCTGTACCTATATCCAGTGGTAAGGTAACAAATATTAGAGGAAATAACTTGTAACTAAGTAAAAGTTAAATGAAAGTAAATAATTATTATTTACTCTGTAACAGCAAAAATAGACGTTCTAAGAACGTCAAACAAATGTTTGCATTTTTCAGAACAATATAGCAATTTCATACTTCTGCCCCTAACACTTAATTTAGACTGACTATATTGGAAACGGTATTTAGTAGGTAATAAATATACAAATTTGATTTGATTTTGTCTTCTGATATATGATATATAAACAGCCGACAAAAACCTTAGAAGCAATTCCTAACTCTCACATTAAAAAAATCGTTTTTCTGCTACTCTCGTAATGAAACGAAGTCGCGTCCAAAAGTAGCCCTAGGGCAGCTGTAAACAACTTTACTAATGGCCACTTAAACTTTGCGCAATCGCCACACTTGGGAAAAGTCGGGCTTGCCCAAAAATATGGTAGTTAATATAGCGATATTTTATTTTAAGACAAGTTAAATGTATGGTTTTCGTGTATGGAGTATCTAGCTTTTGTCGTAAATATGCCAAATCCAAGACGTGTCCCCATTTTGATCTCAACTTAAGTGAGTGACTGTGTTTTTGTGTGTTTTGTTTAATTTTTAGTGATAATGTTTTTAATTACTTATGTTTTAAGCCGTTGGCAAACTATAAAGATGCCAAATAATATTTTTAGTTCACTTAAGCAAACAACTAACTTCAAGGAATAAAAATACCCTTATTTAGAATTCGTCTTAAAATTTCGAGAAACATTTCATTTTCAGTTTTTCATTATTTGTTACTTTCATAAATAATACCTACTTTTTGGCTTAGAAGAGGTTCGCAACATTTTTCTTTGATTACAAGAATCATTATCATCGACCTATATCAGCCCTGGTGCTGGATATAATAAAGCCTCTCCTAATGAGCACTTTATGGCAATATATATACATATATTCATCTTGCCGTGCACAAGTTATTTGTTTTGCAAAACAAATAACTTTTGCAACACGAAGCCAAGTGACCAAATTAAATTAGAAACCCATTTTGGTCACTTGGCTTCGTGGCGCAGTTGGTAGTGCATTCTGTACTGAAGCAGGGTCGCGGGTTCAAGTCCTGCTGAAATTGAAAATTTATGCAATGTTATTTAATTTCTTAAATGCCTAGAGTACTAGTCTAGTTATAAAAAAAATTCATTTTACTTCTCTAAAAAACAATAATAGTTACTCATTGCGATGACTGGCAGCTTACTTACTTTTTCCCTATCTAAATAGGTACAATATCATGGGATTAATTTTCGATTTTACATTTAAATCGCAGCTCCCCAACTCTGTACCTACTCTGCAACTTACCTCATTTATTCACCTACCTGCCCGCACAGAATCAGTTATCAAGCCCAACCATCAAATCTGTTTCGCATGCCATAACAAAGAAAGGAATCTGTGTCAAGTACCCTATAAAAGTTTCTGTAACCATAAATCGGAATCTCGTCACAAAAACACATTTTCCCGGTGGAGACATGAGATCCTCTGATATTAGACGTGATTGAATGGTATTGAAGCACTGTTATCATGTTACCAATCTTCATTTTCATAACACAAACGTCTTTATTTTGTAATAACTTCAGCCCGCGGCTTTCTTTGAATTTCCGGGATAAGATAACCTTGAGAAGTAATCCATACAACTTCAGAGTTCATCCATTAATTATTATATCCGTATTATTAGTATTATTATAAAAAGGTAGACAACGTTCAAAATTTCATTCTTGTTATCGGTGATTGGTAATCGTTAACTTTTTACTTACTTATTATTTCTGTTTGTTTTGTATTTTAATAAGAAAATAAAGTTTTTTTTTATTTTCTCCCCTGTGTACAAGTAACAGAATATTTTGAAAGTAGACTAATAAGTACTAAATCATTAAAAAAAGGGTCCCTTAGGTAGCCAATGTAGCATTTGGCTAGGTCCAATGCTATGCTGGTTAAGGCGAAAAAAACTTAACTGAGTCATATGGACAAACAATCTATATCTATCTATACTTATAATAAAACTGTAACAGGTCCAATTCTGTACATTGAAGATATTTTAAAAATTTTTTTTGGAGGGCACTCTATTATCGATACTCAAGCCAAAACTGTAATTTTTTTCATTCATGTCTGTCTGTCTGTCTGTCTGTCTGTCTGTCTGTCTGTATCGTAAACGCGCATCACGCCGAAACTACTTGATGGATTTAAATGAAACTCGGCATGATTATAGGTCATACTACGAGGAAGGACATAGGATACTTTTTATCCCGGATTTCAGTAAGGTTCCCATGGGAGAGGGTATGAAAGTAAAATTCCTTTACCGCGCATCACGCCGAAACTGCTGAATGAGTTGGAATGAAACTCGGGACGATTTTAGTTCATACTACAAGGAAGGACATGACATACTTTTTATCCCGGAATTCGGTAAGGTTCCCCTGGGAGAGAGGGTAAAAGAAAAATTCTTAAACCACGCATCACGACGGAAGTGAATGAATTCGAATGGAACTCGGGACGATTGGACATGGGATACCTTTTATCCCGGAATTCAGTTTGGTTCCCCTGGGTTATACGGGTTTTCAAAAATTTCTCACAGCATTTGAACGACGCGCGCGCGTCGTTCAGATGCTGTGAGAAATTTTTGAAAACCCGTATAGCCCAGGGGAACCAAGCTGAATTAAACTGATAAACGCGAAAGTTTGTAAGTATGAATGGATAGATGGATGGATAGATTGATAGATGGATGGATGTTTGTTAATCTTTCACGCAAAAACTGCTGAACGGATGTGTATGAAATTAAGCACAGAGATAGATTATAAGCTGGAATAACACATAGGCTTATTTTATCCCGAAAATCTCACGGGAAAGGGAATTATGCAAGTAAAATCGCGAGTACTCGAAATACTAATCATGCGCAGACGAAGTCGCGGGCACCAGCTAGTACTTATAATAAAACTGTAACAGGTCCAATTCTGTACATTGAAGATATTTTGAAAATTTTTTTTGGAGGGCACTCTATTATCGAAACTCAAGCCAAAACTGTAATTTTTTTCATTCATGTCTGTCTGTCTGTCTGTCTGTCTGTCTGTATCGTAAACGCGCATCACGCCGAAACTACTTGATGGATTTAAATGAAACTCGGCATGATTATAGGTCATACTACGAGGAAGGACATAGGATACTTTTTATCCCGGAATTCAGTAAGGTTCTCATGGGAGAGGGTATGAAAGTAAAATTCCTTTACCGCGCATCACGCCAAAACTGCTGAATGAGTTGGAATGAAACTCGGGACGATTTGAGTTCATACTACAAGGAAGGACATGGGATACTTTTTATCCCGGAATTCGGTAAGGTTCCCCTGGGAGAGAGGGTGAAAAAAAAATTCTTTAACCACGCATCACGACGGAAGTGAATTAATTCGAATGGAACTCGGGACGATTGGGCATGGGATACATTTTATCCCGGAATTCAGTTTGGTTCCCCTGGGCTACACGGGTTTTCAGAAATTTTTCACAGCTTTTGAACGACGTACGTACGCGTCGTTCAGATGCTGTGAGAAATTTTTGAAAAACCGTATAGCCCAGGGGAACCAAACTGAATTGAACTGATAAACACGAAAGTTTGTGAGTATGAATGGATAGATGGATGGATAGATTGATAGATGGATGGATGTTTGTTACTCTTTCACGCAAAAACTGCTTAACGGATCTGGACGAATTTGGCACAGAGATAGATTTTAAGCTGGAATAACACATAGGCTTTATTTTATCCCGAAAATCCCACGGAAAAGGGAATTACGCAAGTAAAATCGCGAGTACTCGAAATACTAATCATGCGCAGACGAAGTCGCGGGCACCAGCTAGTTATGTATAAAAATATGATATTTGACAAATAAATAAATTTCCCCGCGAGCGACGCTGCGGGGGGCAGCTAGTTTTAAATAAAAAAGAAAAATATACACGCATAGAAAAAAAAATAGTTTTTTCAAACATCCATTAAAGGATAGTGTAGCAATGTGGAAAAATGTCAGAGCCAAAAATAACAGGATAAAATTTTACTGTACATGCAGCCTCTTTGTGATGCTAAACAAAACTTTCAAAATAGATATATCCCTGTCATATGTGACAGCTTGTCATTGATATTGACATGACTATAAAGTGCAAGTGTCACATTCACAAATTCTGACGTGCCTATTTGAAGTTCCTAGAAATGTCTGTATTTAAACTTCAAACACAAATTAACTATTTCTTTTTTACTAGTAATAATAATTCAGTGTATTTTTATTTCAAAAATATACACACGCATCTGGATTGAAGCGAAGATAAAATCAATTAAAACTTTATTTGTTATATTTTTTTGATAATTATAGTTTAAAATTTGACTTGTGTAAGCACTGAATTATTATTACTAGCGTACAACTCACTGTGTGTAAGTGCTTATTTTGTAAGCCAAAAGAAATAAAGATATTTATTTACTGATTTACTTTACTGATTATATATCACTCGTGTGACGAACCATTACAGGTATTTACATTTAAATTAATTATGAAACGAGTTACATAACTGAAAGATGAATACCTATTAAAAAACTTATTATGTCGCAGGTAGAGCAAATTTCATTCCTTATGTATGTTTTTAGAAGTATGTATGTTCATTTTGTTCTTCAGTTTATCTATCCCCATTTACATTTACACGTATCCTTATAATCTCCCAAAATTACAGTTCACTAAACTGATAATCCTTAATGTTCCTCCCTTTGAGCCTTATGTGGTTAATTTCTAATTTACTCCAAACATTTCCTACTTCATCAAATATTCGTGTGTGGTTAATACTTGCAAATTCTTGGCTAACAATGCTTATCACAGTTTATGCATAAATGAGAAGATAGTCGTTTGGTATAAAGGACTGCCCTCATAAGTCTGACGGTCGTGGAAGGAAGAAAACTAAATGAATAAATGATATGGTATTTTCTAGGACTTCTTCTACTAGTGGACAAAAGATTGAAACGAAGAGAAAATGAATTATCACTTTATTTCTTATATTGTTTTGATAATTATGATGTAGGTACCTATATTTTAAAGTTTGAATTGTCTAGGTCTTAGTGCTTATTTTGTAAGCCTAAAGAAATAAAATTTTACTGATGCATAACTGATAAAATACCATTGGCGATTAAATCTTATTTTAAATATGGTACTTAGTCTTGCTGACCCACTCGCGATTTCATTCTCGTGGTCTTTAGTGATATCCCTTTGACCCTCCTTTAACTACCATATAATACGAATTTCCAAAAATTTGTTCTTATTAAAATTTTAGTTCGTAGCTCTTGTAGTTACAGAGATCTCCTGATGAGTCATCCAAATTTATCTTATATAAATGTAGATCAAATGAGAGAAAAGCTTTGTAAGCTACATGCTAAAGCTATCAAAGAGCGATTGAAATAATTTGAAACATTTTGATATAGAACCCTGTAAAGTAACTACGACCTTCATGCGGACTTTGGATGAGGTTATTATTCGTCCAAATCTAAAACCAAGACATCCGGAATTTGGACGAATTGTACCCTAATCCAAGGAGTGAAGTGGACTCAACTCGATCGCGGACGAGTTTTCATAACCCACATTTAGCATCCGACGGTGTTTTGTTAGCATGTCGGCGATCCGACTTTGGTGAGTAGACTCCATAAGAAGGTGCATTATCCATCACGGATAGCCCCTATGTAGAGGGCGCATGAATGCAGAGGAGACGGCCGCGCATGTGCTTGAAGAGTGCGATAGCATAGCGTCTCAAAGACAACTTTACCTTGGAACACCAAGGACGCCTAGGGAAGCATGCACTGGCGTCAGCGAGCTGCTGGCTTTCCTGGAGGATATCGGGTGGTTAGACTAGCAGCCCCCCACTTGACACGCAAACCCCCCCCCCCTTTTTGCGTGTCAAGTGGGGGGCTGCTTGCGGCCTAGTAGCGGAAATCACTCCAGAAACAAGTATCAAGTCCATAAGAAGCTTCGCACATCCGAGACTACATCTTAGGAATAATTCACACGTCCCGCGGGAACAAAGCGTCGCCAGAGTATTTTGTGCACAAGGATACATTGTACTCTCGCGCACATTAATATCTTGTTACTAGCCCTTTAACTGAACGGTCTCTGAGGCTGAACAAACTTTAATTAGGCCCTTTGGTCTTGATTATTACGGTTTCCGAACCTATACTTATTATAATACCAGCACATATTATATTTTAATAAAGTATTTGGAATAGGTTCCCTAGTATGAATATCTAAGCAGCGAACCTTCTGTTTAAATATTTCTTGTGCAAACAATTTTTAAAAAACTTATGGAAACTTACAAGTAGTTGGTATTGTAATTGGTTTTGGTTGGAAAAGGGCTAGTACTACGTCTATACAATCTCAGCCCAATCCCTTCAGTAGTTTTTGCTTGAAAGAGGAACTAACATCCATACAAACTTTTACATTTTGTAATATTAGTAAGGATAAGTGTCAAGTGATAAATTCTATCAGAATTTGTAGCACCAGATAAAAGTACACAAAGAAACGTTGCAGCAAATTAACTTTCCAAGCTACGATATTTCTTTCAAGAAGTCACTTAACTATTTCAGAGAACCCTAGTTATTTTAGTGCTTAGACTTCGTTTGAGCTTCGTTAGTAGTCAAATACCGTTTACAATTAAGCTGGTACCTTAAACTGTAATAATATAACTAGGTTAACATTTATTTACAAATAATAATAATAAATATAATCCGTGTACTTATAGTAACAATGTGGGTCCTAATAAATTGTTGAATATAAAAAAAATAAACTAGTATAATTGAGCTACCTGCATACGGTTGCAAACAGTCTAAAGTCAGCTCAACTGATCCATGTAATACCAGTTGGAAGCGTCCCCAAGGCTGGCTGCATTACCACGCTGTAATAATAGAAATAAATTAAATCGTGAAACTGATCTGTGTCAAGAAAGCATCCCCAAAACGCAATAGTTGCATTGAACTGTAGGTTCAATTAATCTGTACAATTTCAGGACGCAATAGAATGGTTTATAGAAAATAAGTAGGCGTCTTCAAGGAGCATTATAAAATGATAATTATCCAGTTCATATTGTTTCTTAATTTTAAATATTATCATTAATGATCTGAATAACAAGACTAACTTGTACCAATACAAAATGATAATTGAAAAAACAAAACCACTTAGATATCTTTTTCATAGGGTAGCCTATATCACTGAAGATGAAGAATGTAAGGATTCTATGGAGTCATTTGAATCAGTTTATTGTTTGCTTCTTGGAATATTAACTACAGTTACTTTCCATAGAATCATTTTTTCCCATACAATCCCAAAAAAATATCAATTCACATATTTAAAAGTTTTAGCGGAATAAAATAACGCATAATAGGGCACCCAGAAATTGTGTGTGCAGAAAAGAGTATAAAAATAAATAACCTATATAGCTATGCAAGAGAGAAAGGCTAGCTCCTCACATCTTGCAAGCTCTCTAAGTGTAATTAGAAAACACCCTTAGTTTCTGCATGTTGAAATGCCACCCAGTTTGCAATTAACTTTTAACTTGGAGAGCAAAATTTAGTCTTTTGAAGAAATATAATTTTCAGCACTTTATTATAAAGCAACGTTTTGCTTGATTGTTGCTTGGTTTTATTAGTTTGTCGATCAATCGGTATTTTGATAGCCCACTTAAACAAGGTATCTTATTATCATCACTACATAGTATAAAACAAAGTCGCATTCTCTGTCCCTATATCCCTATGTCTCTATGTATGCTTAAATCTTTAAAACTACGCAACGGATTTTGATGCGTTTTTTTTTTAAATATATAGAGTGATTCAAGAAGAAGGTTTATACGTATGATAAAATCGTGAGAAGCCGGGGCGGATCGCTGAGATAAATGAACAAATTTGCAACTAAAAGAGTAGGTAGATGTCTAACTATATGAAAGTTATAAAAACAGTATAAAACACGAGCCTTATCCATTAGAAGCTATCTGCTTATCGATCTAGCACTAAAAGGTCCCAAGCAGTTCACTAAATCGCGATGGGCGGTGCATATAAATCACCTAGCAGCTCTCATAAAACAGAACCCCTGAAGCTTTGGTCGACCTCCTGCTGAAAATTATATTTCTTGACCTGATAATGGACTACGCAGCTACGATGAAGTAATGAGGTATTTTACTCAAAAATACCTTATTACTTCATCGTAGTTGTATTGCATGTTGCGTATTTTTTTAATTAAACTCATGAAACGTATGTTTATTAAAATATTTTTCGATAGACTTTAAAAGATAAGGAAGTTTTAAGTTTGATTAATGATTCCTTTGATTTTATAGAGATCTAGTATATGACCACAGTTTCTCACGTGGTTCTATATAAACGTTTCAAGGCTATTTTTATTAGATGAAAAGCTTGTGCTTTTTTGCCAATGTTTCTTTCCAGGGCTAGAACTACGAGGACCTACGACTTGGTTGACTCCAAAATGACGATGCATCAAATGCTACTAATTCTTGCACGTCTATCAAAATGTGACGTTACGATTTCGTTTCGATGCTATCGTCATTCAAATTAAATAAAGTAAGTACTCGTGTATTTTTTACATTATTATTTAAAATGAGGAATAACCAGCTGGGTATGGTGATACGTTGCAGATCATATGATTTTACTTAAAATTTTGCAAGTAAAAAACAAGGATTTTATTAAATTTCATCGAGGAAAATTAACTTAAATGAAACGGTAGCTAGCAAATTTAACTACACGCGCGCAGCAAAATTTGCCTTTTTACTCTGCTTTTGGGTTAATCTCACAGAAATATTCATTACAAAAAAATAATACGGTATACAACATTTTAAACGAAGTTTATTTTAATTAACATCTACGGAATCTGAGCTGGTTTTAATTGGATATGAATACGAAGGTTTTTAGAAAATTACTCGTAATTTAAAGCATTACAGGTAAAATTATTATTTAACATACGAGTATATAATTAGAATTTAATGTACAACAAGGCAGGGGCAGGCTATGGCTTTCATTAGGGGAAGCCTATGTCCAGCAGTGGACTAATATAGGCTGATGATGATGATGATGATGACAGAACAAATAAATTCCTCAGTATTTACATAACTGAAGAAATCTATAGAAATAAATCCTTATTTATTACCTATTTCCACAACCAACTTTATATCAAACACTACTTTATCTTCAACTATAAATATCATAAAACGACAAAACAGCCTTCCCTCTCTATCACTGCATATCTCACCGAGCAGGACAGCTAATAAATAATGCCCCGCAAAAAACACGTCGGGAACAGCAAAAATCATAAATACTTTACCAGAGCTCCTCTCAGGAGACAGTTTCGGGACGTCGCGGTCATTAGAAAAGTTTTAGTGCCCATTAAGGCTTGTTTTATATTACCACAAGGCCGAGATTTACGCTTGTGGCATTCCACATTGGGTTTCGAAGCCTGCATGGTTTCTGGTGTGTACTGGAGTTTTAGGAAAGGATTTTATTGTTCCTACCGACTAGAATGGATTCCGGAGATTTGTAGGGGTTTGTATGCGCAATGTATGGGTGCACCGCAGTTTTTAAGTAACAGTTTCTAGTTTTAGAGGGTTTTGTCAGCCTTTTCGCTGTAACGTACTCCTGAATAATTTGAAAGAATACGCACATCATTGTTCCATCTATCCAGGGGATATAAAATTTTATCGTGTCCATAGATAATGTGTGCGAAGTAGCGGGCAGAAATTAGTTATCGAAAGGGCTTGTTGCCTTTACAAATTTGAAACTTGTATATTGAACAAAATAGACGTTGATACTTGTATAAATGTTATGTTTCATAGTTTCATTAATAGAAGATAATTTTAGATAGCAGTAACTTGTTCCCTTCGTTAGCACGCACTCTGGACAAATCACGATCAGCAGATTTTTGATCTGGGTAGGTGTTACTTTTCTTCGTACAATTAAAAACATATTATACTAGCTGTGCCCGCGACTTCGTCCGTGGAATAGTAACTTTAGACAGTAGACCTAATATTTCCATACAAACTATCATCCCCTATTTTATTTTATTAAAAGTAAAAATTTTACAAACTTTGAACGTTCTATTTATTTAAATCTAATCAAAAGCCTAAAAAAAGTATTAAGTTTCTCGCTTCAAAAATGACAAAACTTCCATACAAATTTCCACCCGCTATTTCAACCTCTTTTTTTATTTTAAAAGTAACCTTGTAGTATGCCCTTTTTCAAGCTTTCAACTATCTCTGTACCTAAATTATTTTCAGTCGGTTCTGTGGTTAAGACGTGAAAGCGTAACAGACAGACAGACAGAGTTACTTTCGCATTTATAATATTAAAATTAGTAGGGATTATAGTGATTATGTCTAATACTAGCGTATTGCACCCATAAAGGAGGCCATACACGCTACGGTCTACCGGAGAGGTAATCTGTGCAGGTATGCCTGCGCAGGTAGACCGGAATGTGTGTGGGAATAGACCTGTGCAGGTTTTTGTACCTGCGCAGGCGACCGGCGCAAGATCGAAAATCGATTCTTTCGAGTGACACCGTACGGTTTACTGAAGACCGCTCCGATACACCGGAACGTCCCCATACACGCTACCATTGTTCGGTTGACCTGCGCAGGCATACCTGCACAAATTACCTCTCCGGTAGACCGTAGCGTGTATGGTCTCCTTAACACTAACTCTGGGGCTAAATGACGTGAGGTGTGGATTCTCCATTATTATTATTATTTCAAGATCTTAAGAACCATAATAAATATCCAAATTATAAGAAATAAATCATTTCAATTTCAATAAGACAGATATATTTAAGTTAAGTTCAATTTTTTTTCTGTTATGTGAATCAATTACCTAGTTAAACAACTAAAAAAGGTATGATCTTCTAGTTGGAAACCTATAACTTAACTTACAAAGAAGTAAGAAGTCTTTTGAATCGACCGAGAAACTCTTCAACACTTTGCAACGCATTTTCTAACTCCAGACATGCTTTGAAATTAACGACTTGAATAAGAGAATAGTTTAAACTAGCCTTTACTCCGACTTCACTTACTTTAAGCTTTATGACTTAAAATTAATTAAGACCTTAATTGAACTTCCCTCTGCAAGTTAAATGTTTGAATTCTCCTTTGAAATTTGCAAACTGCAGTTGAGGTTTCAATTAAATATATTTTTAGAGATTCCATTTGAATTACAGTAGCTGAAAATATTTTTAGAAAAGTGATTTTTTGTGCTCCAGCGTTCTTTGTCAGAATTTTAATTAATAAAAACCATTAAAATATTATCTATGTATTACTAGACTTTTCAGAAGTTACCTATGCGGATTATTACGATTAGATGCTTATTACTTTTACAAAACTTAGAATACATGCAGTCGAATGTGCTTCTATTTTAGAAGTTCACTCGGAAGAAGACAAAAAACATATTTTTTTCTTGTGAAACAAATCCTAAGTGTCAAAAATCCTGAGCATTGGCATTGTTATAGTGCTATCTCATTATTTGCGGCGAATGCATATGACACCTGACCGCACGCATTAGCAACACTTCATCGCGCAGTGATCAAGTCAACTCATCGGAGTGTCTACTGATACTCTGCAGATAATGCTATCCTGTAGGTAGGTAGTGAGAGTTGAATCATCGACTGTTTTAAGGGGTCCGTACCAAAAGGGAAAAAAAGCCTATTCAACAATGCCATTGCTCAGGATTTTTGAAACTTTGAAAATTCAAAGTCGAAAATTCAACTAGACAACTACTTCAACTCTCAACCTCAGTGCGAAGTGCCTTAATCGCATCGATATTATTATTCCATTTTTATATTTATACATCGGCATGGTCTAAGAGCTATTCTTGTCTATTTTTAAAAAATAAAGTTTCAGCTAAAAACATAAAAGCTTTTAGCGTGGTTGTGGCAGTCTTGTATAAAATGTCTTCCAGAAAAGAATAAGATTAAGTATTCATTCCTCGTGTATCTAAAAAGATTTTCTAGCAACTCCTTCAAGATCTTTGACTCTAGATTTTCCATCTTCTTAAAAATAGTTAGCTGCTATAATTAGATTGTAATTGGAACTTGAAACTAAAAGCAGGAATCTACTTCATGTATATTCAGGGTTAAGACTTAAGAATAACTGTTCTCAGATCAGACCTATTCGGTTCAAATTTCTTTGCGATGACATGGAATAGGTCAGTGCTAACTGATTGCCGTATTCTAAGTAGCTGAGAAAGAAAACCAAAGTTTGTCTGCATTACGCGTGTTATGTAAATTGAGAGTTGGCAGAGTTTCGCTAAACTTGTTGAAAGCATCTCAAGACTGGCTTCTTTAAAAATTCATACTGCACTCCTAAGATACCCCTGGGATGTGGGAAGATTGGATAAGGTAAAACAACGTAAAAAGTGCTAAAACTGTTTTATACTTTCTGGTTTCATTTACAGCGTAAACTGAAACAAAGCTTTGTCTTGTTAGAAGTTTTTTGGCAAAGTGTTGAAATAAGTTAGCGACCTTTTAGCGCGCGATCTTTAGATCTCCGAAGAACCTAAACCAACCTACAGAAAAAAACTACACATAAACCTTGATAAAAGTAAGAACACATAAAGTATCTTTACTGTGAAATTTCCCTGAAATCCCTCGAGTTGTTCTACTAAATCTCCTCCATGTTTTCATCAGTGAAACTTCTCACCTCACGTTCACTTTATCACGAAACTTTTCACTTTCCCCACGCGATTGACGCGAACTCTCAAATAAATGGATACCTACTCTTTGCACTCTTCAAGTTATCTCAACTAAGTTTTACCAGAACTCGGACACTTCAAGCTACTTCGTAAAAACTTAGACTAAAAATAATGTAACGTTGTTTTTCAACTGCGAGGGTTACGTTTTTCGAATAATTTTATCTGTGTTGATTAACAAATGATTTTGATTATGAGAATAGAATAGAATAGAAAAAATATTAATTTGGACACAGGTACAGTAAAAAACAGTATAAATGAAAGGTATCAAAATACTCACCTGGACTCCTATCACAAGATGTTCTATAGAAGGGACCGACTCAGGTTTTTTATTGTTTTAAAAAATATTATTAAAATAATATAAGTAAATTAAGGAAAACAATTTTCTATTTCCCATGACACAATATCCGATTAGCTTGGCTTTAGTAAATCATTATTTATTTGATTACTTAATTACTTTGTTGTTCATTTTTTATTCCATCATCATTATCTTTAAGGAACATGTTTCAATTCTGAGTCCAACGTCTTTGGTAATAAAGCTAAACCTAAGTAAGTATCTCTTTGTGTCTGACTCAATAAATGAATTTAATTTAATTTAAGTAGACCTACCTAGACACTTTCTATGAAAAAGCCAGCTAAATTTTCATAGAACTGGGCCGATATAATGAGTCGGAGTATAGGAGTGTATTAACAGATGCTCATCATGCTTTACAGAAGTTGAAATAGGCTGTAAAGTAAGAAAGTAATATAAATGAAGGAATTTAAAAAAATAGAGGAGGAAAATGTCCGTTCTGTGCAATACTTCTATGTTTCAAGTTATCACAAGTATCTCAACAAAGTTTTTACTTTCATGAGATGGTTAGCAATCGAGTAGATTCGCACAAAGTATTGAACTGAAATTTTGTTTGGCTGCTGAATTTAGATGAGGTAATCTGCCAATGGAACGGATGAAAATGACAAATTAAAATATATAATAATTGATACGTCTTGTATTCAGAGTTTCTTCATTGCAACGGATTCGAACAAATCGTGGTGCATGAAATGTATGTGAGGGATGCAGACCTGAAAAGTAGTACATAAAGTAAAACTATACTTCATTTAAAATATAATTAGAAAACATTTATTCAGACATCGCTCGTGTCGTTTAACTTCTTTATTAATTTCCAAGAGAAGATTCAGCTAACTTTAATTAAATTAAATTGATTTATTCGCGTAAGTTTTAAGAGAGTGCTCGCTTCCATTATAGTGTCAGATGATATTTTAATATCACTAGTCGGGGCACGTGTTATTTTAATCATCTTACTAAAGTAAGTAAATACTTCATAATTTAGATATTTTTTTATTAAAATTACAGCTATTAAAATTATTATGGTTACTGCTTTCCATCAGGCGGGCCGCGTGCTTGTTAGCCACCTTGATAGTATAAGCTTATTGTTTTGTTTTGGTCTTATAAGACAAGAATAAGAATTAAGAATAAGAATAATTCCGGACAGTCCACACAGCATCATCTAGCCCCAAGTTAAGCAGAGCTTGTGTTATGGGTACTAGATGACTGATATACTTCATACAATATACTACATAGATAGTTTTTTTTTTTTTTATTATACATTTTAAACACCCAGACCAACGAAACAAATTTCTGCAGATTGTGCACAAATTTGTTCCGAGGCGGGAATTGAACCCGCAACCTCCTGCGTCGCAGGCGGACCTTCGCCCACCGCGCCACATCGGTCGTCAAGACAAGTCGATTTAAAGGGTCGGCAACACGCGTGAACCCTGATGGTGCAGGCTGTGGTAACCACTTGCCATTAGGCGGGCCACATTCTTGTTTGTTACATTGGTGATCTATTGATTTCTTACATTCTTACATAAATAAATGGCTGGACAATCCACAAACTAAGTAGGTACACACCCTATAGTAATTATAAAAAAAACTCCATGATCTAAATTAATAACCTACATAAGTACAGTGTCATTCAAATGTGGAGTCACGTAGAGTGCAATACATCATTTAAAACGTCACATCGATAAACTGGAGACTTAAACTAACTTCACTGCAGCAAGCCAGTAAATTGATATTTTATGTTTCGACAAAGCAATCAACCTAACTCGCGGTAACATGGCTCGTAAAAAACTTCCTGCGAAAAGTTTCAGCCAAAAAGTCCGAATTAAAATACTAAACATACAAATATTCGAAGCCAAAAGACAACTGCGGGAGGTCGCTAGAAAGTTGGCAGACAGTTGTTTTAAACTATTTTTTTACTCCATGACGCAATAAACTGCTTGAAAGCTTTGTGGAAAAAAGCTACAGTGTTATCGCAAAGTTCAGTATGAGTTTGCTTTTAAGTTATGTTGAATAAATAAAACTAGCCGGGCTATTTTGCATTTAGTTGGAAAATTAGCTTGCTTTGTTTTTCACGGAAGTTAAACCTACCTTGGCTCCATTAAGTTAACTGTCTAGGTGCTTTTAGGGTATCGTTCGGGAACAAAACCCTTTTGATCTCGCTCCGTTTGACAGGTCTCTTGAATATCTCAGCAACTACTGATGCTAGTAAACTTGATGCTCAAAATAACAGTAAATATCGTGATCCAGTAGGTACATATTATTACACAGTTTTAAATATTCCTTTACTTTTTTTTCTGTACCAATCATGATGTTGCAATTCTGAAAGAAACCTATAAGGTCAAAATGGGGTATCAAATAAAAGGTAAAGAGTTATTACACATGTAAAAAAAATAATAGTTCTAAAACTAATTGAAATTTATCGAAAAATGTCGAAAAATTAAAAAATATAATTAAATTTTCATCAAACTTCTTAACATGGGAACTTCTTCCCCCATCTCTAGAAATTTCTCGAAATTAATCATAAATATATATAATAGCGCGTTTGTAAATATGTATCTATAATTTTCAGTAAAAAACTAACAGAATTTTTTTTAATAAATAGTTCGTTTGAAATTTTTTTGTTGTGATTATGAAGTTTTTTCAATATGTTCAAAAATGCCGGAAATCATTAACGCTAATCTCCAGAGTTTGTATAGAAATTCATCTGAAATTTTATATATCAATAATTATTAGATTTTCATCCGATAGCGAGTACTCATATTGGTAGATAGTTTTTTTGTATTCGACAAAATGTCGAAACTCTCGACGCGCGAGTAACACTCGTTCTTGACGGAACTAGTTTAATTAACTCCTGACTCGAATAAGATAGGTATTTAGTTGAACATTTATTAAGGCATGGTCTGGGTTGGTCTGGGTGTTTTCTATGTACAATAAAAAAATATCTATCTATGTAATGTACTGTATTATGTATATCAGTCATCTAGTACCCATAACACAAGCTCTGCTTAGCTTTGGACTAGATGATGCTGTGTGGACCGTCCGGAATTATTTATTTATATATTTTTACACACATTTTAAGGTGTGTAAGTAACCTTAGAAATTGTAGAGTGTCTGATTGAAGCTCCTAAACGGATGACCAGATTATGATTTTGTTATAGGCGTTTTTATGTTTGGCTGAATTCATAGGATATTCGTTTACATTATATTACTTTTAAATAAAATCGCCGAAAGTGTGCTGATTCACACGGCCTTTGTGGTGAAAGTCAGCCTACGACTTAGTAAGCTGCGGGTTCGATTTATATTTGGGACGGAATTTTTGATCTGCAAATATTAAATCAAGGTGCTTATTTTTATTTTACTTGAGATATACACACTACACAGTTCATACTTAAAATTACAAAATATTCAATTTAACAATACCCAAATGATTTTCGCAATTCTGTAACACATGTATAGGTAAAGTAACAAAGTTCTAGGTACATAAATTTTCAAAAAATAACTTTTCCCTCAACGGTTGTCGGTTCTTAGCGAGATATGGCCGGCCCACTGCCACTTCTGCTTGCGAATTCTTTGAAATATGTCTATAACTTTGATTCTCTGTCGGATGTACCTATTCGTTAAAAATCCTGTCTTTCAAAGCGATTCCTACATAACTCTTTCCATAGCTCGCTGAATGACTTTACACTTATAAATAGTATCTGAAAAAAGCTCGTTCACAGAGAACTTTATTTAAAATTTGTCCCCAGAGAAAGATTACTCATTATAAAAAATAGCAATAATGTAAATAAAAGTTATTTACTGTTTTTTGATGTTTTATTGTATTTAAAATAAGAGCAATAAAATTAAAATAATCAGCATTCGGTCTAATTATAAGATAATTAATTCATGTTGTTTTGAAATGTATTCAAATTAATATTGGTACGGTGTGGCTTGTTCCGCTTTCAGATATTATGTAAAACAGTGAAATGAAATAAAAGCCTCTGGGTATTTGCTTCGTATATAAAACATGGCCTATTAGCCTTGCGTGCTCGTGCTGCTATGTAAGAGCTAGTTCACTTCGCTCATTAACCAACTTTAAGAAGGACGTCCTCAAATAAAGTGTTTTTTTTTGGAACGTGTTTGCTTTCAAACATGCCAATGGTTATTCGATTTTGATGATTCATACGCTTTTGTAAGGAGAATAATTTTGAAGGGTTCCCTTTTTCTTGACGAATTCTTATTTGTCTCCTGAAAATAAAAATACATAATATTAAATAAATAATATTTATTAATTTTAAAATACTACATTTAATTTACAGTTTCCAAGTGTGAATGTTTCTGTATTCTAAAGCTTCTTCTGATTTTAGTCTAGTGAACAACAAATTTCATCGTGTTGTCTATTAGCACTTTATGTGTCGTGAGAAAATACAATTCCTAATTTAAAATGGTTTTTTTCCTTCCTGTTTAATATTGTACTAGCAACGAGTGAACTAGCTTTATATACTCTGCTCTAGGCTTTGAGTGGAACGACAAAGCCTTTAATTGGAGCTATTACGTAAATGAACTGAATGTGTGACCTTTCGTATTATGCCGTATGAAATATGAATGCGACTGGTTTTATGAAAATTTGCGTTTCATTTTGTGGAATGAAAGTCGGTTTTTTAATACAACTCTTCTTCTTCTTCCTATCCCACGCTAAGTGGGGTCGGCACAACATGTATTTTCTTCCATTCTCCTCTGTTATCCGTCATCTCCATATTCACACAATTTTTCAATACCACTATAATGTATTTATATAGATACTGCTCCCCAAATCTCTTTGGTCTCAACAGAAATTCGACGGTCCTCAAACGTGCTACAGCTCGGCAGATCGTGCCTAGACGTTTCTAAATGATCGTCCGGATATTGCATGCCAGTGCTTCATCGCTTTATCGCAACATTTACATCGGTTGGATGCTAGGTGTTGCGCGTCTCATCTGTCAAAGCAATACTGCTGTCATAAAATCACGGAATTTTGTCTTCTAAAGCCGTTAGTAGGAAATCTCGCTATGCCAGCTTGAACAAAACCATCAAGCTGGCAGTTGTCACCAATAAGGGACTCTATTCTTGAGCTTAATGGCAGGAAAGCCGTCGTAGAGGCATTTGCGAGTTGAGGAGATCCATTCTGAGGGACGCTACTTGCCTCGCACGGTTGAGCTTTTCACATCTGAGGAGAACATTCGTAAGGGCTGGTATTCAGGCAGATTTGACTGACAATCTACTAGTTGCACAACTGACTATATTGCCAATACGCTACTTTTAACTAAAGGTTTTAGCGTGGTAATCAAAGATATTTATTTGTGAACTTACTTAAACTTATGACATATTAGTTACAAAGAAATTAAATTAAAAACTTATGAGTTAAAATACAGTTATTTCGGTTTTAACCTTAATTTAGTTACAACTCAGCATTTGAAGGTTTTATTATTTTAAAACCGGCGCTGGTTTTCTGTTGTGTTCAAGGGCGGGTTATTTAACGACTAATTCTAAATTTATGAATTTTACGCATATTATGTTCCCTGGCAAATCTTATAAGGTTTACTGATTATTATTTTAAAATTTTTACTGTTTTTGTCATGACATTTGTTTCTATTCCTTAGGATCAATACCTATCCGGTGCAAATGTTCGAACAAAGAAGTTCTTTGACGATAACAATTTAAATTTTTATATCACTGTTTTACCATCCATAAACTTTAGTCATAAGCTAACAGTACCTACCTGAGTATTAATAAAGTCTTTCTCTGCTAGGTACCTAAAAATATAATTAAAAAGAAAATTCGACCCGACCCAAGATCAAATTAACACGACTTTCTTTGAACTTCTCACAATTATAAAGAAAAAACTTTTTGCCGAAAGCTGTTCCAGAAAAAAACTCGGCGTTTTTAGTAGGTAACAACGTTCTACGACTTGTTTTATTTTTCTATCGTTGTTTTTTGGCTATTTTACGGAGAGCCAGTCATTAAAACTTCTGAAACTTTGAGCTTGATTATTTGGGTGTCTTGTTAACAAAAAGATTGGAAAGAATAAAAGCTGAATATAGTTATGAGCACGTTACAGCATTTTTGGTCGATAAAAGGTTTTCATTCATTCAAGTTATCGACATTGCTCAAAGAATTAGCAAGCTGAAGATGCAGTGGGCCGGCCATATCTTGCGAAGAACCGACAATCGTTGAGTAAACGTGTTCTTGAGTGGAGACCGCGACTTGGCAAACGTAGTGTAGGTGGGATGACGATCTGCGAGAGATTGCTGGGAGATGCTGGATGCGTCAAGCTGAAGACAGGGTGCTATGGCGCTCATTAGGGGAGGCCTATGTCGAGCAGTGGACCAATATGGGCTGATGATGATGATGATGATACTATATCATGTTATTGAGCATTGGGTAGGTACGTGTCGTCGACATTTGTTTTTTCATTTGTGCAAGAAGACATAGGACTGGCATCGACCAGGTGTATTGCTGACATAAACCTGCCGTGGCTTATGTTGTGTTGCTGACTTGCTGACTCCATAAAAAACCTCAACCAAAAATTTACAACCTCAGTGAAGCAGCAGGCGAAAGTCCGCCTGCGACGCAAGAGGTTGCGTGTTCGATTCCTACCTCGGAACAAATTTGTATACGATCTGCAGAAATTTGTTCCGTTGGTCTGGGTGTTTTCTATGTATAATAAAAAATATCTATCTATGCATATTTTTTATTAAATATATCAGTTATCTAGTTAGTATCCATAACACAAGCTTCGATTACCTTACTTTTGGGGCTCGATGATGCTGCGTAGATTGTCCAGTATTATGGAAAAAATCCATTAGTATAGCGTTTTAAAGAAGGCAACCAGAGAAACCTAGATTGTCGGATTTTTTCCATTAAGGCGCAAACAAGAGGCGCTAGTATACCTTCTGTTTGAACCTTAAGGCGAAGGATACAAAGTGTCAAAAAAATTCAGAAACCTTTAAAAACCCATTAAATTTTAAATAATTTGCTGAATTTCTTGGTTAAAATGCGGGTGGGTGTAGCTGGTAATCAACCGTGAGCCAAGTTTGAGATTTTCGTGTCGATATGGACGTTTCAGTTTAAGCAAGTTCACGAATAAAGTAAACTTTGATAGCTCCGATGTCTGAAGGTCAGATAGAAAAAAATCTAAGAAACCAAATAATAAACCGAAATTGACCGTCTAGGGTAGCCACCGCTTTTGGGATATTATTCAATTCTTAGAATTTTCTCTTAGAAAGCTCTATTAGTACTAAAAATCAGCACTAGTAAACCCTATTTCTAATATTAAATTAACTAATAGAAGCCACCTATGAGTGTATTTTCGCCATTTTTTTTTTCTCAGACGACTTTAAGTGATATTTGTAACAAATAACCTACATAATGGTAACACAATTAAGCAAACGAAGTTTCGAGCATAGATTAAAATTACTGATATAATAAACTTTTGTGCAGAAGTTTGGATTTCTATCTCAATTTTCTCAATTCAGTCAAACTTCGAACTGATAGTCTTTTACGTTTGACTGACGACTTTGAAGTCTAGGTACACATAATAAAGGTCATCTTTTGCAAGTTTGTATGTATTAGGTAATCTCCTTAGAATGTTTGAGGGCCCTGGAGAATTTTTGAGGTCATGTCACAGACTGGTAGGACCTAAAATATGGCCTAATAAAAATGGTTAAATAAGTGATGAACTTATATGATTAAAACCACGATGCTAGGTTTTAACCTCTGGAATAGTAAACGATATCACAATCCGACTAAAAGCCAGCGAGATCCCAGAGTACTATAAAAAATGCGTTCACGGTACCACCGCACACTGACAAAATGCAGGTGCTAGGGTTTTTAGACGAGACAATTTGATAGAGTTCAGCTTTGGATAGATACACACACAGGTATGGATTTTATGTTATTTTTTAAAACTGCACTCTATCCAAACTGTACCAGTACTTGCAAAAAGTGTTCAAATAATATTAAATTGTGATATTGTTGGAATGGTCAAATAAACTATAAGTCAAAGTTAGTTAAAGACACATACCAAAGTCAGATGAGTGTCAAGTGAGTTACTGTTGCTACCTTTTTTGCTCGAAAATGGCCGTTCTATGTACAATAATTATTAAAATTATACGTTTCTGTCTAATAAAACCTTTGAATTAGCTAACAACCCATCGAATTGGATTTATAATGTTTTGTCTAACCTTAAGTCTTCCCTTCAGATTAACTAATCACTGCTTCTTGTAAGTGAGTATGAGGACTATGCATAAAGAAGTTAGTGAGCAAGCACAAGATCTTAGATGTTTACCCTATGTAATGATGATGCTGATTTGACGATGGGATACAGACAGTGTGTTCATTATTGCACAGTGATATAAACGTTTTCTGAAAGATAATCGAACGATCAGCACGTTAGTATCAGTACACATTGATCATCAATGTTTACCGGCGAATCTGAACAGGAATGTTACACACTATAACAATTATTGACGTGTAATGTATTAACACGAACACGTCAAAAAAAGTCACTTAATACGAGTATGTAATTTCCGCTTGTTTATCGTTTTAAGAAAATACCATCGTAAACTCTGGTGGAAGACCATCATCGGAGACTTTGTCTAGCTTTTCCTAATTTGAGCCTGATCCATACTAGTTCTCGCTCTTATGCTTGTCGCACTTTCATTCTGCATACTAATTCCTTTCATACATCACCTTTTATTCTTGTTACGGGTGGGATGCCCGTCTACGAATCTATCTTTTATTTTATTTTGCTTTATTTTTACTATGCTACAGGGGAGTTTATTTCCTTTGTTTATTATTTACAGTATAACCTTATTTCTATTTATACACACTATACACTAAGTCTATGTATACATAGTAACAACTTTCTATACATAGACTTAGGTATATTAGATCTGCGTCTTTTAAGTACGATTTCTAGACAAGCCGCCACTTGTCACTTGCACTTGATACTTAACAAAGTGTAAATCAGGTACCTATAAGTCTTGTTAAAAAAATATACTTTTACTTTTTTTGCGTTATATCTTTTAATATCCATGCTCTACCCTTAAAATTGGCTCGTCTGCACACCGCCATGCCACCGTGGCACCAGACAAAACGTCGCCATTACAGTCTTGTGTGCAATACTGTATGAGTTGTTACTCGGTCACTGACCAGAATAGGTGTCAGTTTCTACTGGTACTATCACAGACAAGTGACAATCGCGGTAGGAAACGAATTAGATGAGATTAAATTAAAACTTTTATTTTTGGCATGTTTTCGTTATGCTGAGAGTGTGATTAAATAAGTGAAGTTTTTTGATTTGTGATAAATAAGTCTATGTTTGAACCGCACAGTGAATTGTTGTTTTACGCAAAATTACGATGGTTTAGCCTCGATCTTATCAAAGAGGCTTGTGTTATTGAGGGTTATTAAACACTAGGTTCTGTTCTGCCCACGAGTTTATTGTGTTATTTCGGGTTAAAATAAGGAAATAAGGAACTTCATACATGTAAGGTTTCAGCCCTATCCAAACATGAGGGATAGGAGATAGGGCTTTAATGGACAAATATCATGTTAGTTATTGTGTCTTCACATTTTACAACACAACAAAACTACAACTTACGACAAAATCGCATACAACTTAGGTTACTAAGGTAAGACAATAATATACAAAACTTAATCTAAAAACTAAAACTTATTCAAATAAATAATATTTTATTATTATTAAATAAAAATATTTTAATATTTATATCATTGTTTTGTTCTTTAAGGTTCTTGTCTAAGTTGTCTATGTCCGCGAAACAAATAATAGTCCACTGGATATGTATGTGTGTGCATTACGTGATAATGCTATGTGGTGTGTCCTTGTCTACTCGCTTTTAGCGGAGTTTTATCTCCTTTCTTGTAACCTGTTTAGTGTAATGCAGCTTTGTGCTCTTGTGTTGAGAAAATACTGAAATGTGAGACTAAAAATGTAGTAGCAATAGTTTATAACAGTTTTTAAGATTGCCATACCCTTAAAAACTATTACACTTCATTAGGGAAACAGGAAAGTGCATGTTGGTATCATTACAACTAATCGTATCAATAACGAAGTATCTATTTTCAAAGCTTACCTGGATAAATAACTAACAAAATTCAAATTATTATTCGGTTCATTTATTTATCAAACGGAGCCTAAGCATTTGGAGTCTCTAGGAGTCGAGACCCTACATCCGGGCAGTACCGAGGATTAAAAAAAAATTGATTATGTGTTTTTAAAGTGATGCTTGATACAAGATCTGATGAGTGCGTGGCGCAGCGCATCAAAATTCAAAATTCAAAGTGCTATAACAGGACATTTGGACACGTCATAAAATACAATGTTAAAAAATAATTGAAATTATGAAATAAAGTGCTCACTTTGATTATTGTTCACTTCGGTCTATTTAGGTAAAGTAAAGAAGCGAACAAGAAACCTTTACCTTGTTAGGTTGTTAGTTTTAGAGTTGGAGCAAAACTCGTCCCAAGCTTTTTCATCATCTAAATAATCAGATATTTTATAGTAAGCCTTTTTACAAAGAATCAGGATTGGCATACAGCACGGCAATGTATTTTTGGGGCCGCGACGACTGATATGGATCAGTTGAGCTAAGCAGATCGCAAACAATATTGAGGTATGGAATTATTACTTTCAGTCAATTATAAATTCTAGTGTTAGTTTATTTCTATTAATAAGCTTTATTTATTATATTTCTCTTCAAGAAATAAGCCTATTTATTACCTATATTATGTTATACCAATCTGATTTTTTTTAAATAGGTCACATACCTAATATTTTGAAAATGTAAATTATGTAATGTAATGTAATGTTTGAAAATATGTTGATAAAAAACGAAACCATTGTATCTGAAAAAAATTGTAAGCATTCGAAATCAAGTTTTTATAAAAAATAAAGATATATGGCCTCCCATCGATGACAGTATCCAAGACTATCATTATTTTTTATTTATAATCAGGTATTGTTATTTAGTTTTAGCGTGAAATCGAACATGGTCAGTGTAGTGTTATACTGTGAACTTGGACTTTGTTTTATCACTACACTTAAATTATCTGAGCGTCTGGTCGATGCGACGCGTGACCCGAGAGCTGGTGAATATCTGGCTCAGCGCATCAGCATTGCCATACAGCGCGGTAATGCAGCCAGTGTCTTGGGGACGCTTCCGACTGGTATTGACATGGATCGATTGAGCTACCTTTAGACTGTTTGCAACCGTCTGCAGTTAGCTCAATGGTTTCAATTGTAAATACTAGTTGTAATTTTTCTATTCCTTTGCTTGTAATTTTCGTTGTTAATAAAGACGCTAAAACTAAATATCCAATAATAGTATTCTTCGCCGTAGAAGCACAAGGCAGAATTGGTTACTTATATCTAAACAGGTACATTTTAGCAAAGTTTCGTCTATTTATAAACCGTCTGAGACTGGGATAGGTAGTTACGGGTAGTATGCAAGAGCTTCCAAACAAAACCGAGGTATTTGAGTCCTACTTCCATCGAATTCGAACCGAAACTTTAGGCATAAGTTTTAGGAATTGATTAAGGGTTATAGCACACATATAGACTCGGAAACGCATCGTCAACGTATCAACTCGAGTTGTTCAGTATTCTTTGATTTCCTACTTACACACTAATCGGAATCGAAACGTTATCGCCTCGCCTTGGAACAAGCTCACAAACCTCGGCAACTGCTAGTTAGTCAATTTGCAGTTCCCGCACTTACAGCTCGTTGTCTTTTCGGTTCTGTTTCTCCGTACCTAAGCCCACCTCTCTTTGCTCAAGCTTGCCCCTCTGACCCCTCTCACGGCGAGCCTGGAACAAGCATACAAACTGCGGTACGGTGCGTTCTCAACCAAGTTGTCGTGTTTACGGATCGTCGTCTCGTCGCTTACGTCTCTCGGTACGTGAGCTCAAGTCTCTTCGCCTACTCTTGCTCGTCTTCTGACCTCGGTCACGGCCTGCCTGCCGCATATTACAGGTGCTATGACTTACAAAGAAACTTCTAGTAGTGTTTCGCACGGGACATAACCGTGTGCTACGATTCACGCGCAATGGTGCTGCCTAGCCTCTAATCCGCGAGCAGACGAGCAAAATTAACTCAAGGAGCTGCCTTTCTGCTTTGGTTACGTCAACCAGGCGCGTCAACCTAACTTCAGCAACTATAGGTACAATAGCAACAATAGGTTGACGTCTAGTTGACGGCGAGGCGAAAGGCGATACAGTGACGATCCTTTTGCTGATGTATAAGCTATGACCCTAATTCAAATCCAACTGCAGACCAAAAGTTCCTTGTCATTTGATTACGTGAATACCTGCAAGTTGCAAGTTATTTAGAGGTGAATTTGTGTTTCTCTAAAAAGAGCACAGTTAATACAATATACTAGTAGCCTGAAATGGAGTTGTATACTAATGCGTGGATACCATTTTATTCAACTTAGACAATCAACGTTTCTAGGTTTAGTATTTAATCCAATAAAGTCATAACAATTCTTGTTTAAACAATAGTTTTACAGAGAAATCAAATTGGAACATTAATGAGTTTTGCATAGTTTACGAAAACTGTAAAAGTTATCGTAGGTATCCTTCAGCGCCCCTGCCGGGTACAGAGGAACCACGAACTTTTCGCATACGTCGAAAAGTATAGGGGATCTATTAGTTTCTTTCGAACTCGATTATAGTTTTCGAATTATTTAGAAAGATAAACAGCAAATAAAAACACTAGCCACTCAGAAGACTCAAAAGGCGGAAGAAAATATATATAAACTGTGTGAAAATGGACATGGGTAAGATATTATATACGCAAGGATATGATGGCTGATAGAAGAGAGAGGGGAAAACATATAAAAAACCGGAAGAAGGCTAGAGTAGCCACTCAGAAATTAGTTGAAAATAACCGAGCATAAGTCTTAGTATGTTTGTGGCATAGTGCATAACTTATAGCATAGCACAAAGAATTATCTGAAGTGGCAATGGGCCGGCCGATTCTCGCGAAGAGCCGACAACCGTTGGGGTAAACGTGATCTTGAGTGGAGACTGCGACTCGGCAAACGTAGTGTAGGACGCCTGTCGGCCAGGTGGGATGACGATCTGCGAAAGACAGGCAGATGCTGGATGCGGCAAGCTGAAGACAGGGCGCTATGACGCTCATTGGGCGAGGCCTTTGTCCAGCAGTGGACTAATACAGGTTGATGATGATGATGATAGTGCAGAACGGCTCTACTCTGGAAATGTTTTAAGCAAATTGTGATCAATTAAGGAAGGTTTTTCCTAGATCGAATATTCTAGGTTTTTCTTACCACAGTGCCTATTTTATTTGTATTTATGTATTTGACAAATGTGTTAAAAAAAGTAGCAGAAAAAAGGGACCGATGGCGAATCGCCACTAACTCAAAGAAACTCGTATTTATTATGAGTTCCTGTTTGTTTTTTTGTTACTCAAAATAGTTTAGGAAAGACAAAAGGAAGTTAAAAAGGAAGAAGAATAAAGCAGTACATAAAAAAGACGTAATAGCTTCTACTGAAAAATGCCTCAATCCTCCTTCAAATGTAAATACAGTTCGAGGCACAATTTCGTTCAAATTTTATTATCGCGTAGAAATATGTAAATTACGAGGCATCGAAATTGAAAGACAAAAAGTAATAAAAAGCAACTACCCTGGCGTTTTCAACGGTAACCTTTGAAATTCAAAATTAAGTACCAATATACTGATACTAACTTGAAATGTAATAAAAGCCAAGTAAAAAACTTTTTCATTTGGCAACGTAAAATTAAAAAGTCTCTTTCATTTGAATTAAAATGACAGAACAAAGAGTGGTTGGCGTATTTTTACATAAAAATATAGGTTTCATTTTTGATTGCGTCAGCTTTTGAACATTTTCTTGTTTTTGGCTTCATCCTGAAAATTGCTAGGAAAGTTTTGAGTCCGTGCGGTATCAGAATAGGGTGGAACCTTGTTATATTAAATGTCTGACCACTTGTTTTCTTCTGGATAACTTCGTTTAACAAATTATAAGCCCATTATTTATTAAATGTTTACTTATATAGCCTGACAGTTTAATCAGCTAATAAAAGGGTGAAAAACATTTTTATACATTTAGCTCTTGCCTGCGGCTTCTTTTTCTTATTAAGGCGCAAACAGCACATGAAGTGGCGCCCCTAATTATTATATATTATACTAGCGACCCGCCCCGGTTTCGCATGGTTTTATTATACGTATAAAACTTCCTCTTGAATCACTCTATCTATTAAAAAAAACCGCATCAATATCCGTTGCGTAGTTTCAAAGATTTAAGCATTCAAAGGGACATAAGGACATAGGGACAGAGAAAGTGACTTTATTTTATACTATGTAGTGATACGAAGTTGCCTTTGGTTGCCACCAAACTCTGTTTTCGTGTCTCTTCCTAAAATAAACAGAATGAAACTTCTACAGATGCATTAAAAAAAGCTTATGATAGGTTTAACTGTACGTGTGAATTTTGAAAATTCCTTTGTTTAGCGGAATTAAATGATAAATAAGTGGAGGCGCCAATTTTGGTGCTTTTTGCGCCTTAAGGGTATAGATCGTTAAGGTCTATTTTGACTTTCATTGCATATAACCAATTCTATCTTATTCTGATCCAAAGGTTGCCTGAAAGAGATCGCTTTTAGCGATAAGGCCGCCGATTGTGCCACTTTAGATGTAGTTATTAGTGTTTAAGCTTATATGTTACTACAAATTTTGATGGTGCAATAAAGAAGTTATCTATCTATCTATCTGATCGTCTGTGGACCTTGCCTTCTCCATCCATTGCCAGGGCATCGTATTAATTTTTAAAGTGTTAAGGGTTAAAAAAGAAAAATAACATCATTTTTTTATAAAATGAGTGACAACACTTATAATTCACATAAAATATAACAACCAGAGAACAAGTGTACAATTTGCTATAATATCGCCATAATCATATCTATAAGAGCAATTAAAATGCAATCAAGCTGATTTGCAAGCTCGCTCTTACGAGATAATTATTAGCTCCAGTGAGATCATTAGAACAGTTGCATAATCAATGAGACTCAATAAACACGTAGGTTTATTTGGGACGGCCTATCGCCTACTTCACTGTATTTTATTATTTCATGGTCATCAACGAAAAACTATCTTGTAAAAATTTATGTTGGCTAGTGATGTCAGAAATGGTTCTTTATTTTATTTATTTATTTTGCTTCCATACTTCTTACTGATAAAACGCGAAAGTTTGTATGTATGAGTATAAAAAACTATGACTGTATAGAAGCTGGTTGCTCTTTCATGCAAAACACTTTTTTTAATTGGCTATATAGTTATGTATGTTAAACCAGTAATAAGAAACCGGTTATGACGATTTTATCGCTGTTGTAGAGGTCTCTAGATGGTCAAGATGGTGATCTCTAGATGGACGCGGGATATTAGAAATTGAACTGTTCAATAATTAAAAACAATTTTTATGGAATGTAAGATCTTACCTGTATAGCCAAAGTCGAAGTAAATTTATTAAAGGTTAATGAAATAAAATTTGTTGAAAAATTGTAGATTGTAGAGTTCTCAGTGTGAGCAGTATTAAGAAGTTAATAGATAGATATATTAATAAGAAACAACAAAAAATAAAGCTTTCTCTAATATCTACTAGTATCGTGCTTTGAGTTATTATTTCAATGTTGCAGGAATTCTCAAAACAAAATTCCAACTCCAACTTTGCAATCAATTTTTCGTTTTAATGCATGCAATTAGGTTTTAATTATATTACTTATATCCACTTAAAATATTACGCAGAACTGCTCTCTCATAGTTCATGCTGTGTACACATGCCTAGGGATACAATCTAGATTTTGTTACTGTGTCTTTTTCTGTCCCACATTTGATTGTATTCTGTTTTGTGTGCCAATAAAATATAAATATTGTGGAAAACTTGATCAGTTTCATCCCGTGAGGACCATTAGAAAAATCATAGCGAAGTTAAAGCCAGTGCATTTTTTCGATAATCCACTACCCAGCAACATCTTGCCCCAAGCTAGTCCTAGTTTCTGTACCGCGATGTAATACTGTACTTAATACATGGGTAAGATGTAATGTGTATCTTTAGAATGATATACTTTAAATATTAAAAGATTATAGAAATTTTTAGGAAACCTACGTGGAACACACCCATGATACTCAGAACAAATATCTGCAGATCGTACAAAAGTTAGTCTTGAGGTGGGGTTCAAACTCTCAGTTTAGATTGGTAAGCCGAGTGAATAGATTTTCATATACTGTGACAGTAGTATATTTTTAATTTTGTGGTAGAAACACTTATCAAAAAACGGAGTAATAAAAAAGAGTAGCTACAATACCAAGGTATTTTAATTATTTTCAAAACATCACTATTTGATAGAGTATCTGACTTGATAAACCTAGCCACAGTATTCCTGAGCTACGTAACGAGAGGCATTATACGGATAACTGCTTGCGAGTTAGTTCGGGTTTCACTATCGCCTCGGCTGGATACAGGATTAAACTCGAGCTGAATGGTTGACTGTCACATGCTATTCTGAAGTTTGGGAATGCAATTAAGACACTGTTTGTCTGCTACGGTTACTTTAATAGTGACACACACTTCACAATAATATTATATTATGCAAAAGTTAGTATGGGTATTTGGATTTATTGCACGGTCTTCACATGAGTATAAAGGTCTCCACACAGAAACGGGAGGCGGAGCGGAGGCGAAGGCGTGCGAGTTGTATCCTATTGAATCGTATGAAAGACTACACATACACCGGAGACGGTGGAAGCGCGGTGCCATAGGAAAAACCGGCACGCCTTCGCCTCCACTCCGCCTCCGGCTTCTGTGTGTGGAGTCCTTAAGTGGTTATTTTGTAAGACTAAAGAAATATAGATAATATTGTTTTCTGATTTTTGATTTCATAGAAACTGCTATAGGGTTCAGACTGAAACTTTGAATTTAGAAATCGTGGGCAGTAGCTAAAGTAAATATTAAAAAAAGAGCGTCTAGTAATGCGACGCGTGACCCGAGAGCTGGTGAGTATATGGCGCAGCGACTCAGCATTGCCATACAGCGTGGCAATGAATCCAGTGTATTGGGGACGCTTCTGACTGGTATTGACATGGATCAATTGAGCTACTTCTAGACTGCAACCGTCTGCATTTAGATCAATTGTTTCAATTGTATATATTCCTTGATATATCCTGATACTTAGTTTTCTTTGTTAATAAAGAAGAAGAAGTTAAAAATGCCCAAAATATCAGAGAATAAAAACACGAAGATGGCAGGTACAGTGAATGAAACATAGTAACAGCAGAGTTCAACGCTATGTTGTGCAGTTGACAAAGTGACATAAAAGGTAATGAGCCGTATAAAGAGACAAATGACTCGCATGCGAGTAGAGATTCCACTCCCTCAGCGATAAACCCATAAATTGAGGCGCTGGGGTTACTTTCAATGATGCATGAGTAACATCAAATAAATACTCTGTATAATAAAGAATATCTATCTTTGTAAGTTTATCATACATCTAGTACTTATAAAACAAACTCTTCTTAGCTTGGGCTAGATGATGTTGTGTGGATTGTGATAAATAATGCTGAACATCACATTATTTACATAAAAATTATTAACATTTTATACGTCTACATTTTTTTATCTTATGAAATGCTAAATATTAAACACAAGAAGAAGAACACAAGAAGTCTGTTTACAAGTTTGTACATACATCTATACATGAAATCATAGTACGTAAGTAAATTTATACCGTAGCTACTTAGGTTGAGACTGACTATCAATAAAGTACACTAACATCTTTATAAGTTAGGGATCTATTATTAGTTCAACCTACTCATAACAAGCTTTATCAATCGAACACACTCCATTATGTCAGTGCCAGCCAAGTGTAGCAAATCGTCTTGTTCGGGGCAAAGGGATTCTAAGAACATCTAAGCCTAAGTGTTCCTACCTATATACACGTACGTTATTCTGAATTCACTGTGATCATTACATAATTTTTGAACAGAGACGTATATTATGAGATTGAATCTTATTTGTTAACGTATTTTGTTCAAATATAGAGATAGATTTTCAGTTTTTCGTAGGTACTTTAAGTAACATACATAACTAGGGAAATGGGTTTGAATAAAATGGTCTGTGATATATTTTTGTACGTCTTTAACACTCTTAAAATGGGCCCACACACTGGTTCCGTAACGGCAGCGGCGGCGGCGCGGCGATACGAGCGATACACGGCGACAACGCAAAACGAACTTTCATAAACAATAGCTTTGACCGCATATCCCCTCAGGCGACATGCTATGAAAAATGGCAAGAATCCTTTATGAACTGTCCCAAAAAAATTAATAACGAATATGGGAACCTTTCGTTTGGTTTTAAAATTATTGGGATCTCTGTATTTTCCGTTTGTCCGAATATTAAATTCTTTGTTGAACAGAATAATTTCCTTTCCTTGGCTTCATGGCAAATGATGGTAAATCAGTAAATCAATATCTTTATTTCTTTAGGTTATAAAATAAACACATAGACAAGTCAAAAATACTATAGGTACATAAGATGGTGGGTAACAAAATAGGTTTCTATTCTTGAGGTTGGTTTCAGGTTAGGACAGGACTCCTTTTTAGTATAGAAAGCAGGGAGAATAGGGGAGGTAAACCGGCCGCTTTGTTTTGTTTTGCATATTTTTTGCATTTGTTTCGTGGATTCTATCATTGCAATATGGACGTTCCGAAAATAACTTCATTGCAGATTTATAGTTTTCCAGATGGCAAAAACAGAGCCATATACAACTTTAATTGTTAAAGTTTACTTTGGTGATAAATTAAATTTCATCCACATTTTCAACAAAGAATTTAATGTTTTATACTACTTAAAAAATCGAAATATGCAGTTTTATTCTGACTTTCAGTAGCCATCGATGATGCTATCGACAACCCATACGAACGACGTAGGTATAATTATAATAAACAAATTTCATACCGTTGTTATTTGGTTTTATTTTGCGTACTTATCCAAATATGTACTGAAGCGAAACTGAGTAGCCGCACTGAAATTTTTGTACGGCGATCAGCGACGACATTTGAATGCGACTGACGACGATATGAAAGCGACTTAAAGCGAACTATAACACAGTTTATAATTAAAAGAGTAGCAACAGCTCTGTTGACTGCACTGACCTGCTCAATTGAAGTAAAAGAGTGCTATGTACAATGTATGTACATGTGCGAAGAGTTGCGACGAGACTATGCGCTATGGAAACAATTTACTTTGATTTTGTCGCTCCATCGTTCAAGTGATTATTAGAACAAGAATTTTATCTATCGAAAATGTGGAAGAATTTGTACACTTTACATGGATATTTTTTCACTTCACAGGATAAAAATCTCTGTAGGTATTTACTTCTTTCTTGGTTGATTTCATGAACACACTCTTTTTTATATTTAAATGAGAGAATTCTCAAGGAGAAATTTTTAACTCAAATTAAATTTGGCCACCAACCACGTAAACTTAATCGCCTGAACCTAACCAGTGCGGCCAGTCTTTACATGATGTCGCCACGATTCGCTGGCTTATCACCTCTACAGTGCAGCCTTACTTTTACTTAGTACTTATTTTTTCACGTCACGTAGTGTTGGCGTCGTCGTCGCCCCTATCAGTGTGGCCACAGCCTTAGAGGATGAAAGAGATTCGAGACTTTTTGTTTAAATTATCCGTATGATTTTTTTTTAAATATTGTCCATTGCAATAAAGCCAGTCGAGACTAGCAGAAACAATTGAAATTTAGTTTGAAACTAGTAGATACCTTAAAAGTCTCGAAAGTGTCTACTTACACGATGTCGCCAAGATTCGCTGACTCATCGCATCTACCAGAAGCATCTACCAGAATTTACCGTACATCGCATGCCAAGCCAAAAGTGATGCGAGTCTAAATTATATCCGGGTATGTTTTATGCTAAAACGTTAATGTCGAAAGCTGCAAGAGTGGTAGCTAATTGGAAGGGGTGGGCAGGGGAGGATAAAAAGTTTCAGGGCAGCTAAATTATACGTTGCGGCGTCAGTGTTTGAAAAAAGCTTTTACCAAGTGAAAGGTAG
The DNA here is from genome assembly GCA_944547425.1 of Eupithecia centaureata. Taxonomy (NCBI): domain Eukaryota; kingdom Metazoa; phylum Arthropoda; class Insecta; order Lepidoptera; family Geometridae; genus Eupithecia; species Eupithecia centaureata. The sequence goes on along the minus strand of OX155676.1, from coordinate 2,807,652 downwards.
CTAAGTTTTGGTGACTTGTGTTTTAAACAGTAATTTTATTGATTTATATTATAGGTATAACAGTTTCTCGCGTGACCAACTAATATAGAAAATGAACATCGAAATAATAATGAAAGGTTAAACAATTTACCATCTACCTATCTTTCTATTCCGGTAAGAGCTTTTAGACGTATAATGAAAGTTTCGAAGTAACAATGTCAATATTCTGATAAAGAAAAATGAAATGAATTTTTATGTTATTACCAGATAACGGGTACATAATTCTGGAATCCAAGGCCTCAACTTTTGTTCTGATTAAAGTTTTTTTTTATTTAAAGAAAATCGCTTAATCTTACAAAAAATAATGCTGGACAATCCACACAGCATCGTCTAGCCCCAAGTTAAGCAGAACTTGTGTTATGGGTATTGGATGTCTTAATAAATATATATGAAACAACACAGTGGTTATCATAAAAAGCAAAAATCTATTACCTACCTACTTATCAATGTTAAAAAATAAAACATGAACCAAGGATTTTTTTTTTTCGGATTTATGCAAATATATTCGAAATTTAAATACATCAGAAGTTTATCCCCTCGGGGTCTAGAATATCTTTCTATCTTTTCGGCTTAATAACGTGTAACATTCAACGTGAAACACTGTATATTATACGGTTTTGAATTTTCTGGGAACAGACAGTTTTTACGTGAAACGTTGGGAAGGACTCGTATTTCAACCCTACAAAAAGTGGTGCGACATTTACTTTTGTAATTTACTGATGTTAATTTCATTATGTCAGCATATTAGTGGGCTGATAGGATATCAGTTGCGTATACAACGCTAAACATAAGCAAAGCAGCTTCCACACAGAATACGTAAATGCCTTTATCGTAATAGTAAGTGATTATAAAATTTAAATATCGACCCGCCCTGGCTTTGCACGGTTTTATTATACGTTTAATCTTCCTCTTGAATCTCTCTATCTATTAAAAAAAACGCATCAAAATCCGTTGCGAAGTCTTAAAGATTCAAGTATACATATTTAGACTAATCTGTCATACACTAAAATGTTTAACTACAGAGGTATTTATTTATTTATGCACTTTTTTTTTCAATTTAAGAGTTTATTTGAATAAATTTTAGTATATTAAAAAAAAATATCTTTATTAGCAACGTTAATTACAATCAAGGAATAGAAAAAATTACAACTAGTATACACAATTGAAACCATTGAGCTAACTGCAGACGGTTGCAAACAGTCTAAAGTTAGTTGAATTGATCCACGTCAATATCAGTCGGAAGCGTTGAATGTTTTTTTATTATTAGAATACGACTCCATCCATTAAATCCTGCTACAATGTGGTGGTACAATGTGGTCCATCGAGTTTAAGGTCTTTCCACAATCGATTCCGTAAATTGTAGAAAATGTTCAACATTTTTATTAATTTTCTCTCTCTCCGACACCCTGCGATAATCACCTTCACTCATGTATAAACGTATAGGAAAGTTTATATCATAAAATCATCCAAGCACACGTAACGAGAGAGATTTTCGTCTCTCATTAATTTTCCGAGTTCAATTAATTAAAAATGTGATTACCAAGGTAACCGGGTTTATTGAAAATTGATATATCCACGAGTATTTAATTTCAGAGGTTTGCGTTTATCCGGGGACGCATTAGCTTAATTTGATATCGGGACGATACTTCAATTTTATTAATTTTTCCAACCGTATGGTATTGAAGGTTTCACTTTACTGGAAATGAAAGTTCACACAGCGAGGGAAGCCAATGAGGGGCGATTTGGCGTAAAACTATGAAATAATCTGTGACTGATAGTTCCAAGCAAAGATGTTACGGAACCAAAGATGTTGACGTCAAAAGATCTTTTAACGGAACGTTGTCATAGAATCTTTGGTTCCAAGCAAGTAGAAAGATGGCATATCTACGAAAATAAAAGGGAACGAATTATGTTTCAGTCAATCTATGGTCAAACTCTTTGTAAATCAAATCTTTGATTTAGGAATATGTATTTTTTTTGCTTATTATATGGTCTATTTAAACACGAACTTGTTGTTTTTTTTATTTTTCTTCAGAAGTCAAGTCATATTGCCTTATGAATGACGCCATCTGTCGAGATATTTGAGTCAATAAATAAGTTGTACTAACTCTAAATTTATTTGCAACGCTCTGCAATAAGCTCAACTATTTTCATAATAAGTACTATTTATAATGCAAGCAGAGACCAAGTGGCTGTTAAGCTTAAGCATGAAGCCTGAAGAATATGTTAATTGTCATGCCGGTCTGTCCCTAAAGCGGATGTTAGAGATCAATACCCCATGCAGTAACGATGTTACGATTCCTTGCAAACTTGACTGACGCTCTATCGTTGGATAATAAAATGTACCTAATATTAGAACAAAGAAATAAATCACTTTGAATTTGAGTTTGAATGTCACTTCCAGAGAGCATAGATCCTCAGTCGACCCATAGGCCGGTCACATGGGAGACGCCATTAAGGATTCACGTCGGTAAAATACGACACACGGTATCAGCAGCTACCAGAAATTGGACGGCTGCTTTTTATTGGCAGCCCCGAATGGACCCACCTGGGTTTGTTTTGTTTGTCATATTTCGGGTAAGGTTTTCTTGGGGTTGAGAGATTTGGAGGTTTATTTGTGCATTTATGAAAAGCGAATTGAATGCTTACTGGTTTATTTACTGGTGGAATAGAAAAGGTAAAAGTGGGGCCTTTTGAATTAATTAGTCACGTTCCTGAGCTATTATAGGTATGAGTACTGATAATATAACCTTATGGTTCCTTTGGAAGGAAATAAAAATGTGCCAAAAACGTGACAAAACGTAAACTGTAAAAAGACAATCGAGGAAATCAAATATTATGTTATCATCGTAAATAGTCATTCACTTGGCCACAATCTCACCTTATGGTAAATGTCGATATGGCCGTTGATGTGAAGTCAAGACATTTAACACCCTTGTTTTCTAAAGATTCCGTTTGAAGTTGGTTGGATAACTGCTTTTAAACCATAGCGGTACGAATAATAAATGTTCTTGAGGGAAGCATAACAGCTATAGCGTGCATTTCCCAGTAAGAATTCTTACTCCAAAGTCATGGGCCTAATAGCGTTTTTCACTTCAACTCCAAGTCTGTACAATTCTCATGTGTTCTATTTAGCCGCAGCCCCGTTTAAGTAGGCTTTGTAAAATGTAAGTAAAGTAGGTGAGCCCCGTCACGCCATAAACTGGGGCTAGCAAACTTGCAAATTAACTACTTGAAGATTACCTAAAAGTACCCACATTTTACTAGGGAATTGCTTTTGGCCTCGTGTTTGTAGAAATCAGGTAGAAATGTGTTATTTAATATAACACGAATGTTCTTGTGTTACAAAGCTCTTAATAAGTATGTTTTCTATTTTACTGTCATTGTGATGTTTCAGCTGAACACCTCATTTCAAAATATTAAATATCAAATTATTCTTGGGAAATCTAATTTAGATTCTACTGCTAAAATAAGCTTGAAGCTTGCTTAAATCTACGAAGCTTTAAATACATAGACTAGCAGCGCCTCGCGGTTTCCCGTTCCTGTGGGAATTCCCGAATAAAATATAGCCTATGTGTTATTCCAGACTATAATCTATCTCTGTTTCATCCATATCCGTTGTTGTTTTAACGTATAAGAGTAACAAACATCCATCCATCCATACTTACAAACTTTAGCGTTTATAATATTAGTAGGATTTAAGCAAGCTCAATACAGGGCGCTATGGTGCTCATTAGGGGAGGCCTATGTCCAGCTGTGGACTGATACTGCTGATGATGATAGATAAACAAAAAGGCAGCTTGGTTTATCATCAAACAGTTTTCTATGTAACTAGATCCGTCTTACGTAATGAACAGGTACAATATAATGACTTTATCATGAGTTTGAAGTCTAATTAGTAACTGAAACTGTACACTTCAACGCGACACTTTCTTCCGTCATTTATGCTAAGTTGGCTTCAGTACAACTTTGGTGATACCTTCTAAACTTACTGCACTTAAATTTCACTTAACGAAAAATAATCCTGCAAAAGCATTTTCTGTGCAAAGCTACAGAAATTAGTGTACATATAATTGCATATTTATTTATTTTTGGTCTCACTTTCCTACGAGAATAATAGTAAAGTAAAAGTAAAATGAAATTTTATGATTTTAATAAATGTCCATGTAAGGGTAGCTTTTCAAAACATATTTTTTCTTATCTCTCAAATAGAACATTTAGAGGTAATTTGGTCACATGTAAGTATATATACTAAGTATATAAGTGGAATAATGCAAGGAGTACTTAGTATTATTGTACAGTACATTGTGATGATAAGATAATGCAAAGGTTAATCAACACTTAATCAATTGTTACATTTATACCTTAGAAAACCGTCAAACAACCCAATTATTACTTAACCTAATGCTTAATGACCATACAAACGAAGACAATGTAACAAAGGGAACTAATAAAAGAAAACACCATTAAACGAGGGAATAGACCAAACGGAATGTATCTAGTCCGGAGGCAATCTTCGGTAACCTTTTAAAAGCCGAAACTAACTGTGCTGTTCGGCTAGTTTAAGACCGAAATAATAACTCCAACTAATAGAATAGAAATAATATACTTACTTGCTACACATAACATAAAGTAAAATAAAAAATAGTATAGATTTCACAGAAGTGTGAATAAATTATTCAGATTTCTGTGATAGATTAATAAACTTTTGCCCTGATTTGCAAATAGATCTGTGTCTCAGCATGAGCCACGTCGTCGTAAATTCGTTTCAACTTTCACTAGTTTCCCGATAGAGCCGTTCCGTGACGTCACAGAACAAAAACGTTTCACAAATCAATCAAAAACAAACACAATCAACGGTGCTAGTTGACATAACATTCTTTAGAATTATTAAAGTACTCAAAATATTATAAAATTAAATGATCTGTCTGGGACGATCAACAAAAATTGTACTTTAGTATTTTGGGTTTTGCAGCCAGCCGGATAGGAACTAAATATTCATGAAATAAAAGTTTATGGAAATAGACGAAGGAGAATTTTCATGCTCTATGTTCTTCGAAATAACAATTAAATTATGACATTTCCAAGAATTTATTTAAACATAACAAAAAAATTCGGCCTCGATTCTAAACGAATCCACATCGCTCGTTCACTGCCCTACGAAACAATTCTCCTAATTGCCCAAACAGCAATATCATTCTATAACAAGGCAATAGATTTATACGATTAATTAACATCTGTTATCGGCGTTTTTTCTTCGGTCTCCCTTAATGGACCCTTGTAACAAGGTGGTTCAGCCGTTAAATTGAATTTGCTAGCCCGTTCCCCAGTATCTGGGAAAATGTTCTAATCTGTTTTGTGTTAGTTTTTTGGGAAAGAAATTTTTAGACTATGTTTCTCACATATATACTTAACTAGTATCTGGCCGCGGCTTTGCATACGATGTTTCTATGGAAATGTTTCAAGGCTATTTCTATCCCATGGTAACTGATTTATTGGATGAAAAGTAACCTATATATATTTCCGCCTTACAGCTACGCGAGTTCGATGCCCGCCTCTGGACACATATTTGTACAATCTTTAGATATTATTTGCGGGTGTACTGTGTGTGTTTTATCACTACATAGTATAAAACAAAGTCGCTTACTCTGTCCCTATGTAGAGACATAATAAGAGTTGTATGCTTAAATCTTTAAAACTACGCAACGGATTTTGATGCGTTTTTACATAGATAGAGTAATTCAAGAGGAAGGTTAGACGTGTAATAAAACCGTGCGAAGCCGGGGCGGGTCGCTAGTGTATAGTTCAATAAACCTGTATAAGTAGTAGAATGTATTAAAGTACCACACATTAGTTAAACTAGTTATCTACATGGGGGTAGATGATGATGAGTGAATTTCCCAGCATTTTCTTGCATTTGTTCAAGAAATGTAGTATCTTTTTCGGGTGGTGTTTTAAAATTGTCCACCTTTATTATTAGTTTATTAGTATGGATTTTAAAGGCTTGATAATCGTATAAACTTACCTTCCTTACCATAAGCTAGCTAATCGTAAGTAACATAATCTTATCGATTTACTATAAACAGATATCCAAACGGCATTGAAGCACGCTTAAATGTTGATTACAATCAAATTCTTTTATGTTCAGACATAAGCCGGTACGACTTAGCCCATTTGATTACCTTTCTGAAGTTTACGACTGCCAGGCAGTTTGTTAAATAGCTTATAGTGCCTTTGTAGTTAAACGAATTCTAACTATAACATAGGCTGCAGACTATTTTTTACTAGCGAGTGAAGTTCCGCCTGCAACATAGGAGGTTACTGGTTCGATGCCCAACTCGGGACGAATATTTGCGATCTGTGAATTTAGGGTGTTTATGTTTATTGTTTTCTTCTTAAATTTTTTTTAAAGTTATTTAGTTCCCATAACACAAGCTCTGCTTTGCTTGGGGCTTGATGTTGTGTGAATTGTCCAGAGTTATTTATTTATTAGGTACTAGATGTGTCCGTATTTTTTCGTACAAATTTAAGAAATTTACTGCACGGCGCACGCCCTAGGGGTTATTGTGTAAAAAAAATATGTGTTTAATTATTCACTCCATAGTTTATTTATTTGAGTTTTGAGTGAATCGAACCAAGGAATAATTATTTTCCATACAAACTTTACCACCCTACTTAACCCCCTCAGGGGTTAAAATTTCCAAATTTAAATAGCCTATGTCCTATTCTAGGTTTTATACTATCTACATACCAAATTTCATTAAATAACTTAAGTAGTTACAAAGATTACTTCTAACAAACATTCACACAGAATTTCCCGTTTATTTTAATTGTCAGATAATTATAACAATTATATTCAATAAGTCTATACATTATTTCTCTATAAAGCATTGCATCCTACTTGTTTCTGGACTGTATGTAGGCCACAGGAGCGCCTATTTGCGTCCTGTAAGACCTCTATTGTAAGCAAACTAAAATAAATTTGGGTCGAACTGATTAAATTATGGCAATGGTTAAAGCACGCCTCCGATCTCCTGAAATATGGGAAATCGAGATCTGAGTAACTATCTCTATTTACCCTATTCAATTTGCTTTGGAGCTTGATAGAACTAATTCGGTTGATAGATACTCATTTTGAAGGAAATTATTTGGTTGGATTTGGATCAATGCAGCGTCCATTGTGTGCATCCATTGTGTGCCATGTCGGTTCTGTTATACTCACAGAAATAGGAATTAACTGATCAGTTCCACTAATGTACTTTGATGAATTAATTTTAAGATTGTTAACGATGAAGCTTCCTTGTTTTGGAAGACTACCGATGTTTAATTCATCACTTAGGGCCCTGTGGCACTCTAGCTCCGTCATCTATTTTATTTTATTGTTACAAAGGAATTCTCGAAATATTAAACGTGCAGTTTGTTATACATATTCTCTGTAGGTAATAGTTTTTTTGGTAGAGTTTAGAGAAGAGTTGCTTTATAAGTCGCAAGTCCGACCCCACATGGAATACTGTTGCCACCTTTGGGCTGGATCGCCGGGATACCAGCTTGGGCCCCTTGACTCAAAGCCTATTCAAAGACGTGCTGTAAGAATTGTGGACGATCCCTTGCTCGCAGACGGTATCGAACCTCTAAGTCTTAGGAGAGAATTCTCCTCTCTGTGTGTGTTTTACCGCTTTTACAATGGGCTGTGTTCTGATGAACTGTTCGACATGATGCCCGCGACTCCCTTTTACGATCGCACCGCTTGCCATCGGCTGAGATACCATCCCCATACCTTGGAGCCTTTTAGTTCTTGGACAGTAAGGTTTACGAGGAATCTTCTGCCGTAAACACTCAGGTTGTGGAATGATCTTCCTGCCGATATTTTCCCCCAGGACTATGACATGGGGTTCTCCAAAAAGGGTCTTATAAGACATTTAAAGGGTCGGCAAAGTGTAATGTCTCTGATGTTGTAGGCGTCCAAAGGCTTCGGTAACCGCTTTCCATCAGGCGGGCCGCATGCTTGTATGCCACCCTCGTGGTTAGTCGGTATGCCAAGTTGAAAATCTTTGCGACCTTTTACCACAGCTGTCAGTTGATGTCAAAGTTGGTGGTGTTTTTGGCGGGTCAAATTTCGTGCAGAAAACTTTATTGAAAAACAGTAGTTGCAGTTGCAGCAGGCAAGTAATTATTTTACCACTAGAAGTATAAAACAAATAAACAATAACTGTCGAATATCTGACGCGAAACCTTTTTTACCTACGGACTCTAGCGCCATTCGGGTTCAAGACCCACGTAGCCCAAATTAAAGGCGATTAAATATATTTTTTAAATTTTTTAAGTTTTTTAAACTTACGCGACCAGAACTCACTCTGAGTAATTCCTCAATATTACTAAGTAATAAAATTCCCAAAACACAAGCTCTACTTAGCTTAGCGCTAGATAATGCTGCTGTGTGAATTGATGGATTGTCTAGCATTATTTTATCATTATTCTTAGCGAAAACTTAATGTTTATTTTAAGACAACTTTCTACCTGAATTTAAACTTCAACCTTCAAGACGCGGCAGTATTTTTAATTTTAAATTCTACCAAAATATCTTGAAAGCAATATACGAAGCATGTCAAACGTCGCTTCCGTGCCGAGCGTCGACGAAAAATCGCTGGTATATAAATTTTGTAGAATAAGTATTTGAAATTCTTTAAGAAAATCATGTTTCAAACGTTGTCGTTTTGAAGTTACGAGTAAAATTTCTCGCAGAATATAACAAAGATTTAATAAATCTGGAATTTAAGAAAATCTTTTGTTGTCAAGCACAAATTGGACAAACTTGAATTTTGTCACACTTATATCTATTATAAATAGGAAAGTTTGGATGGATAGATAGATGGGTGTATGTTTGTAATACGTAGCCTGGAATAAATCCCCATCGTCATGTTTCACCCCATATAAAAATAAATCCTCAATTTATTGTATTTACTCAGAGGTGATCATTTGAGAACAGAAAACTGACTCTGGTACAAAGACTCCTTTACATGGAATTGGTCTAGGTAAGGAAGATATTTCCATAGCTACAGACAGTACAGCCATTAAATTTTCACATAGCAAAAGAGTTTCATACAAGTTATGGCGAATAAACATGTAGGGAAGAGAATTTATAACGGTTAGAACAAATTGTATGGAATAAGGAATGAAAATATAATTTGGGTAGGTGCATCTGTGTCAGATTTTTTGTTAGGGTAACTGATAAATGTATAAGTACTTGTCTATATACTGGTAAAATTGGTGGTGGCCGCCCGGGTCACACACGATTCTAGCAGTCCTGGATTTGTAAATAGGCCGTATAGGCCGCGGCCTAGGGTCGGCAGCGTCCTAGGGGGGCGGCAGATTTCAGAGGACGGTCACTCGATTGCAGACAATAAAATTGTATGTCTACCGGGGGGGGGGGGGGGGGCGCAGCTAATAATGAACGGCTCAGAGTACATGGGGCGTCGGAAAAAAGTGGCCTACACTCATAAAAAATATAAATCCGGCACTGGATTCTAGTCCTGAAGTCAAACGAAAAATTTCTTTTTTCATTTCACATACAATTACTATAGTTATATTCTCACAAAATTATATACATACCTATTTATATAATTTCAATGAAGTTATTCAACAAAATGATATGATACCTATTTAATTTCAATAATATGTAGGTACCTGCCTATAAATGCGAGTAAGTTAAAACACTACGCATATCATCATCATCATCAACCTACATTAGTCCACGGCTGGACATAGGCCTCCCCTAATGAGCGCCTGTCTTCAGCTTGACGCATCCAGCACCTGCCAGCAGTCCTTCACAGATCATCATCCCACCTGGCCGGAGGCCGTACTACACTACGTTTGCCGCATCGCGGTCTCCACTCAAGAACACGTTTACCCCAACGGTGCACATAATATACCGTTCGCACATAATAATTACAACTTAATTATTTATTTTCAACTTACTACAACATAGTCATAAAAATTTTTGTTTCATAGGAATACTAGTGACCCGCCCCGGCTTCGCACGGTTTTATTACGTACAAACCTTCTTCTTGAATCACTCTATCTATTAAAAAAACTGCATCAAAATCCGTTGGGTATTTTTAAAGATTAAAGCATACAAAGGGACATAGGGATATAGGGACAGAGAAAGTGACTTTGTTTTATACTATGTAGTGATGATGCTAGTGATGTACTAATTCGGGCATATAACTTATAGTTATAAATTAAAATTTACATAGACATGATAAATGAAACTACTTCACAAACTACGTATACAAAGTAGTAATTTTTATTTTTATGCGAAACGGAATCGTAAGAACTGTCAATTAAAACCAGAACATGTTGAAATAAACTTTTTTAATCAAAAACATTTGTAAAAAGTCTTTGACATGATCAGGACGCGCGGCCGACGACGGGCCAAACACGCTTTGAAATTCTCGTAAAGGTCTAAATGAAGGGATTTTTTCGTTCAATTCATTTTTACCTGAGTTTATTCCGGGACAAGAATATAAGGTGGCCAGTGGGCCATTCCTGATAATTATACACGTATATTATGTATTTTCATTACATGCACTCATAATTTTCTGATTTATTTTAAACGTAACAAATTAGTAACACACATCGATAACAAACGTTTAAAAAATAATTGGGCATTATATATATTATAAATAATATTTAATAACTAACGGTTATTTTTAGTACATAGTAATATTTGTTTTGTTGAACTGATATAGATGTTTATATTTTTATTTGAAGGCAGTTGTTAGTTTTTGCAAAATATATCGGAATTGACGGACAATCTAAAACGGCTTCTTTTCAGTCTTAGTATTTTTTGACATTAAAAACGCCTCAGTCTATAGAAAACCTACCCATTCTTTATCTAGTAAAAACATAAAACACCAAAAACCGACTCCACAAAAAGATAAAAAATAATTACTTTTTCAAACAATGACCGCCCCTTACGAATGACAACGGAAAAGCATTAGCATAAACATTACCGCTTAAAAAAACAGCCTAAATTATTGAAACATTTACATGGGTAGATAAAAAAAATATGCTCCGCTTGGGGAATAATTCGCGGTAAGTTGGACCATTAACTTTTATCTCGCTGGGGTAGGCCGGAAGCTGGACAAGTCGGCAGAGGGATAAACGTCAGAGTTTTTAGAAACTTTGAATGTTTGTTGGTGGGTAGTTTGTAAAATCTCTTCAAGACCGTTTGAAGGCTGTCGCGAAGACAGTTTGCTGTAAGGGGATTAAGTGGAACATCTACAACACAAAATGAATAAAACGTCAAAGTATAGTAATGAGGGTATGAAAACATTTTTTTTTTATTTATTTTATAAAATAAACTACGGAATAATTTTCTGTTTCCACCGTTTGTTTCCACTAGGATAAAAATAAAATGAGTTATCTATCAATTTATTCTATCTTCTACCACATTTTTTAAAGGTCGCTTAAGCAAGCCCTCATACACGCGATATATCTGCACAACAATCAAATATCTGTACCTATTTATATTTGGTTCAAGAATCCTCATAATTTTTGTAAACAAAGGGCGTAAAACTTAAGAAATATTGGAGGAAATATTTAACGATACCGATATCATCAGAGCAAGTCACAGAAGTTTCAAACAAGTTTGTTCTATTATGCATGTCATGTTGAATTTCGTGTTTTGTTTTAGGGTTAACCTTGGCGTGACCTTGTTATTTTCTGGTATTGTAGGAAGTTTTTTTTTTTGTAATGTGGTATGAACTTTCTATGTTTTAATAATGTAAAGAAAACACAATAAAATGACAAATAATAGCCAAAATGTATGTTTATTTCAATTTACTAAAACTCTAAGCCGACACTAAAAGGTAGAATGCCTAGGATAGTGCCAGTATTGTAACGTTAAATGTTAATCATAGTTTTAATATACATTTATTTGTTTAGATAAATTATCTTGGATTCAAGAACTGAGTAGTGTATTTTTATCATCGGATAAAACTGTAAAAACGTTGATAACGTCGTTTTTCTCTGCTTTTACCTAAATTATCCCAATGTAAATCAGAAAATCAATATCTTTATTTCTTTAGGCTTACAAAATAAGCACTTAGACAAGTCAAAACCAAACAAGACCAGGAATGAGGAATTAAGTGGATCGTCTTTGGTATTTAGTAGAGCGGGCGCGAGGATATTACCTATGTTTTCCTGTAATAATACTTTCAGGTTGTTTAGCTTTATGATCTTCTCAGAATTTTGAGGCGAAGAAGCGAGTTTTTTTCATTATTTTAAACCAACTGTGCCATGTTGAAAAAAAGCCATACATTTAAAAGAATATTATGAAATCTTTCCATATGCGTATTTTGTTCCAATCCAACAAAACCTCAACAGGTAAGTCGCTTCAGTATTTATAAATGTATTTTATCAGAGAAAATCAATGAACAATTCAGCATCCACTAGATTGTTTGCTACAGTCTGCAGGTAGGTCAATTGTTTTAATTGTAACCAGGCTGCCTGAAAGAGACCGCTGTGAGCGATAAGGCCGCTGATTGTACCACTTTAGGTTTACTATGTTATGGCAGAATACCTATTCCATGGAAGTAATAAGTACTAAGTACAACCATAGTAGTATTACCTCCATGACCTATTCCAATTATTAAAATGATGTTTTGTTTAGAGAATGAAATGTCAATGTCAGAGAGAACTCTGACATGGCGGTACTCATTCACAGATCTACGTGGTAAAATAAAAAGATAAGAAAAATAAGATTTACAAAAGGTGTTTCATAAAGAAACATAATTGACGTTTCTTTGTTTTACAGGTTGGAGTGTTTTACTAAGTTTGTATTCATTTGTTTGTATCACCTACAATAAATTCTTTTTTTTACAGAGCAAGAATTGTTTTTATAAAAACCAAAACGAAGAATAAAATAAAATTTGAGATTATCCAGGATTATTAGAAAATATTTATTATTTTATTTAAATTTCAGAGTCATTTTGATTAAGCATTAGATTATAGAAATAACTACATGATATGATTAAAACTTTCTATAATCACATCTAGCCCGGAAGTTACCTAGTACAAATGTTAATACAGAAAATATAAGCACGTTACATCCATCCTACAATAAAGGGGCTGATATCTAGAGTTCCACTACTAAAGGTGCGTACACATACCACAAGGCTTATGTTGATCTGTAGGCATTGCATGATTGATATAATACACTTCGGTGAACGAACGCCGAGCGTTTCGAAGTATAGATCTTGTCACGAGTACAACATTTATATACTTGGACGAATATTATAATGCTTGATTTCCATGGTGCAACACATACAGAGTGTTTGGTGGACGGTTAGGCAAACTCTAAAGTTTTTCCAAACACCCTGTATTTCTAACTTTTGTAATAACTTCTATGTTTAACCGAATTAAAAAGATAGAACTTTCTTAATTAGACTGTGACTGAATTTTTGTTTTCATGACATGAAAACAACAAATCATGAAAAAGTTTTTCATTGTTATTCAATATCAGCGAAATCTTAACTATTATTAATATTTTCTATGGTTTACAACTACTTATTTCATTACCATGTTAACGGGTGAAAATTACGCGGAATTGAAGTCGCTTATAGATTTTTCAAAACCCGTCAAATTGTTATTTGAAGGAAACCTTTTATTAGTTCATGCTAATGTGTAAACCCCTTAGGTCCGTTTCCCAAGGATATGTTGTTATCTGTTAGTTAATATCCTCCGCTCCATCGAGTGTGGTTCCGGCCGACGACCGATATCAGACCGGTCGGTTTAGAGGGGGTACGATACACGTACCTATTCGTAGGTTAAATAATATTAAACCGGCTCAGTTATTATTTAGTACTAGGAGTGCCTCGCGGTTTCACCCTCGTAATTCCGGTTCCTGTGGGAATACCGGGATAAAATATAGCCTATGTGTTATTCCAGACTAATCAAATCAAATCAAATCATTTATTTGCAAGAATACAAAATTATTATACATTATGTCAGATCTTATAACTATTATAGGAGTTGTATTCAGCCTGCAAGCAGGCGTGCAAATGTTATGCGAGTCATATTAATATTATATTAGTCATATATTATGGTACATATAATTCAAATTTCTAAATATTCTTTTACAGTATAAAAACATTTTTCAAGTAGCCATTCTCTTAACTTTTTTCTAAATATATTTCCATTCAGTTCTTTTAATTCTTCCGGTAGCTTATTGTAAATAGTGATGCACATGTTGTAAACATTTCTTTTATATATATCTTTATGGCACTGGTGTTTGTAGAGCAAATTGTTAAACTTAGGCCTTTTTTGCCGGGTTATTACATCGCCACGTTTTAGAAATATATATATATAGAATAATCTATCTCTGAGTCAAATTTCATCCAGATCCATGTAGTACTTTTTGCGTGAAAGAGTAACAAACATCTATCCATCCATACAAACTTTCGCGCTTATGTGTTAATAATACAAGGATTAAATCAGTATATTTGAATTTAAAATATTTTTCTACTGAAGCTCCTTTTTTGGAATATACAAATATTATTATTCTATATTCATTTTCTATATTCAATGTTTTCTGAAATTTTCCTTATATAAGGTACGACATAAATAAATTTGCTAAATTCAAGGTTAAAAAATTGAATCCCATGTAGACGAGGTTGCAGATTACTACTCGTTTTTTGTAAATCAACACTATTGCAGTAGACATGTGCAGCAAACATTTTGATATCAACATACCTGAAATTTTTAATATTTACTCATGTTTCTGCAAATAAATGATCTTTATCTGTATCTAGAATAAATGGTCAACTTTGACCAGCAATGGACTTGATGCGAGATTTTAGTGTTTGTGGTTTCAAATGTTTGCTAACAAGATAGAAAAGGATACTTAGCCTGTTTTTTTTTTCCAGAATACTAAAGCATCATCATCAACTTATATCAGTCCACTGCTGGATAGGCCTCCCCTAATGAATATCCTGTAGCTCCATAGCTCCAGTGAATAATGCACAATGACCGACATAAATAAAATAATCGTTAAAATCTTTTTTAAACCACTGAAAGAGAAAATATCTAGATAGTAAAGTGTGGGGATTCTGACCTCATCTAGCGAGAATATCGGTTTGGAAGCTCTAGAATCTAGATATTCAGCAAATGGAAATAACTTACTGGAAAGGAATTGAAAACTCACGGAAGACTAGGATTTATGTTGGGAAAGATATCCTTTTCCAAAATGAGATGACTAGCATCATCCTTATTCTTATCGAATAACTTTATTAACAAGAAAAAATTTATATGTTTGTTACTCTTTCACACAAAAACTACTCAACGAATCGTGCTGAAATTTGGAATAAACGTAGTTCTAGCCTTGGAATAAAACAGGCGATTGGCGAGATACTTTTTATCTCATAGAAATAACGCGTGCGAGGCCGCGGACTGTCACTAGACAAGCATATTTAAAAATAGTTTTAAAAACATCAAATCAAAACAAAAATTAGATAACTATTGTACAATGTGATTTTTCGAACCTTGATCAAACGAAATGTGCGGATACACGACACATATTTATCGATAAAAACCGAGATAAAAAAATTTAATGTTATTTTTTTTAAACACAAGTCAAGTACAGATATCAACAGGAATCTCAACTGATTTAATCTAAATGGCAGAAAGTACCTAATTTAAATGGTGAATAACATGACAACGGAAAGAGATAGACCCCCAGTTTTTGAAAGATTTGTAGAATAAATTATGAAGTTTAATACAACATGCAAAAAAGTACACCTTAATTACCCAGTTTTAAAGTTACAGAGAAAAAATAAAATAAAAATCTTTTTTTTTTGTCTTATTTCTAAAAAAATACTGTTTTTACTACGCTTATGTATCGTATTTGTATTTTTTATTTATTTTATTAGCTAGGTAAACTATCTAGCTTTCAAATGAGACTACTTCGAATAAAATACACCATTTACTCAAAAAGAAACGAAGAAAAAACCAGATGAAGTAGTCTTCATTTTAAAAAATATTAAAACTGCTTTGTTTTTGAGATGAATAACATATAATTTTTTTTATCCCGATTTTTAACGATAAATATGTGTCGTGTATCCGCACATTTCTTTTGATCAAGGTTCGAAAAATCACATTGTTTATCGAGTGATGACGAATAGACAAATGTATTATTCCAAGGCTAGAACGTCTATTCTAAATTTCATCGCGATCTTTTAGTAGTTTTTGCGTGAAAGAGGAACAAATATCCATACATCTATACATCCATATAAAAATTGGCGTTTATAATATTAAAGTCATTTGAATACGCGATATTTACCATGATTCGTTTTCTTATGAGTTTTCCGATATTTCGGCACTGTTCTTTAAAAGTTCTTTCGTGATCATGGCGCTTGAAACGGTGCCGAAATATCGGAAAACTCATAAGAAAACAAATCATGGTAAATATCCCGTATTTAATGACATTAATTTTAGTTTTTTTTAGTGTTTAAAACCATGATAGTTTATAATATTAGTAATGACTAATACCGTCGTAACCCAGTGACTCCTGTGGGGCCAAGATATACTCAGACCTTTGACACAAAACTTCTATCTTCTCTAATCTTCTATACCTATTTGTAGGGGTTTTGATTCATTCAATTCCGTAACGGAAACGTCAAATTCGAATTCGATTCCTTTTCCTTAAGATCTTTAGAACGCTAATTTGATTTCATATTCAAACTAAGGAACTAAGGGTCCAAATTCAAATGGCAAAAATCTTCGAATCCGCATGTATAAAATAGCGTTCATCGTCAAAAAGTTTTAGCTCTTTTTAAATAGCAATCATAGTCAAAAGTTTCCGATATCGAATCCGAAGGCTTTTCCGATAAATTGAAATACCCCTGCTGATCTATGACCTTTCATTACGTCAAGCATCGATATCTAGAGCGGCCCGATAGTCTATGCCTCGATATCCCTCAAAGGCCTTCTTGAAAGTGGCGCTTCTTCGAGCCAGCCGAGACGAAAGCTCTTGAGCTTGCCTATAGGTACTTTGCCTAGGTATCTGCGATTCCTACTGAAAATTACAAATAAAACCAGACAAGTGCGAGTGCACGAAGGGTTCCGTACCATTTTCTATAAAAAGGTCAAAGAGAACATGTCCATGTATGGAAGCTCCCTTAAATATAATAATTTTATTTTGTTTAGTTTTTGTTGTTATAACGGCAACAAGGGCGTGATTCACTATGACAGGAGATTCCTTGCCCCGACCTTGTGACGTCACAACGTGTTCTAAATACGATTTTGTCCGATTCCACTTGTCTTAGGTGTGTAAAACGCTTAAATTGGTCATAGAAAATCACCAACCAGGCACGGTTTCGTTTTTACCCATTGGGTAAGGAACCTTAAAAAAGTCTTGTATGTCACTGACAAAAAAATCTCTTTAGTTTCTTTTACGAAGTAGTTTGCTTTATTTTTTTCGGTTGTTTTAATTATTAACCTTTCCAATTCAAACGTCTATGAGTTATTTAGGTTCACTGTAGTAAATTAAATCGTCACAAGAAATAAACAGGTGCTTTACTTTAAAGTATTTTATTTAAAAGTCCTCTACATTTAGAATGACTTAACCTTTAATGAACTCAGCACTGTCTGAAAGGTTTTCAGATAGCTCACATTCTTTTCCCGCTCGCGATTCTGAAACCGCGATAAAGAATCCGAGAAGCGGAATACAATCTCGAATATTCCAAGCTGTAATTCCCTTCATTACCGAGTGTCAGTTTATTAAAACCAACAAAAATCTGTTCCGTATAAAAAGGTGAGCGAAAAGGTTCGGTTTTAAGATCAGCGACAATGTTTTGAAATGTGCGGGCCGGCCCAAATATCAATGTTAGTTTTGACGGCTTTTTTTCATTGGTCAACTTTCATTTTGTAACGTTCGTAAATAACAAAGATGTAATTTGTTTTCATATTTTAGGAGTGATAAGAAACACGAGAGATACTCTTATAGTAGAAAAAATACATATATACTAGTAGCGCCTCGCGTTTTCACCCGCGTAATTCACAAATTGGGAATTCCTGGTTAAAATATAGCCTATGTGTTATTCCAGACTATATCTTTGTGCCAAATATCATCCATATCTGTTCAGTAATTTTTGCGTGCAAGAGAAACAAACATCCCTCTATCTATCCATCCATCTTATCTAAACATACTTACAAACTTTCGCGTTTATAATATTAGTAGGAAAGGTTTTTAAAAATATGCCAATATGCCTAATAGTGTCAATTTGATTTGAATTTATTTGGTACAAAACACAATTCGATACAATTATATTTAATTGCCCACAAAATTTCTTACAGATAATGTTCAATGGGCGGCCTTCTCGCTAAACGTGATTTCCTCCAGGCAACCTTACAATCGACAATAAGTGATCGATAAAGTGTAGACGGTGGCGTGTGCAAGATGTTGTAAATATACATAAATTACTTATTTAACTATTAGTAATAAATATGTTTACTATTAATATTTCTTTATAAAAGAGAATACCGGGTGACTCATCAAGAGATTACTGTAACTAAAAGAGCTACGAAGCTGAAATTTTCCATGTAGTTAAGTATTTTCCTTTAAGAACGTGCGTACTCAGAATTCGGAGATTCATAATTTAATGTAGTTATATCAATGGTCTATAAGTATGAGTAAAGTCGAATGAAATCGCGAGTGGGTTATATATTTTTAAACAATAAGCACTGTCGTGACTGGACTTAACCTTGCCGGTGGCAGTCGTCGCCTCCCGAACCTCACCTTATGGCGGAATAGGGGGAAATTCGTATTCCCTCCTAAATCATACCGAGACAAGGTTAATGGGGGTGAAACGCTGCGGCCTCCGGCGGTCACGTAGCTTAGACGAAATTTAATAAATTCCATCTCTATTACGATTCTTAAAACCCATAAATGCTCTTTGTTTGCTTGGAATATATTTTTTCACGGAATTTGTGCTGCTAATATTGCGCTTGGAACGAAAATGAGATGCGGTCTTAAAGTTTCCTTATAGTCCTCGAAAAAAACGAACGTAAATTGAACTTACTTATGTGTTTTTGGTTCAGAGGTTCAGGCTACGATTTATTGTATTTTTTTTAATGAAGCAAAACTGCTCAATAATATTCTGCCTTACGTCATTTAAAAAAAGACGTACGTACGTATACAATCATAGTAATAATGTCAAAAGTAAAGTGTTTGTTACCTCTTAACGCCAAAACCAATCGAGTGAATTTTTGTAACAGGGAACTATTTTTATCCAAAAAATCATGCTTCATGGAAAAAAATATATCATACGTAATGAAGTAAGCTTTGAACTTCTCTGTTCAAACAACGCATGTAAAGCCGCTATCAGTGACTATGAATTGAATTTTTGGTTATCAATGAAAAATAAATTACCATTAAATAAATAGAAATATTGGTCATCGGGCCATTGGAAAACGGCAGTTGAATTTTAATAAACTTTAATGTTTACCAGATTATAAACCAATTTTCAAATTCAGGTTTACCGGATGATTCCTGTTTTGGAGCGTTCGCGTTCTATTTAATTTGCTCTGGGGTGAATTGAAACTGGGTATTCCATCTGACAAATTAATTATCCTCAATGTGCATTATGCGATTAAAGCATTCCAATTGATACAATTAATTTATTGGTAAAATAACAGGCTATTGTCTTTTTATTAATAAATCAGATTTCGTGATTAATAAACTTATTTTATTTCAATACAAAATGTTGTTTTGTTTTTCTTTAGTTAAGTAATAGTTTTAGCATTCAAGGTAAATTCTCCTATATTGATCCACATACTAGGTATCACTACAAAGTAGCCTGTATATTTTTCCCTATGTATGCTCAGACCTTTAAAACTTCGCAACGAATTTTGAAGCAGTTTTTTAATATAAAGAGTGATTCAAGAGGAATGTTTTAAGAACCCGCGTAAAGCCGGGGTGGGTCGCAGTAATAAATAATTAGCTAAGTAACTCAGTCAATAAGAACCTACATAAGCATTGGCTTTTGATATCCCTGTAAAGGCCTTTATGTGTACCTATTCAGGTTTCAAGATTTGAAAGTGACTACTCAGAATGGACCGATTTGATTTGTAGATCCATTACAAGCGGTAGGTATGGTAAAGTTACTGTAAAGGCTCCATTTGTGTCCTTTCATTATGCCTAGGTATTGGGTCAACTACGATACTATAGTAAAACTTAGATACGTTATTAAATACATAAATTAAGAGTAAAATCACTCCTACTTACTGAATACTGAAACCTTTCGTCGAGAGGGAATGACTATTGGTCCTGTTATAATGATATTTTTTTTTGCAAAAGAGGTCTCTATTATGTTTTTTGAGTGTGTATCCGAGAGGTTAATATTGGGTTTAAAGATTTTCTGAAAGCTTGCAAAGGTTTTTTACTATCTTTTGCACTCGTAAAATAATATAAAATATGGTTTTTGGACACTTCCCTATTCAAGAGAGGAAATTTTCATGACAAATGCCATTTGCAGGAACAATAGTTATTTTTTTATATTTTTATGTTAATAGTGTCATTGATATTAAAGAGATACTAAGACTGAGATCAGATGAAGGAGTCGCATAGATTTTAAAGAGGCTATCGATAAGACTACACTACAATACGAAAATGCTTTAATGTACACCAGAACAAAGAAAAATTACGAAAATACATTACATCAGACAACGAACACACCCCCACTCACTATATACCACTTAGAAGCGATCTTTTCTAGGCACAAGATATAACTTAATCTCTTCCAGATAATATAATTGAAGGAGGAAGAACAAGGAATTCAGTGACGTAGGTAATTGGTCATAAGTTTGTTAATACATTGTTATATAATACTAATACTAATAATATTACTAGCGACCCGCCCCGGCTTTGCACGGTTTTATTATACGTATAAACCTTCCTCTTTAATAACTCTTACCTATTAAAAAAACCGCATCAAAATCCGTTGCGTAGTTTTAGAATTTAGCATAAAAAGGGACATAGTGACAGAAAAAACGACTTTGTTTTATAGAGGTACTATGTAGTAATGATTTCAGGTTTATTTTTAAACAGAAGCACGACGGCTGTATCCTTCTTTGCTACTTTAATTTTATGCAAACAAAATTGCAATGTAAAATCAGGTATGTATTTTCATTAATTAAATTTTCATCCATGGTTTCAAAATCCCCACATAAACTATATGCAAAATAACCGTTTATTTCTCCTCAAAATACTGCAATATTGGGGCTTCTATTTTAAACTAAGGACGTTGATCCGGGGATCGGAGAGCAAAACCAACAAACTGTGTGTAGTTCAAATTGTGCCAAAAGGCTGAAAAACACTTTTTTCATGGGTGAAGTCGCGAGATACGGCTAATATTTTAAATAATAATAATGCTGGACAATGCACACAGCACCATCTAGCCCCAAAACAATACAAATAAAATACGTCCAACATCGTCGTTAAATTCTTCATGGCAGCGTGTTAGCTGCTAAGAATAGTTAATTAAATAAGCATTACCTGTTAAGTAAATAATGTAAATAGAAATGCAAATAATAAAATTTTACCAAAAATTCAATTAAATATTACCATTACTCTACATTATTTCATTGGCCTCAATCAAAACCGGTAAATAAAATTATAATTAGGTAATCTCTGAAAGCATAAATAATCCCACCTACGGACCCTACTCACCGGTTAAATCAACCGTTAAGTTCTGTTACGCCACCAGTAATTAACCTGAAATCGAATGCGATTCCAGCGAACCATTTATTAAAGTGTGCGATCGTGGAGTAATTGAACGACAATAGAGCGTATCGATACCTTTATGCCACATACATAGAAAACACTCAGAATACCCTCAACAAATAAATACCTTTAAATGTTTGATTTAATTTTGGCAGAGGTAGTCAAAATTCATGTGTTTGATGAAAAATCTAAAAGTTTGGCACGTAGTGTAACATCGCGTATAAATCGATCTTTCTGACTACTGGGATTTTCCAAATAAAACTTTCAGGTCTGACCCAAAATTTTAACCCTGTGCATCACATTCAGAGGTTGAACACGCGACCGCTTGACTAATAATGCAGCTAGCTCTATAGCTATCTTATTACTCCGAGGGTCAGTCGCTGGTCTTTGCGAATCAAGCATCAATCTTTGAAACGGATCGTGCAGTTGACTTCACATTAACAAAAGCTTGGGTAACTTTTGTTATCAAGTAAAGCCCTCACTGGGTTGGTAGGTAAGCGGTATTCAAGTAATAGTATATCACTACATAGTATAAAACAAAGTCGCTTTCTCTGCCCCTATGTCCCTATGTATGCTTAAATCTTTAAAACTACGCAACGGATTTTGATACGGTTTTCAAGAGTAAGGTTTATACGTATAATATACCCGTGCAAAGCCGGGGCGAGTCACTAGTTTATTAAAAATTAAGTACTTATTTTATTTTAAAGCTTATCTCAAACCGTGATTCGGTTTGTCTAACAGTCTTTTAGAGCAGTGTTCACCAAAGGACAATCGTACACTTAGCAGCTTCATCGATTTGGCACTTAGATAATAATATAAACTTATAAAATAATTACTTAATTTTACCTTTACACAGCACTGTTAGACACGGATTGTCTACCCCGTCCTGGTTTCAATAGATATCAGCATCTTAGTTTAAGTTCTCTCAAAATAAGTCAAGTGTATGCAAATGTTTAGTTAGGTAAACGAGACACATTAAACTTGCATCTGTCCGTGGTTGTATAGAGATGTCGCGAACTTCCACTGGTGGAAACACACGGAATGACGAGTTTCACATAATATTTAGATAGATAGATAGAAAATGCTTTATTGCACACTCAAATAAAAATAACAATATACCATAAAATTACTTAGACTAAGTGACAATTGGCGGTCTTATCGCTGAAGAGCGATCTCTACCAGACAACCTTGGAAGGATAGAATCATTGGATATTATAATGGGATCTGTGTGCTTTTGTAAGTACCCTACATTATTATAAATACCATAGTTATATTTATCTATATATATTATAAATAACGATATACTAAATTACATATATACTAAATACAAATACCTAACATTTTGCTATACTTACTACATATAATATTTACATAAACTACTTATATACATACATAGGAACTCAGGTTATAGGTATTTACACCTAGTAAAGGAACCTTCATAGTTTTGGAAATTGGAGAAAATTCTAAATTCTGTAGACGTAGTTACCTAAGGGTAAATAATATGGGAAACGTCTCATGATATTATTGATATTATCACGAGCGACCCGCCCCGGCTTCACACGGTTTTATTATACGTATATACCTTCCTCTTGAATCACTCTATCTATTAAAAAGAACCGCTTCAAAATCCGTTGCGTAGTTTTAAAGATTTAAGCATACGAAGGGACTTATGGACAGAGAAAGCGACTTTGTTTTATACTATGTAGTGATGTGACATGATATTATTGATACTATATGATGTTATTTGTTTATTTTTTACTAGCGACCTGCTGTGCGATTACGCTCAGTGCCGTCTTAAGCCTATTCGGCGCCGGGGTGCGGGGCTCAGCCTGCGCCCTCGTTTTCTTTTGCACTGCAGCGTGGCACGTGACCGACGACACACTGCAGTATGGAAGGGGTCCTAACTCCTAGTCAACCAAGAAAACGCAATACACGTAATTTGATTATTTAATTATTTATTAATCTAAAATAGAAGATACGTTTAAGACCGTGAATCGTTGAGGGACGAGGGCATCAAGTTCTGCAAAAAACAGCGAACTGGCAAGAAGTTCAAAGTCTCGGATGAGACTCTGGGGCTGATGACAAGAAGACGAGAAACCACCCAAGCAACTTCGTCAGAAAGGTCAGACCTGAACAAGTGAATTGCGAAGGTGGTAGGGTGTGACCTTCGGAGCTTCAACACAAGCATCATACTCGAACTTAAGCTTCGAACGCACGAAGCTTAAAACGCACGACGGGAGGATCGTATTGTCGAAACCGGAGATCTCGGCCGAGATAGAGGATTTTTATGGCCGTCTGTACACTGCACGCACATGCCCCTCGTTCCTGACGAGACGACCATGATTCCAGAGCCGCCCGGAGAACTCCTATCCTCAGGCGTGGAGCGGGAGTTTTGTGGTGCACTTTTTTAAGAAGGGTGATAAAACTCCATAAAAATTACAGAACCATCACAATCCTGAGCCACATCTATTTCACAAATGGTCATGAATCGTCTCGCCAGGAGACTTGACGAGATACAGCTAGCGGAGCAGGCTGGGTTCCATGGCGGCGGAGGATATGGCATCACAGACCACATTCACACAGTGAGGCAGATTATACAGAAGTCCGAAGAGTATAATCAGCCCTTGTGTCAGTCTTTGTGGACTATGAGAAAGCCGCCTTTGAATCCGTCGAAACTTGGGTGGTTTTGGAATACTTACAGCGATGCCAAGTAGACTATCGTTATATCGAAGTGCTGAGATGTCTTTACGAAGCTGCCACTATGAGTGTCCAAGTACAGGACCAGCAGTTTAAATCCATCCAATTGCGCATGGAGTGAGACAGGGGGATATCATATTCCCGAAACTGTGCACGAGCGCATTGGAAAATATATTTAAGACGCTTGACTGGGGAGGTAAGGGTATTAACATGAACGGCGATTACCTACGTCTCGCGCATGCGATTCACTGATGATATAGTCATAATGGCGGAGTCACTAGAGGAGCTGAACCACATGCTGGACGGCCTAGCCTCATCCTCGAAATTGTTTCCGAGTAGGTACACTTACCTTGGGCAGATTTTGCAGTAAGGTAAAAACAATTTTGAGAAAGAGGAAAGAGGAGGATCCAGCTGGGCTGGGCAGCATTTAGGAAACAACGTCAAGTCTTCTCGTCATCCATACCGCGATGTTTGAAAACGAAAGTTTTCAATCAGATCCTACCCGTAATGACCTACGGAGCTGAGACGTGAACACTCACGGTAAGGCAGGTCCACCAGTTCAAAGTCACTCAGCGAGCTATGGAAAGAGCTATGCTCAGGGTTTCTCTGAAGGATAGGATTCGTAATGAATACATCCGACAGAGAACCAAAGCTATCGACATAGCTCAAAGAATTAGCAAGCTGAAGTGGCAGTGGACTGGACGTATCTCTCGAACCGACACCCGTTAAGTAAACGTGTTCTTGAGTGAAAACTGCGACTTGGAAAACGTAGTGTAGGACGCCTTCCGGCCAGGTGCGATGACGATATACGAAAGACTGCTAGCAGATGCTGAATGCAACAAGCTGACTGAAGACAGGGCGCTAATGGCGCTTATTAGGGGAGGCCTATGTCCTGCAGTTGTCTGATTAAAAGTATTTACGGCCATCATGAACTTCCAAATTCAACTTCAATGACTGTCAAAACAACAGCCGGGGTATGGAGAGCGGAGAGAGAGAATTACCTCTATCCTCTCGCCGCACCCCGGCTGACGACGCCGCCCGCCCGCGCGGGTCCCCGGCTAGTCGGCGCGCCGCGCCGCCGACTTGTAAACGCGCCGCCGGGTTTGGCGGCGCATGAAAACGGCGGCGCGGCGCGTGGCGACGCCGGCGCGGCGCGCACGTCTAGCTGGAACTTGTGAAATACTCGTAGAAGTTCTCTCTACCAAGTTCAATGTCTCTTCTAACTGTGTCGGTGCGAGCGCCCGAACGGCATGTCAAAGGGTGCAATTACTCGCCTATGACAGACGCACAGGTGCCGCGCCGCGCTCCCTTTTCAAATGCACTTACATTTTATTGACTTTTTTTTTCTTTATTTATTATGAAGGAGTTTAGTCAAATTGACTATGTCACTCCCATAGGCACAAAATAACATTTAACACAATAGATCATTTTGCTTCAAGTGCGGGCGATCGGGCGGCATTGTGTCAAAGGTTTCTCTCTTCACTCTCTTTGGATAAGAGATTTTGCCGCGCGCGTGTTAAATTTAATAAAATTGTTATTTGTTTAGTACCTAATAAGAGTCATTTTAGGTTGCACATCACGAGCGGTATGACAAACGCCGAAAGCGTAATAAAATTAAAACAATGTTTATTGTTGATGACTATTTTTTTATATGTAGGTACCTTTTAATTTTGCGCATGTACGTATTTGTCGTAAAATTACATGAAACTGTGTAATGGCGTTAAGTTCAATGAAATATCTAAATATTCAGAGCTCGGCAGGCGCCCCCGGGCGCTCGGCGCCCGGGTGCACCGCACCCCTTGCACCCCCTGGTAAAGACGGCCCTGATTACGCTAAAACCGCCCATCCAAATTGACATTCTAGAGCCATTTCAATAGCCATCGCGCGCGTTTTTTCCATACAATTTCAAATTACGAAGGCCATTAAAAGGGCTTTCATATCCACCCACCCCCTGTCTATACTACCCACCCTAGTGAGTGAGTAGTATAGGCAGTTAGGGTGGTTAGGGTAGTAAGGGTAGGCAGTTAGGGTGTGTAGGTAGACTGTTAGGGTGAGTAGTTAGGGTGGGTAGGTAGAACAGTAAATTAGTATGTGTTGTACCGTCTGAGGCTCATCGCTCCCACAAGTGCACAAGGGACTATCAGCAAGCTTGAATTTACCTATCTTATTTTGGCTAATACTCGATAATGTGGGTAGTATAGACAGTTAGGGTGGGTATGTAGAGGACGACCGATGTGGCGCGGTGGGCGAAGGTCCGCCTGCGACGCAGGAGGTTGCGGGTTCGATTCCCGCCTCGGAACAAATTTGTGCACGATCTGCAGAAATTTGTTACGTTGGTCTGGGTGTTTAATATTTATAATAAAAAAATATCTATCTATGTAGTATATTGTATTAAGTATATCAGTCATCTAGTACCCATAACACAAGCTCTGCTTAGCTTGGGGCTAGATGATGCTGTGGGTAGTAAGGGTGGGCAGCTAGGGTAGTTAGGGTGGGTAGTTAGGGTAGTTAGTATATAGGCAGTTAGGGTAGTTGGTATGGATAGATAGTTATATATATATTAATTAGGGTAGTAAGGGTGGGCAGTTAGGGTGCTAAGGGTGGTTGGTATGTATAGTTACGGTATGTGGTTAGTGAAGGGTGGTTAGGGTAGTTAGTTAGGGTGGGTTGGGTAGTTAGGGTGGGTAGATAGGGTGGGCAGCTAGGGTAGTTAATATAGGCAGTAAGGGTAGTTAGGGTGGGTAGTATTAATTAGGGTAGTAAGGGTGGGCAGTTAGGGTGTTAAGGGTGGTTGGTATGGGTTGGTAGACTGTTAGGGTGGGTAGTTAGAGTGGTTAGAAAGACAGTTAGGGTGGGTAATGTAGACAGTTAGGGTGGGTAGGGTAGTTAGGGTGGGTTGGAAGACTGTTAGGCTGGGTAGTTAGAGTGGTTAGATATACAGTGAGGGTAGTTAGGGTGGGTAGAAAGGGTGGGTAGTAAGGGTGGGTAGTTAGGGTGGGTAGTTAGGGTGGGTAGTTAGGGTGGGTAGTTAGGGTGGGTAGTTAGGGTGGGTAGTTAGGGTGGGTAGTTAGGGTGGGTAGTTAGGGTGGGTAGTTAGAGTGTTTAGATAGACAGTTAGGGTAGTTAGGGTAGGTAGTTAGGGTAGATAGTTAGGGTAGGTAGTTAGGGTAGGTAGTTAGGGTAGGTAGTTAGGGTAGGTAGTTAGGGTAGTATTAATTAGGGTAGTAAGGGTGGGCAGTTAGGGTGTTAAGGGTGGTTGGTATGGGTTGGTAGACTGTTAGGGTGGGTAGTTAGAGTGGTTAGAAAGACAGTTAGGGTGGGTAATGTAGACAGTTAGGGTGGGTAGTTAGAGTGGTTAGATATACAGTTAGGGTAGTAGGGGTGGGTAGTTAGGGTGGGTAGTTAGGGTGGGTTGGTAGACTGTTAGGGTGGGTAGTTAGAGTGGTTAGATAGACAGTTAGGGAAGTTAGGGTGGGTAGTTAGGGTAGGTAGTTAGGGAAGGTAGTTAGGGTAGTTAGGGGGGGTAGCTAGGGTAGTTAGTATAGGCAGTAAGGGTAGTTAGGGTGGGTAGTTAGGGTAGATAGTATAGGTAGTTAGGGTAGTTGGTATGGAAAGATAGTTATATATATATTAATTAGGGTAGTAAGGGTGGGCAGTTAGGGTGTTAAGGGTGGTTGGTATTTATTATATTATTATATTTGCTCAAATAAAAACTGAACGAAAAATAAATGTTATTTAATTTTCAATATTAAAATTATACCTATGGTCGGATTTGAAACATGTGATTTAATAACATATGAATAAAAAATAATATGTTATACGCATCCTTAAAATTAACAACTCAGCTGAAGATGACCACGTGATAGTACTTCTTATGAGAAAATCTTATAATTCTATTAGAAATAATACAGAAAAAAAATATTTCGACGACCTCTGTGACGTAGTAGTAATCATCGACGAAGGAGGCTGTGGATTCGATTGCCGCATCGGGACAATATATTTAGTACTTAATAATCAGTTATCAGATGCAGATGGCAGATGCTGGATGCGGCAAGCTGAAGACACGGCGCTTTGGCGCTCATTAGGGGAGGCCTATGTCCAGCAGTGGACTAATATATGTAGACTGATGATGATGATGATGATGAATCAGTTATCATTATCATTCACAATACACTCTGCTTAGCTCGGGCTAGATAATACAATACAATACAATACAAAAATTCTTTATTGTACACCAGAATAAAGAATTTTTAGTAGTAGGGTAGTATTAATTAGGGTAGTAAGGGTGGGCAGTTAGGGTGGGTTGGAAGACTGTTAGGGTGGGTAGTTAGAGTGGTTAGATATACAGTTAGGGTAGTTAGGGTGGGTAGTTAGAGTGGTTAGATAGACAGTTAGGGTAGTTAGGGTGGGTAGTTAGGGTTGGTAGTTAGGGTGGGTAGTTAGGGTAGCTAGGGTGGGTAGCTTGGGTAGTTAGGTGGTTAGGGAAGGGTGGTTAGGGTAGTTAGTTAGGGTGGGTAGGGTAGTTAGGGTGGGTAGATAGGGTGGGTAGTTAGGGTGGGCAGCTAGGGTAGTTAGTATAGGCAGTAATGGTAGTTAGGGTGGGTAGTATTAATAAGGGTAGTAAGGGTGGGCTGTTAGGGTGGGTTGGAAGACTGTTAGGGTGGGTAGTTAGAGTGGTTAGATAAACAGTTAGGGTAGTTAGGGTGGGTAGTTAGGGTGGGTAGGTAGGGTAGTTAGGGTGGGTAGCTAGGGAAGAGTTGAAGGCTATTGTGGAAGCGGATCCATCGCAAACCACGTCCGAGTTAGCTGCAGGCTGCGGTGTTAGTGATAAAACTGTTTTAATTCACTTGAAGCAAATTGGGAAGATTAAAAAGCTTGAAAGGTGGGTACCTCACGAATTGACTGAAGCAAACCGGCAAACGCGCGTCGACTACTAAATTAGAAGAGCTTCAATTGGAAAGTCTAAGACATCCTCCGTACTCCCCGGACCTTGCTCCAACAGATTACCATTTTTTTCGAAATTTGGATAACTTCTTGCAAGTTAGGGTGGGTAGTTAGGGTTGGTAGTTAGGGTAGCTAGGGTAGTTAGTATAGGCAGTTAGGGTAGTTAAACCTCTCATATGTTATTTAATTTTCAATATTAAAATTATACCTATGGTCGGATTTGAAACATGTGATTTAATAACATATGAATAAAAAACAATATGTTATACGCATCCTTAAACTTAACAACTCAGCTGAAGATGACCACGTGATAGTACTTCTTATGAGAAAATCTTATAATTCTATTAGAAATAATACAGAAAAAAAATATTTCGACGACCTCTGTGACGTAGTAGTAATCATCGACGAAGGAGGCTGTGGATTCGATTGCCGCATCGGGACAATATATTTAGTACTTAATAATCAGTTATCAGATGCAGATGGCAGATGCTGGATGCGGCAAGCTGAAGACACGGCGCTTTGGCGCTCATTAGGGGAGGCCTATGTCCAGCAGTGGACTAATATATGTAGACTGATGATGATGATGATGATGAATCAGTTATCATTATCATTCACAATACACTCTGCTTAGCTCGGGCTAGATAATACAATACAATACAATACAAAAATTCTTTATTGTACACCAGAATAAAGAATTTTTAGTAGTAGGGTAGTATTAATTAGGGTAGTAAGGGTGGGCAGTTAGGGTGGGTTGGAAGACTGTTAGGGTGGGTAGTTAGAGTGGTTAGATATACAGTTAGGGTAGTTAGGGTGGATAGTTAGAGTGGTTAGATAGACAGTTAGGGTAGTTAGGGTGGGTAGTTAGGGTTGGTAGTTAGGGTGCGTAGTTAGGGTAGCTAGGGTGGGTAGCTAGGGTAGTTAGGTGGTTAGGGAAGGGTGGTTAGGGTAGTTAGTTAGGGTGGGTAGGGTAGTTAGGGTGGGTAGATAGGGTGGGTAGTTAGGGTGGGCAGCTAGGGTAGTTAGTATAGGCAGTAATGGTAGTTAGGGTGGGTAGTATTAATAAGGGTAGTAAGGGTGGGCTGTTAGGGTGGGTTGGAAGACTGTTAGGGTGGGTAGTTAGAGTGGTTAGATAAACAGTTAGGGTAGTTAGGGCGGGTAGTTAGGGTGGGTAGTGAGAGTGGTTAGATAGACAGTTAGGGTAGTTAGGGTTGGTAGTTAGGGTAGGTAGTTAGGGTAGTTAGGGTGGGTAGCTAGGGAAGAGTTGAAGGCTATTGTGGAAGCGGATCCATCGCAAACCACGTCCGAGTTAGCTGCAGGCTGCGGTGTTAGTGATAAAACTGTTTTAATTCACTTGAAGCAAATTGGGAAGATTAAAAAGCTCGAAAGGTGGGTACCTCACGAATTGACTGAAGCAAACCGGCAAACGCGCGTCGACTACTAAATTAGAAGAGCTTCAATTGGAAAGTCTAAGACATCCTCCGTACTCCCCGGACCTTGCTCCAACAGATTACCATTTTTTTCGAAATTTGGATAACTTCTTGCAAGTTAGGGTGGGTAGTTAGGGTTGGTAGTTAGGGTAGCTAGGGTAGTTAGTATAGGCAGTTAGGGTAGTTAAACCTCTCATATGTTATTTAATTTTCAATATTAAAATTATACCTATGGTCGGATTTGAAACATGTGATTTAATAACATATGAATAAAAAATAATATGTTATACGCATCCTTAAACTTAACAACTCAGCTGAAGATGACCACGTGATAGTACTTCTTATGAGAAAATCTTATAATTCTATTAGAAATAATACAGAAAAAAAAAATTTGACGACCTCTGTGACGTAGTTGTAATCATCGACGAAGGAGGCTGTGGATTCGATTGCCGCATCGGGACAATATATTTAGTACCTAATAATCAGTTATAGGTATCAGTAAATAGGGTGGGCAGTTAGGGTGGGTTGGTAGACTGTTAGGGTGGGTAGTTAGAGTGGTTAGATAGACAGTTAGGGTATGTAGTTAGGGTAGTTAGGGTGGGTAGTTAGGGTAGTTAGTATAGGCAGTAAGGGTAGTTAGGGTGGGTAGTTAGGGTGGTTAGATAGACTGTTAGGGTGGGTAGGGTAGTAAGGGTGGGCAGTTATGGTGGGTTGCTAGACTGTTAGGGTGGGTAGTTAGAGTGGTTAGATAGACAGTTAGGGTAGTTAGGGTGGGTAGTTAGGGTAGTTAGGGTGGGTAGCTAGGGTAGTTAGTATAGGCAGTTAGGGTAGTTAGGGTGGGTAGTTAGGGTAGTTATTATAGGCAGTTAGGGTAGTTGGTATGGATAGATAGTTATATATATATTAATTAGGGTAGTATGGGTGGACAGTTAGGGTGTTTAGGGTGGTTGGTATGGATAGTTAGGGTAGGTGGTTAGGGTAGGGTGGTTAGGGTGGGTAGTGTAGACAGTTTGGGTGGGTAGGGTAGTTAGAGTGGTTAGTATAGGCAGTTAGGGTAGTTAGGGTGGGTAGTTAGGGTAGTTAGTATAGGCAGTTAGGGTAGTTGGTATGGATAGATAGTTATACATGTATTAATTAGGGTAGTAAGGGTGGGCAGTTAGGGTGGGTAGGTAGACTGTTAGTGTGGGTAGGTAGACTGTTAGGGTGGGTAGCTAGGGTGGGTACGTAGAACAGTAAATTAGTAATGTGTTGTACCGTCTGGCCGTGTGGTGCCGGCTTAGAATTGCACCACCCCAACTCTTCCCGTGGGTGTCGTAAGAGGCGACTAAGGGATATACCGGGGGGTGGGCAGCAGCGCCCCTCTAGAACAACCACCAAACTGCGATCCCCAACCCGCATGCCCAGCGTGGGGATTATGGGCATTACCCCTTCATGATGGACAAAGCCAAAAAACGGCCCCCAGTTCCCGGCCGCCTCGCTATTCCTGGCCATGGTAGCGGTCATGGTAACGGCGGGGCAGGGGGTGCTAGGGTTATGTGAAGTCTGTAGAGAGGGGGAGGACACCGTAACCCTAGACTCGGGCCATCTTCTCTACTTTCGCGAGGGTGATAAAACATCCCAGGGTGGCGTAGGTTTCCTCGTCAATAAGGCCCTCTCTAGCAACGTTCAAGAAATCTCCAGTGTATCGACCAGCTGTGCTATTTTACGCTAAAACCGTCCATCCAAAGTCCATCCAAATTGATATTCTTGCGCCATTTCAATGGCCATCGCGCGCTTCCTTATTATGATGATTATTTGAAATTATTTCAAATAACGAAAGCCATTAAAAGGGCTTTCTTAGGTCAGTATTGAAAAAAAATTGACTTGGTTTATTATACGTGTAAACCTTCCTCTTGAATCACTCTATATATTATTTATTATATTTGCTCAAATAAAAACTGAACGAAAAATAAATGTTAAACCTCTCATATGTTATTTAATTTTCAATATTAAAATTATACCTATGGTCGGATTTGAAACATGTGATTTAATAACATATGAATAAAAAATTATATGTTATACGCATCCTTAAAATTAACAACACAGCTGAAGATGACCACGTGATAGTACTTCTTATGAGAAAATCTTATAATTCTATTAGAAATAATACAGAAAATAAAAATTTCGACGACCTCTATGACGTAGTAGTAATCATCGACGAAGGAGGCTGTGGATTCGATTGCCGCATCGGGACAATATATTTAGTACCTAATAATCAGTTATCAGATGCAGATGGCAGATGCTGGATGCGGCAAGCTGAAGACACGGCACTATGGCGCTCATTAGGGGAGGCCTATGTCCAGCAGTGGACTAATATAGACTGATGATGATGATGAATCAGTTATCATTATCATTCACAATACACTCTCTCGCTTAGCTCGGGCTAGATAATACAATACAATACAATACAAAAATTCTTTATTGTACACCAGAAAAAAACATTACAAAAAGGAACATAACAAAATACAAGTACAATGAGCGGAGATAATGTTATGTGGGTATCCTATCATAATTAATTTATTCATTTATTTTTAGTACGAATCATTTATTATTAGTACGAAAACAGTGACCGTGAATTTTGTTACAGGCACATGGGGCTTGAAGTTTTGTTAGTGTCATCTAGAGAGAAATTTAGAAATTTAGTGAAACTTCGCTATTGCCCGAGGCAGTTTGCGTTTCTTATTCTTTAATCTCCAGAGCAAAAGATCAACCGCCATTTTATTTATGGCTAACCACTTTACACTTTTATTTTTATAATATCTTACACTAGTTTACGGTCATAGAGGGGTTTTAACAGTATTTTATAGTATGTGAGGCGAATTTTCATCACGAATTGCCGGCGCGCTGGGGCTATTTATATGAAAAATTGGTCTTTTAAGAGCTTTGGATATATACATGGAATTATTCGCAATTTAGTGTGTATAGTTACAAGTTTATGTTAAAGGCTTGAGCTTAGACTTGAGAATCTCCCACACGTTTGACGAGTGGCGGTCTCCACTCAAAAACTTGTCGGTTCTTCAACTGACTGTATACCTGGAAAGTGGTAGGCAAATGTGTCTTGGATGGCTACGCTGTGTAATTTCTTCAATCTCAAGTCAGTCGGACTATTTAATGCAGAAGTGAAACAGAGTAAGCGTAGAATAATTTAAAGTTATGACTCAAGTTTCAGTCGAAATGTAGAACTTGACTAAGCTTAGACTATACTATGTTAGTTGTATTAATATTAATTAAATCCTTCTTGTTAGTTGCGTGTCTGCAACTAATTAAACTTAAGATTCAGAAATTGTAGTGTTTTATTTTGTATCAAAATACGATTGGTGTTTACTTTTTTAATTATTATCGTTACTAAGATTTCACATCTTTGTGTATGCTTTTTGTTTGATTTGAAATTAGTTTTATGTAAGTACTTATAAAGCACATCATGCATAATAAATTTTCCCTTGCGTCAAATATAAATGAGTAGAAATTAGAATTTGTTTCTCTAGAAAAAGTGATTTTAAAGGGAAAACTTGTGCTTAATATTTTCATTTTCTATTCTATGTTTTTTTTTCCAAAATAATGTAATTTTATCTGCTTAATAATCGTATGATTTCACGTGAATAAAAGCTAACTTCAAGATACAGAGAAAGCAGTGGTCAGAATCGTTAAGGCCAGTTTCATACCATGTCCATATAAGTAATTATTTCGATATGGAACCCTTGGAAAGAAAGGACAATCTAGGTAGAAAGAGTTGAATCCTTTCACCTTTGGATAGGATAGGTACAACTGGTCCGCTATTGATTTTTGATTCGGACGAGTTGTCCCCTTCAAGTTTGTGTAAGGGTACATCACACACTAGGATCAGTGTTTCCGCGGACGAGATGTGATCACAATTTTGACTAATCCCGTGCCATACTCGTAGCTGTAGATACATAAGTATAAAACATCACAAAATATTGTTCAAAACCCTAAACTCTACAACTAAAGGTTCACTTCACTGCAACAAGTTACCAGCTCCACATCTAAGCTTCATAAACACTGCACCTGTTATTTATTCATCGAATCATAATGACTATATCGCCGGGATTAAAAAATTCAAACACAGCTCGACCTCGTTTCACCTCGCGTGTGAAAGGGGCGTTAGGTTGCACCCCGACTTTTAATTCCACATGTCGTCCACTATCGCCCATATGCCACTGCACTTGTTATTTTGTTCTCACGGGTGTTCCGTTTTGTTACTCACCTACCTGTTACTTAATTGGTAGAGTGGGTTCAATAACATGTTAGCTAGAGTATTGAATGAATGAATATATCTTTAAAGCACTATCAGAACACGATAAAAAACCAAATTTTAATTTAAAACTAATCAAATAGAGTGTTACAATCGGTGGCTTCATCCCTAACTCGATTGACGGTATGGCGTGACATTCTAACACAAAACAAAAATAAATATTTAAGACATATTAAATAACAGTATACATACAGAAACTAAAATTAGCAACTAGAAAGTATTTAATTTCGTTATAAAATTTATTTAAAAGCTGGTTATTATAGTTATTTTCAGTTTACTTGTTAGCCGAGTAGCTGAAACGTTCTTTGTGATCGAATTACTTCCAAATCAGGTAGCCTGTAAGTTACGTAAAAGTAGAAAAGCTTAATAATTCAATAGTCTAATGTTTAAACCTAGGTATATTATTTTAGAATTTTTAAGGTAATCTTAGAATCTATTTATTATAATTATAATTAGAGATTCATTTTGTTGGAGGGATTCTAAATTTTACTGTAGTTTTGGGTTAAGTTGTCTTCATTTGGGGCGCCTTAAAATGACTTCCATAACCAATTTTATTAATTAAGGCTCAAAGACGTTATAAAATCATGATGATAATATATTCTAGCAAATTATCGTGCATGTGGTGCTATCCTATATTGTTATCTGTAACTTAGCTAATCTACCTAACTTAGTTCAGTGCTTAGCTCTTGGTTGACAACCGGGTAATTGAATGACCATGAGAGCTTACTCATGCCTAATTAGACCTACGCTACGTATCATGTCTGAGTTCGTCTCATGCTTGATCTAAATGGACAACCGATTTTTAAATTGAAATCGATTCTTTAACTTGGGTTGGGAACGATCAGCAGAATTCCACTGAATGGTCGTTGGAATAGTTCTGCTGACGAAATGCTTCACTATGACAATGATATTAACAGCATATATATGACACTTTTTCATCTTTTACTTAGGTCAAGTTGTTACCGTTATATCAAATATATTGCACTTCCTAATGTTTCTTTCGTCTGAAGATTGAAGATTCTGCGACGATGCTATAGTCATAGTACAGCGATTAGTTTGTAGAATAGGACCTACGATCGAGCGCAAATTATATCAACTTTGCAGTGCCTTAGTCTTTATTATTTTGTTTACTCTACGTCAACTAACACTCTTCCAACCAAAAATTATAAAAGTTTTCGGTAGTAAAGATGATATCTGTATAATTTACAGCTACTTAAACAAGTTAACGACATCGTAAATAATTTGGTCGATGGTCAGTTTGGTGAAAATAACAAGTCAGTAGAGCTTTATGTGCGCATTACTTCCAAGAGAGGAAGTAAGAAAACTTTTGAAAGGAAATCAAGTTATTCAAACTATAATAATAATGGCATTATTGTTATGCTGTAATAGGGTTCAAGGAAAACTAAAAATTAAACTTTAGATGAAAAAATTAAATTAGTTTTGCTTTACTTCTATATTTCCTTTAGAACTTATAGGAAATTCATGTTATAATTAAAACTAGGAACTAACTAGGTGCTCACTTTGATTTTTATCCACTTCAATATTTTTAAGGTAAAGTTAAGGAGCGAAAAAAGACCTTTACCAAATAAGCAAAACTCTAGCCAAGCATTCCTCTAGATAATCTAATATTTTATACTTAACTTATTTACAAAGAGTAGTTTTGACAATTTGTTTGTTAAACATATTATGACCTGAGAAATATCAATTAGTTATAAATGAATAGATAAAATTAAAAAAGTAAGCATTGATTGGGATCACTCACAAATTCTTAATGTTTGAATGCGGTGAATAAAATAAAAATCAGGATCTGCGCGTTTCTTCAACAAAAATCAAAGCTATCTCTTTATTTCCTTGTCTTAAATTAATGTACCTAAATATATTAACTTTCGTTTATTTAATTATTCGTTATACCTATTAACTACGTGTCCTGTCTAAAGGAAGTAAAGCACTTTGACTTGGTTGATCCTCAGCCTACAGATGCTTGTAAGATCAGAGACGATACAAGCACGCCTCTGATCCCATTAAAATATCTATTGTTTTGATGTTTATTACCTCATCTGGTTAAATACCTGTAGGGCTATGTGAGCGGTATTTTAATGCATTCGATTCGTTTCCGTGACGGAAACGTCAAATTCGAATTCGATACCATTTCTGCAAATCTTTAGAACGCTATTTGGATTTCATATCGAAACTAAGAAACTAAGGATCCGAATTAAAATGGCAAAAGTTTTCGAATCCATTTGTTTAAAATAGCGTTCATCGTCTAAAGTTTCCGATATCGAATCCGAAGGCTGTTCCCATGAATTAAAATACCTCTGCTGAACGGGTCGAGTTGAAAATTAGCTCACATTGTAGTTCTAAGCTTTTTTTATAATAAAAAAGGATTGCGAAGTAGCGGGCAGTTGGTTTTAAAAAATACCTATGTTTGGTTCAACTGCACTGTAGAGCAGATAGATGTATAAAAACGTGCTACAAAATTTACGGACAGCCAACATTGCAAAGCTTTTTAAGTTATTTATACATCCGTGACCAAAATAATTTCATGGCAGTGTTTTATTTACAACTAATTACTCTGATGAATAATAAGTAGGTTTTTGAATACAGCGCATTTCCTATGAACTATCGTTCATGCAAACACATGCATTATTGAATAAATGTTTATTATATTTATGTTGGTATCTATTTTATTAAAATGGCAAAATAGGAATTGGAACCTTTTTTAAAACACTAGCTGGTGCCCGAGTCTTCTTCTGCGCAGGATTAGTGTTTCGAGTATACTCGCGGTTTTACCCGAGTAATCCCCGTTCCCGTGAGAATTCCGGGATGAAATATAATTTATGTGTTATTCCAGACTATAATCTATCTCCGTGCCCAATTTCATCTAAATATAAATAGTTTTTGCGTGAAAGAGTAACACACATCCATACTTAAAACTTTTTTGTTGACAAAAAAACAAGTACCTAAATTAGAAGATAAATTTATATCAATGCTGCTGAATCTGTAAACCAGCAAGTGTATTCTAATAAGCTCCTGAAAAGTAAAAATACCCTGACCGTTTCAGTAAAATATGATTTAAACTTACTATCCATTGAAGCAGGCTTTCAAGAGATTGCATTTCAACGTCGTGCAGTGTCGCCCTGAGCCATATGTTGCAGCTTGAGACTTCCATTCCATTTTATTTACTTTCCTATAATAATGGCCTGGACACATGAGAACAGTATGCGAGCGCGTGAATGAAAATAGTGCATGACCCGCCTTAGATAAGAAAAGTAATAATTTCTTTAAATTAATGTATAAGAACTTAGAAATAAATAAATTTCCTTAGACTTTATTTATAATTCTTTTAATTATTTTTATAGCCTAATTGTGATTTATTTTGTATTAACTCACAATTACGCTATAAAACTATCAATCATGAAATAAAGTATTAGGAAATAAAATGAAATTTACTATTGCACACATAGTTTAGGTAGGTACCTACTCTACGACTAATTAATTATGCGACTACTGACAATTTCGTAAAAATGGCCTTTACCTTAATTTTGAGCTGAATGGATCAGCTTGGAATTAAGATTAAGCGAAGTGCTTTAGTCCATTTAAAATTAAATCTATTTTGGGAACCGTATTTCGCATGTTCTTTATGTGAAAAAAGAAAAATAAACTAACAAAGTGCAGAACGAGCGTTTCTCGGAATAACCAGATGAAACAATAAAATCGAAAACAAATAAAGTTGGAACTTGATTTTATCAATAGCAAGAAGAGCCATCATAAAACAAGAGAACTGCTGAATTGTCGCAGAATAATCAAAAGTAACGCAATTTGCTTATATAAAGTAGGTAAGTACTTTAAGTAAAATTTTAATACACATACAAACTTTATTCCGCTTCCCTCAAGAAAACTATGTATTTATTTACGGTAAAGATTTGGCTTCGATTGACACCAAAAGTCGACGAGCCCGACGACTATTGTCTCGATAGTGCCTACCTACGAGTATATCAGTACCGCCATTCGACATGACAGTACCTAATTCGCAAGGTAGTAGCACTTAGTTCCCGCCACCTAAAATAGGTTCCTATTCTGTTAATTTACCCATTCACATTCATATTTAGAAAGTTTGTACGGATGTTTGTTAGATATTTCTTCACGAAAAAGCTATTGAGCGGGTCGGGCTAAACATGTGCATAGATAGTCTACTTGTAATAAAATATAATAGATTTTTTTCACATAAATCAGAGCAGATCCCGTGGGATAGATATAAATAAATTATTCTGTAAAACAACGCATACTGAACCAAGGGTAGAAACAAGCGTACAATGCGCAAGATCAATACGTGTATAAAGAACAGCTTCAGAAAACTTACTGAACAACAGCTTTGAGACATTCGTCGTCACGTCACACGTTTTACAGTAGGTCTTTGAACTTCTGGAGTTTCTCCGTGTAAACAACGGCGGGAACCAAATGCGCTTTAAGGAAAAAGTTGCATTTGGAAATCAAGTGGCAGTTGGTTCCCTGAAGAGAATCATGTTTAAATGACTGGACTTTTCGCAAAATTTACAAAAGTGTGGATATGTTAAAACATTATTATAAATAATAATTTTTATTATATTTTATTATTGATTGTTTATTGTTCAATTGTTTTTCAAAGTTCTTGATTTATATTATTATCAGTTATATATTTCTGTTATTATAAATTTATATTATTATTATTAAATTTTATAAAACCATAATATCCTAAATTCAGTCATCTAGTACCCAAAACGCTGTGTGGATTGATCAATATTTTTTCATAATTTTCTTTAATATTAAAAATATATAAATATTAAAATTTAATGAGTAGTAGGTAAGTAAGTAACAAGTCACTTAAGTTACTCGTATAAGTCACAAGAATAGCTTTACCGCCTCAGCACAAAGTATTTAGTCCAGTCGTAAACCTTTTACAAGAAAACAATCACGCAAGAACAAAATAAAATAGGAACTCGTTAAGGACTTGTTAAATATATGGGAACAGTATGCAGGAACTTCAAAACCTCTGAGCGAAGGTTCTTGCATACCAACATGACATGCTGCAAATTTGAAAACATGTTATATTTGCCTGAAAATCGATGTAGAATTATTTCACGTTGTTACAGATAGATAGTAAGAATTCCGGTGATAGTTGTAAACTATCATAAAAGTTCAAGATTTTTTGAATATATCTGTTTGTAGGTACAAACAACCGTATTATGGGCTATGAAGCTAGTACACTGTAAATGTCTTTGTACAATAATAACTACATTAATTTACTAATATAATTTCTTTTTATGATTTATATTGTATTTTGCACACTAACCATCGTACGTATTCAAACTTTATTACAAAATAACAGCAGCATACCAAAACACTTGTGACGTGGTTTGAAAGAACCAAACGTAATGGGCTCTTATCAAAGGCAATCTCAGCTTTCCATCGAAATTTTCTTTTCGTTGGCACACAATTAGCTTTGATAGCTTTTTGTACTGCGTCATGGTTGCGTGGAGTTTTCAGTGTTCGAATGGAAGTGCTTTGATTCACTTTGCCTACCATTGTTTTAGTCATTGATTGACAGTCATTGGATTTTTCATTCTTTTTAATTTAATTAAAGCCACTCGCTTTCGTAAGTTGAAGGGTCGGCCTTGTCTCGCAAAAGACCGATAATCGCGCGCTGGGATAAACGTGTTCTTAGGTGCAGATCGAGACTTGGCAAACCGAGTACCTCCGGCTAGATGGGACGACGAGCTACGAATCACTACATAAGAACAAAGTCGCTTACTCTGTCCTTATATCCCATTGTATGCTCAAATCTTTAAAACTACGCAACGGATTTTGATGAGGTTTTTTTAAATAGATAGAGTGATTCAAGAGGATGTTTATAGTATAATAAAACCATGCAAAGCCGGGGCTGGTCGCTAGTTATTGATATAGCAAGCTCGATCTAAAAAGTATTGTAAAACTATAATAAATAACTCAACGTTTTCCTCATTAACTTGAAATGCTTTTAGCAAGCTGCCAATAAATAAAACAAATAACTCTATTATTTCGTAACGTGGCACAGTTTTAAAATTAAAATAAAACAAGAAATATTTAGCTGGGCCCCGCAACACGCGACTACGTGCACGATAACCTAGATTAAAGAAAACAGAATTCATTGAACATTCACCGTATACATATGGAACCTTCTCGATAATAAATATAGTATTATATAGTACTAGCAGAGCCTCGCGGTTTTACCCACGTAATTCCCGTTCCCGTGTGAATTCCGGGATAAAATATAGCCTATGTGTTATTTCAGACTATAATCTATCTCTGTGCCAAATTTAAGTCATATCCGTTCAGTAGCATTTGCGTGAAAGAGTAACAAACTTCCATACTTACAAACTTTCGCATTTATAATATTAATAGCGACCCGCCCCGGCTTCCCACAGTTTTATTATACGCATAAACCTTCCTCTTGAATCATTTTATCTACTTAAAAAACCGCATCAAAATCCGTTGCGTAGTTTTAAAGATCAGCAAAGGGACATGGGAAATAGGGACAGAAAAAGCGACTTTATTTTATACTATGTAGTGATTAGGATGTTTATATGTTTTTTACTTTATCATATATAATTCTACTTACCATTAGGAAAACAATAGCAAAGCCAAAACATGGTCTGTTACATAACTTTTGACATAGTGTGGGTAATGATAACAGGAAAATTGTGCGGTAGGCATTTTCCTTTTGATATCAGTTTCTTGTTTACATCTTTTGTGTCCTTTTAGGCACAATGTTATTTCCCATTATGTGGTTTTTGCGGAAACAGGAAGGTAAAGTAAAAATGTATTGCTTGGGCTCAGCTCTGAAACCCATTTTAAGAAGCTCCTTAATAAGTTGAGCAGGATACTAAATAAGTATATAACTAAAGTTTATATGTGATTCTGTTAAATTCAATTTATTTATTGACATGGATCAATTGAGCTACCTTTAGACTGTTTGCAACCGTCTGCAGTTACCTCAATGGTTTCAATTGTAAATACTAGTTGTAATTTTTCTATTCCTTGCTTGTAATTTTCGTTGTTAAAAAAGTCTTATTTATTTATATTATACTATATTTAACAACAAACATTTCGTCTGTATAATAAATATGTGTATCATAATTTTTTTTTACAATTAATCTGTTTTAGTAAATATTTCAAAATTTAGATTTGAAATAATTTGTGTATAATATTTATGTTAGCATTTTGTAAAGTTTAGTTATGTTTTCGGAACAACTAATATATTTTATGTCATACTAGCTGGTGCCCGCGACTTCGTCTGCGCATGATTAGTATTTCGAGTACTCGCTATTTTACTTGCGTATTTCCCTTTCTCGTGAGGTTTTCGGGATAAAATAAAGCCTATGTGTTATTCCAGCTTATAATCTATCTCTGTGCTAAATTTCATCCAGATCCGTTCAGCAGCTTTTGCGTGAAAGAGTAACAAACATCCATCCATCTATCAATCTATCCATTCATACTTACAAACTTACGCGTTTATCAGTTCAATTCAGTTTGGTTCCCCTGGGCTATACGGATTTTCAAAAATTTCTCACAGCATCACTGAACGACGCGTGTGTACGCGTCGTTCAGATGCTGTGAGAAATTTTTGAAAACCCGTATAGCCCAGGGGAACCAAACTGAATTCCGGGGTAAAATGTATCCCATGTCCAATCGTCCCGAGTTCCATTCGAATTCATTCATTTCCGTCGTGATGCGTGGTTAAAGAATTTTTCTTTCACCCTCTCTCCCAGGGGAACCTTACCGAATTCCAGGATAAAAAGTATCCCATGTCCTTCCTTGTACTATGAACTCAAATCGTCCCGAGTTTCATTCCAACTCATTCAGCAGTTTCGGCGTGATGCGCGGTAAAGGAATTTTACTTTCATACCCTCTCCCATGAGAACCTTACTGAATTCCGGGATAAAAAGTATCCTATGTCCTTCCTCGTAGTATGACCTATAATCATGCCGAGTTTCATTTCAATCCATCAAGTAGTTTCGGCGTGATGCGCGTTTACGATACAGACAGACAGACAGACAGACAGACATGAATGAAAAAAAATACAGTTTTGGCTTGAGTATCGATAATAGAGTGCCCTACAAAAAAAAAATTCAAAATATCTTCAATGTACAGAATTGGACCTATTACAGTTTTATTATAAGCATAGAAAGATAGAAGGTGGGTGGGTATTATTGAATTCTTATTTACTCCTAGTACTTAGTGTGTTCTCTTAGAGAAAAATTCCGTGGTGTCGAGGTACCTATAAGAAGAAATTCCTCGACCACAAATAGAATAACAAATAATGCTGGATAATTCACATAGCGTCATCTAGCCTCAAACATAGCAGAACTTGTGATACGGGTACTAGATGACTGACATACATAGAACAATACATTACATAGATAGATTTTTATTACATAGAAACCCCACTGCTCTGATTTCCAGTGTACTGATAATGACTCTTAGAGAAAGTTATTCCAGCCTCTCAAAAGAACTGCTAGGTCTAAAAGATTTTATACGAGAGAGCTCACAAAAGAGAAACACAAAACAAACCGATCAAAACTTCAACTTTTCCTATTTGTTCACACTCGATACATCTGTATTTGGAATTCATGAACTTTGTACAAATAAACTCGG
The DNA here is from genome assembly GCA_944547425.1 of Eupithecia centaureata. Lineage (NCBI taxonomy): Eukaryota > Metazoa > Arthropoda > Insecta > Lepidoptera > Geometridae > Eupithecia > Eupithecia centaureata. The sequence goes on along the minus strand of OX155676.1, from coordinate 2,763,785 downwards.
GTAAACAACAATATCAAACTATATCTTCCCGGTCTCTCGCGCAATGGCTGCCTAAATCTGTTTTCTCCCAATGATTTGTCCTCAGACGAACAGAATCTCAGCTGGGCGCCGGCCAAATGTGCAACTTGTACCTTTAACACCTTACAATAGACAAAGTCTTACTGCTATTACATTTAAGTCGACTATTGTTTAACGTGATGTTGTTATAACTTTGTAAGAATGTAGCTTAAATTCCGTTGGGCTGCCAAGGTAGTGGCAGACGGTAGGCAAGGGCTCTCGTGATCTCTGCATGAAAATAATATTTTACGATTGCCATAATACCGCCTTGATGGTGTTTACTATAACGGAGTGGTTTTATTTCATTGGTTTACTTTGTGAAATAGTTGAATCTTCTATTGGTTATTGTTTTAGACAATAGCTATCTCTGATTTAGAATTATAGATATTTTTTGTAAATAATGAGATTTATGAATGAAAAGTTATCAAAAACTGATAACAATAACAGACAACAGCAAGGTAACAGCAAGATAACAACTAAAAACCAAAAATAAAACATCATAAAGTATAGTTGCTCAAGCACTACGAAAAGATGTTCTACTTCGTGAACGAATGAGAAACCAATGGAATGATGAATGAAAACTGTCAAAAACACAATATATTCGGAACTTCTACAGCTTACTCTGATGATACCAGTGTCGTAAATTATGCTTAACCAATATTTCTTTAGTTAGTTCTGTTCTGATTGTTATAAGTCATTTGTTTACAAAAAATATTTATGGTTTTGAGTCGTTATACAGTAATTTCTTAGATAATGCGCCCTATGAGGTATTTTGTTCTTTGAAGGTTGATGAAAATAGGTGATTTAAATTAAATTTAACAAACTTTTGTGGAGGAAAGGAGCCAATGTATGAATGCAGGATGTTTTTAAAAAGGTTCTCACTCTTATTGAATATACCTAAATATATTAATAACGCTAAACAACCCACACAGCATCATCTAGAAGCCCCCAGCTTAGCAGTGCTTGTGTTATGGGTACTTGATGACTGATATACTTAATGCAATACATATATAGATATTTTACCATAGAAAACAACCTGGAACAAATATTTGCAGATCGTACAAACATAAAAATAAAGTAAGTAAATTATTAGTTACGTTTAGGTGCGCTAAACGTATAATATAAGTAAGCAAAATATTATCATATGCATGCTGTATATTGTTAAAAATAATGCATATGGCATATCCTACACGTTATAAAATATTTGCAACTTCATTTCACTCGCCATTACCCACAGCCGCGTATTTACAGAGTTATTTAGTACGTGTTCAACATGCGACGTTTTTTCCAGCTTTTTGAATACCGGCTTTACCCGGAATTAAGTCATTTTCCAAAACAAAATTCGATGCATTTTTACACGAACGATGTAATTGTGTTTCGTTTACTGACTTCAAAAAAAGAAGCAGGTTCTCAACTCGACTATATTTTCTGTTACCTAAGAACTATTTCAACGATAAATTGGTACTATTTTATTTTGCTTATTTTTTTTAATGTTTTATTTTTATTTATCAAAATCTGTTTTTGAGTTTTCGTACTTTGTAGTTCGACTACATTGATGATGTTTCCAGTTTTGTTTCAAACAATTTGAAGTCAGTTCATAGGTTTTTGAAACATGCCATATTTTTTTTTATGTGTAGTGACTGAATTAATTCAACCAGCCTGTAGGGACCTTAAAGATGAAGTATATACTTATCCTTACTTGCAACTGTTTGCAACCGTGTGCAGTTAGCCCAATGGTTTCAATTGTAAATACTAGTTGTAATTTTTCTATTCCTTATCCTTACTATAATATATAATAAATGCGAAAGTTTGTATGAATGTATGGATGTTTGTTCCTCTTTCATGCAAAAACTACTGAACGGATCAGGCTCAAATTTTGTTGTGTGAAATTGTGTTTGTTTGTTGTTGAGCTGAAATTGAATAGACGTAGGTAAGATCCTCTGGAATAACACATAGGCCACTTTCATCCCATAAATTAGCTCCCATGGGATAGCAATAGCCTTTAAATGTTTCCATAGAAATAACACATGTGAAGCCGCGGGCAGATGCTAGTTATATACAATATTTTTCGCCTTTTAAAAGATGTTTTTACACGCCAAAATGAATGGATGAGAGGATTTGTTCTGACATCTGACATGAGTTCTGATGTAATCAGATGGGAATAACCCCTTTCCAGGGTTATTCCCATCTGATCATATGATCAGTTTGTGGTTGCATCTGATCTCATGAAAAGTTCCCAACGGATCTCAGATCCGTTGGGAACTTTTCGCAGATCCGTTACTTTTTTAAATTAAATTTAGTGCCAACGGATCACAACATATTTTAAGTGTGTAATATTAATAAGCAAAACCAACCTTTTTCTCTAAGACTTTTTTGTACCTACTTACTGCTTAAACAGTTCCTGACAACAAAGTTAGAAAAAAATAAAACAAACATTATTTCTAATATAAATCAGTCTTACAATTTTATTGCAAAAGTACTTCTTTAAACTATAATTTAATAAAATCATCAGTGAAATACTTTAATATTCGTCAAATATAAAAATAGTACACAAAACAATCTTAAATAATAACAAACAAAAAGGCTTTGATAAAAAAATGCAATCTTAAAATGCTTAAATGTATAAAACTTTAATTCAACAAAATCAACAGCAAATTAATAACGCGTCAAACAGAAAAAATAGTATACAAAACAATCTTAAAAAACTGTGACTTAAAATAAATTTATTATTGGAAAATCAGTCTCATTCTCATAATTATTGTGAAAGTACGTACTTAAAACTTTAATTACACAAATCAATATTAGATATGATATTAAAATTTGGCCTGACTAATTTATGTACTAGTTGTTTGCTTTTTTCAGAACTTAAAATATTTTAATTATAAAAGAGTTATATTTGTAATGGTAGTTAACACTTTAATTATGTAAATACAATCAATAATATGATATTGGCAATGTGGGTATGATATTGGCACTGATAAGACATCATCGACGACAGTGACATAAATGACCGTGCAGATTGATTATGTTCTCGAATCGGGTCCAGGTAAACGAAACAAGGTGGTGAGAGGGGATGGGATTGTCGATGTCGGCAATAATTGTCAAGTAGCAATTCAATAAATAGGTAGGTATGTAAACATTATTTTTATGTTTTTATTTTCAACTCTATTAACAGATTGATTTTGTTTAGATATAGTTCTAACTACTACTGAAAATACTTTTTTGGTTTTATTTTTCAACTCTGTTGACAGGAACTATATTACAGTTAGTAGGTACAAAGAAGTCGTATAGAAAAAGGTTACTTTTGCTTATTAATATTTTTATATTTGACTAATATAGAAGTATTTCACTGTTGATTTTATTAAATTATAGTTTTGAGAAGTACTTTTTCAATTATAAGACTGATTTATAATCAATGTTTTTTTCTAACTTTGTTGTCAGGAACTATATAGGTAGGTAGTAAGTAGGTACAAAGAAGTCTTAGAGAAAAAGGTTGGTTTTGCTTATTAATATTACACACTAAAAATATGTTGTGATCCGTTGGCACCAAATTTAATTTAAAAAAGTGGTTGCAACGGATCTGAGATCCGTTGGGAACTTTTCATGAGATCAGATGCAACCACAAACGGATCATATGATCAGATGGGAATAACCCACTTTCCAATGCGGTATGTTCGATCAGGAATAATATGGGAAAACAACAAACAGAAAACTAGCAGATTGACGTCAAATCTTCCAAGGAAATTTGAAGTATGCCATTATTTTGTTATTTTCAAATTAACAGGCGTCATCCCAATGAGACGTCAACTTCCCTTTGTTCTCTAATTTGCTACTGGTTTCATTACGTATAGGAAACAACCGCAAAACGACGCTAAACGTAAAGTAGAAATAATTTAATGTCACATATCAATTATGTACCAAGATTTGGCTAAGAATCTCAAAAGGCGTACATATGCAGGTTTTGACAGAGCCTACACATTTACTCCCCTTGGAGTCGAGACCCTAAGTCCGTGGGGAACCGAGGTTCTCCGGGTTTAAAAAAAACTGAGTTTCTGGTCAATGCGACGCTTGACCCGAGAGCTGGTGAGTATCTGGCGCAGCGCATCAGCATTGTCATACAGCGTGGTAATGCGGCCAGTGTTTTGGGGACGCTGGACATGGATCAATCGAGCTACCTTTAGACTGTTTACAACCATCTGTTAGCTCAATTGTTTCAATTGTACTAGTATGTTTTTTTCTATAACTTGATTGTAATTTTCGTTGTTATTTAATGTTATTCGTATATTCCTACATTTTATCCCGTTTATGTCTTCCATATCAGTCAAAATTGGTCATGGGACGGGGATATAATTTATAAAATAGAAAACATTGATTCGATTCCTGCTGATGGAAATGGGATTTCACGTAAAAGTCGTTGCATTTTTGAACAATCGATTATTAAGGATCAAATAGCAAAGTTGGACATCATTCGACTATGCGAAGTAGGTACGCTGAATGTTTGAAAAGGGAACCCATTTCAGTCGAAATGCAGCTTAATTAAAGTTTAGCCTTGTCACAGTATAATTTCGGTACAGACAGAAGGCGCGAACTAGGCATAGGCCTAGTACAAATACATACCATTGGATTATAAAAGTTAGTGAAAGAAATCAGTAGAGTCCACCAGTATTTGCACAGACATTTATGTGCAATTATGTCCTGCGCACGTGGCTTTCTTTTGAAATCGCTTAGGAGGACAATAATTTATACCATCATCACCGATAGGCCTAAACACAGTAACCCAAGTAAACATAAAATAGTTACAGACAGGTAAAATATAGATATAAACTCCATTTGTAAATAAAGAAATATTTACTGAAAGCAAAAATCAAATAAATATGTTATACTCCGCAACAATATTTAGGTAGGTAGCCTACGATAAAGACAAGACTGTATTGTTTTCCTCATGGGTAAAAAATGCTGAATATTCTCGACACAATTATTTGCACAATAAGTAACATTTTTCCTTGTGTCTTATTTGTATAAATACTGAAGAGTTTTAAACCAGAGCAACGGCTTTTGTCGGCCAGTGTCTAAACACCTTTAGTGGTGGTCACTTGTGTTCAGGTTTTAGGTAAATTCTGTTTTACAGATCCTCGATCTACTAAGAGTATTTTATACTCAACTGATCGGAAATCCTGTACAATAATCAAGATGTCTAACACCGTTAAATACATAGCCCTGGCATTCATGGCACCAGCCTTACCTCCAGTTGAAGAAGTCGATGGCAAAGTGCGGAATACTACCACAGGATTCGCTGTCATGGCCGGCAAAGTTATGAAAAACCAAATAGCTGCAGCAAAGAAGCCTTTGGACGAAGCCATTATGAATTTGGGATGCAGCCAATCTTCTAACTTGAAAAACCTCATGGGATTAGACTACGAACAGATTCAAAGTGGACCTGAGCTAGATCTTGAGCAACTCAAGCTCACTTTTCTGTCTGACAAGCTAAACTCTTCATTCAAGCTCGGCTCGGTGGCAGAACTGCTCCCAAAGACTATAGGGTACAACCATAAGCAGCCCCTTGTGATCTTCATGCATGGATTTACTGATGATCCCACGCTCTTCAACTTCCCCGCTGTGAACGAAGCTTTTCAAAGTAAAGGCCATTGCAATATTCTGGCCTTGGACGCAAGCTCACTTATACGGTTCATGTACTTGCGTTCTAGCACTTACGTCCGATTCATTGGAGAAAAACTAGGACAGACTTTAGCTGCTATGGTTGAAGCTGGCCTTAGCCACGAGAACATACATCTAGTGGGTCATAGCCTCGGCGCCCACATCGCTGGATTTGCAGGAAAGACTTTCCAGACACTGACCGGGAACTTGGTAGGCCGGATTTCTGGTCTAGACCCAGCCGGACCGTGTTTTACTCATATGGATTCTACTTTGAGACTGGCTGCTTCGGATGCAGCGTTTGTTGATGTCATACATACCAACGCTGGGGTATACGGACTCAAGTCGCCAGTCGGTCACGTCGACTTTTTCCCCAACGGAGGAGCTCAGCAACCTAACTGCTTATTCGAATTCCAGTCCCACAACCGTGTGGTGGAACTGTTTGCCGAATCCGTGAGAAATCCAGAAGCATTCCAAGCTCGAGCTTGCAATGATTGGGAAGAGTTCAAAAAGGAGGAAATGTCGGATGATGTCAGTTTAATGGGTTATGGTTGCAAGCCTGGAACGAAAGGCCTGTACTACCTTCGTACTGGTGACTCAACCCCTTATGGACTTGAGAAAGAAGGTCTTCTTTACGAAAGTGAAGGAATTATAAAGACGGTAAAAAACATTACAGCGAGTGTTTTTAGGTTTTTAGTCTAAGACATCATAGTCCGTGAGTGTCACCTAGTTCTTAATGTGCTTATTAAACTGCTTTTTTCACTACAAACTTGTTTTGATCATTATAGATACCAAAAACACACTGTCTGCTTTAACAAGATGTTAAGAATTTAGGAATTTGATTTACATTTTAGGTTTAGACAAAGAGTGTACATATTGACGACGCTTGAAAGTCAAGACTCGTTTGTTTGTGTTATGCAGTAGGTGTGAGGAGTTAACAAAAATCCAAGCATTTAATTATTAATAAATATGAAATAAAAGTGTGTTGACAAAGTTTGGATACATGGGAGGATGTGTTTGTTACTTCCTCACGCCAAACTACGACCTGAAATTAGATGTACGTCCACATCTGGAAAAACACATAGGCTAACTATGTTTTCATAGAAACAAGGCATGCGCAGCCGCGGGCAGGCGCCAGTTCTTTATATTTTAACTTTAAACAGGCCAAGCACAGCGTTAGTGGTCTAGGATAGAACATGTAACTAGTAGTGCGTAAAAAACAGTATTTCGTGAAACAAACATTTAAAAAAAAAACTAACGTTCAGTTTAATACACCTATCATTTTCAATTTAAATGCTTCTGTAATAGTTTCATTTTGTCTTTTTAAGAAGAGATACATAAACAGAGTTTAGTGACCACTTAGAGCAACTTCTAGAGCAATCTCTTCCTATGCTAATAATCGTACACTTTCTACTGTAATCTGTATTTTTATTTTAGCTCGTATAAGTCTGCGTTTAAGATTTGAACATAAATTATTATTTTGTATTCTGTTTGTTTTATTAATGTGGTACGCATTCGATGTGACGTATTTTAAACGCTTAGCCTACTGCTCTTAAAGATTATTGTAATACTGTGTCCTGCTGTTGAGAGGGAATGGCCCGCCCTCATAATTTATTCCTGCGGGATATAATTCGGCCGGATTTAGTAACAAACGCGCCAACGAAAATGTTTAGAATTTATACAGATTTTCATGTAAGTACCCATAGGTAGAGTTCCCGTCCTTGCTTAGATTTATAATAATCTTAATAAAGAAACCACAGTTCACTCTACGATCATGAGATATTATTTTTATGTGGTCATACGGTCATTCAGACTGTTTAATATTTTTTTTAATCGCTATGTAGGTACAAAAGAGGGCACGTATGAAGTCGAAAAGCGCTGGCACTGCAATTTGATAGGCGGAGAGAAACTACATGGCAATTTGACAGAAAATGCCTAAAATACGCACAGGTTTATTTAATTATTGACGAAATAACATTGCAGGCGTCTGAGAGATCGTGTGTAGAGAGCAGGTAAGGCTTAATTAAACGCAACGTCTGAAATTGATAGTTAATATAAAATTAAAAATGGAAATTAAAAGATTCGAAGTCAGTTTTGAAAAGAGAAAAAGCTGCAAAGTTGCTGCTGTGTTAAGTACAGCCAGCAATTAAAGTAGGTTGCTGAACGGTAATTATATTTCCTTATAAATGGCGGTTGATTAATATAATAAAACTTCTATTTTGATATACTACTGGATCACTTGTCACCGCACCATTTTTAAAATTCCTTATCCTAACTTTATATTATAAATCTGAAAGTTTATGGATATTTGTTCCTCTTTCACAAAAACTACTAAACTCAAGCTTAAACCAGACGCAGAACTATTATACAAGAAGTATATATATGATGTATTGAGTTTGTCACTCTGACACATAAAATGTGACAGCTTACAAATAGCGTTGTCATTATTGTATATCATTTCTAAAGTAACGAGGAGAATGGAAGCAAATTCCATGGCATATCAGTGCTTGCAATAGGATATGGTCAAAAAAAGAGTCTTTTTAAACGAATTTAAAAAATATCAGCGAGCAGGCTGTATATCGGAGCCTATCAAGCGAACTTTAAGTGTCCTACAAACTCGCAACTGAGATAAACAAACCTCCAACTGGCTTGTGCTATGAATATAAATAGATGAATTAGGGCCGAGTGTTGTATGATACAGCGTGTGTGCCTAATTTCATTCAAGCTGAAACTGCCGGGGTTTAAACTATACGTTTTCTCGCGCCTTATTTTTAAAGTAAAAGCTAAGGTAAACTAATGGTCGGTTTTAATTAGGAATATAGAAAAAATCTCTTTAGCCTCAGAAAAAATGCATTCGATTCAAATCCTACTAATATTAAAAACGCGAAATTTTGGAATCAAGGATGGATGGATGGATAGATGTTTGTTACTCTTTCACGCAAAAACTAGGTACTCAACGGATCTAAATGAAATTGGGCACAGAGATAGATTATAGTCTAGAAAAACACATAGGCTATATTTTATCCCGGAATTCCCACGGGAACGGGAACTACGCGGGTGAAACCGCGATTGTACTCGAAATACTTAACATACGCAGATGAAGTCGCGGATACCAGCTAGTACCTACATACTAAGAATTATAAATTAAATTTGTCAATGGCTAGGTTATAACAGTCAATATAATTTAAATTGAATTTCCGCCGTCTACAGGACAAAGAAGATGGATTAACGTGAAAACGTCCAAGTAATTGTGAAAAATGCGATCCCTTTCCGTACTGCAGAGGTTCGAACAACTCTCCAGACAAATTGATATTTAAACCGGCGATTTGAATGATTCACCCATTCTGATTCAATCAACTTGATTGAGTTTTAGATCTGTTTAACCTTTATTGAAAATTAGTTTCTAGAAAATAACAAATTTTGCGATACTGAATGTTTTGTTTGGTTTCTTTGTTTTGTTACTTACTAAAAAGAAATAAGAGATAAATATACAATATGAATATATTATACTTAATGCATAACAATCCACACATCATCATCTAGTACCAAGCTAAGCAGAGCTTGTGTTATGGGTACTAGATAACAATATAAACCTACTTAGTCACCATGGTAACCAGTCAATGTAAATAATAAGGATTACTGGCAAGTTATTATTTGCCTGTTTTAAAAACACGTAACACTTTTGCCGAGAACTGTATTTTTTTAAGTGCAAATTTCAACCTTAACGAAGGAGTGTACAAACTGACAATCAATGTATGGAATCTCAAAATTAATTTTTAAACCTTCGAGTGTACGAAATGCCAATAACCCTTTTCATTATACATAAAAACACCGAGAACCCCGAAGCATATCGTACAAACATTTGTTCCAATGCGGTAATTGAACCCGCAGTCTCCTGCGTCGCAGGTGGAGCTCCACCTGCTATGCATTTGAAAATAAAGATATTTATTCAATGATATTGTATCAACGCAATTGTCGCTTGCGCTAAATGCAACACAATTTCAACGTAAAGATCCCTATTTAAACAACTTTCCAAAGAAGCTGTGCCCTTTCATTAAAATTGTTCAACCACAACGTTTTATGAGATTCGTAAGTCGGATTGGTGAAATAAAACTAATTAAAACGGGTCTGGATCCTTTCGCCTTCGTCGCCTCCAGAAGGGTGTTCCAAGAATACAAAAATAAGTTAGAGTTTCCTTTGAATGTCCGATTCATAGCTCAGTAGCCTTGTGACTTCACAAGCTTTTTAAGGGATAAAACATTGATTTTAGCTTTGGTTCCTAGCTAAAAGTAATAATGCTGGACAATCCACAAAGCATCATCTGGTCTATTTCCACATTTTACCCCCTTTTAGGCACACACCGGTTTTCGTCACCGTAAACTAATGCACAACTGGTACTTGGGAGCCAGAGAAAAAACATGATCGTTTTATTTTTATGGTATGAAACGCTCATATCGATAGCAGCTCAAAACCAATTTTGCCAAAACAAATTAACCAAATACCGATTTAGCAAACCAGAACACAAAATTCCTAACTAATAAATTATCAAACCGATTTAGGGAAACTCAAATCGAATGGTAAACCGCGTTTACCTATTCGTTGTTCAAATAATAAACACATACCCATAATCGATAATATCGATCAGGCTTTTATCTGACATCACCTAAAAGAAAGTAATGATGTGGACGACAATGTACCAGAAAGATCTAAAATACAATTAATCATTATTGTTTTGAAGAACATTAGAGACGAGAGATTTGAGTAAAATTACAACAGAAAGCAGCGTGTAAAGCGTGTTCCAAACCTCAGGGTCGAATCATAACTTTTTGGTCTCACTAACGAATAGGCAAATGGTAAATTACACATCAAAGACAAACTTTTTGAGCCATCATGCTACGCTATCAATCTATACAACATTCCTCATTGAAGTTTCAGTTTCATAACAGTTTCTAAGATAAAAGCTTATAGCGATTGCTTGAAAATGCTTACTTTGCAATCTTGCAACGCTAATATAAAAATGAATTTTAGTTTTTTCCTTTTAATTAAAAACTTTGATATAAGCTCATAATAATGCGGTCTAGTAAACTGCTCAACCTAACAAAGTTATACAATATATAGTTAAGACACCTACTGTTTATTTTATGCTGATAGAAATAAGTTTGAGTTGAAATAAATACATTCTTCTTTAAAAAAAAAAAACCTTTATTACCTAATCATTTTAATAGCGTTATCGTTTTTAGCTTCTCGCATCCAGCATCTTGTATCCTTTAAACTAGACTTCTAAAACCACGCAAGTTTACATCACAGATAATCTAAGAATTTACTATCGCGATAATTTTTTTCTTATAGATTGCACCTACTATGACTTCTCCCGTAGAAACCGGCTAACCATTTCAAAACTATTTCGTAAACCGTCCTTTGATCGCGTTTGCGATTGCAGCATTCCTTTGGTTACATTCCAAAGTTCTTTCGTGTTAATAGTTCGATGGAGTTCGGAGTTCTGTGGCCATTGCGAACCGGCTTCCGGTTTGCGGATGGAATTTTTAAAACCTACTTTATACAAAAACTGTTAATAGGTAGATACTTATATAGATTACACAAGCTTTTATCTACGAATTCCTAGGACGTCTTCTGTTTGTGATGGTAGGATGGTTGATCGGATGCGAGGAAACTGTTCAAACAATGTTTGAGCCTGGTGCGGAATCTTCGATCTTACAGTATTCGTTTGCGAGAGGCTATCTTTGAAGAAGGATGTATTTAGTATTTGTATATTGTATCTTTACTAATGTAGTAATGTATTTAAGTACCTATATCAGTTTTATACCTATATCACAAACTCTGCTTAGCTTGGGGCTAGATGATAATGTATGTATTTTCCAGAATTTATTTATTTGTGAAAATTATTTGTTTTTATACTTTTTTTGGCATAGAAGATGACTAGCAGACATGCAGTTTACCTCATCTTAGAGCCTATACTTTGACCTATGTATGACTTTTCCTTCCATTCCCGAGCTCACATCGCGTGACCGCAATAGTGAGATCTAATTCCGAGGGCCACTTATCCAATTATCGGTAGGTTGACGTGTGTTCTAATGGTTCAATTCGACCAATAATTGTGGCCACTTTTTGTACCACCTTACCACTTATAATGGGTTACACTTACGCTATTGAGAGTTATAATAAGCAACTTTATCAAAGTGATTATTCTACCATCAAAATCTTTATTTTACCGCAAAATTTCTGTCATTCCAGCGAGATCCTACCAAATTTTGTGTTAGTTTTTTTCATTTAAGGAAAAGGCTGCACTAGCAGAATTTAAAAGCCACGAAACAATGAAGAATCTAAGTTCGAGTATACCTATTATATCGCTGTCAAACAACGACAAGTAGTTAGGTACTCTTTATCCGGTAGGAACGTTGAAAGGCACTATAAGCATTTGAGGAAACGAAAACTTATCTAATAGTTTTTAAAAACTCTGAATAACCCGTAGGTAGTAGGAACTCTGTCAATTTTCTTACAACGAAACATACATGATGAGTTTTAGGTTCAAGTCTAGTAATAAAAACTCTTTTCAGGTGTATTTTCAAGCCTTGTTTTTTCTGTTTGTATACTTATATCTGGCGCAGCGCATCAGCATTGCCATACAGCGTAGAAATGTAGCCAGCGTCATAAGGATGCTTCCTACTGATGGTATTGATATGGATCAGTTGAGCTACCTCTAGACGTCACTGTTAGCACAATTATTTTTATTTGCTTCTATTCCTTGCTGGAAATTTTTACTTTAAAAAATGTGTGATACGTATACAAGTGCGTCCTACCCGTAGTGACCTACGGAGCTGAGACGTGGACACTCACGGTAGTTGGTTCACCAGTTCAAAGTCGCTCAACGAGTTATGGAAAGAGCTATGCTCGGAGTTACTCTGAAGGATAGGATTTCTAATGAATACATCCGACAGAGAACCAAGGCTATAGACTTAGCTCAAAGAATTAGCAAGCTGAAGTGGCAGTGGGCCGGCCATATCTAGCGAAGAATCGACAATCGCTGGGGTAAACGTGTTCTTGAGTGGCGACCGTGGGGATGACGATCTGCGAAAGACATCTGGCAGATGCTGGATGCGTCAAGCTGAAGACAGGGCGCTATGGCGCTCATTAGGGGAGGCATATGTCCAGCGACTTATATAGGCTGATGATGATGACGTATAATTAATTTATCTAGAATGTTTAGATTTTTGTGAGATTAGCTTGTTTGCTACAGAGTTTAGTTCAGTAATTTCTACTTCTTGTATTTTCCCAGGTTACACGTTGCATGCCTCACTGCAATATAAGCGGGGCTCGAGTTTAATGCGAGCTTATTCACCTTTATAATTATGGCCAATCTGCACGATTAATTTCCAGCATTATTGCTTAATTTTGTTTTGTTGAGTTTGGAAATTATTTGGGATATTTTATTTTTGTAAAATATAGCTTTATCTTAATCTTGCTCTGTGTTAAGAGAAAGAAAGTAACTGATCTTCAGAAATGGCTAAATTCCATATATTCCGTACGTTATTAGAATGGGACGGAATATTCGTCATAAATTTTAAAATATGTTGGCTATGTTAGTTAGGTATTATGATTTTTAATGTTGGTATTTTTTTCTTCACCTTTACATAAATTGATCTAGTTCGTTACTGTTTTTTCCTGTCCAGCCTAAAGTAGCCGGGAAGAGATCGTTTATAGCGATAAGGCCGCTCTTTATACTTTATCTATAATACAGTATTTGTGAATGAATTTATTTTCTTTCTATGTGTATATAAGTTTATGTGATAAAATAGTTTTCTATTCTATTCTATTAAAATACGGTAAGTATACGGTTTCTTAATGATTATTTATCTCTTGTATTATTTAATAAAAAAATAAATAATTCCGGACAGTCCACACAACATCATTTATCCGCTTACAGGCTGTCCAGATAGGGCGCTTTACGCGCGCTTTACGCGCGAGTGCCCTCGCGCGTTTCAATTTATATTGCGTCCAGATGCGGCGTTTTACGCGCGCTCCTACGCGCGCTTTGTTTGGGAGGGACTCAGGGACAGTTATAAACATGGAGCCAGACAAAGCAGTCGTGTTGTGGCTTGCATACCGTCGATGGAAACGTCGTAAACAAAGAGAAAGTCGGCGATTTAATGTGCATCCAATTCTACGTGACAGAATGACGCATAGTATGTTTATAACATTATACCCAAAGCTCAGAGAACATAACGAAAAGTTTTCTAACTACTTTCGGATGTCGATAACATTGTTTGACGATTTACTAGAAATCATACAAGAAGACTTGACTCCATGTCAAATTTATGTAATACGGGATACTGTTTCTGCTGAAGAAAAACTAGTGATCACTTTGAGGTTAGTAACATTTTTATTATTTTTATTTTTATCTTTAAATTTAGAGTCAATGTAACAAAATATACTTAGGTCTAATTTTATTCTTCAAATAGTCTGAGTGAATTGATGGAACTGTACTCAGAGTAAATTTACTCTGAGTATAGTTCCATCAATTCACTTTCTTGGGAATCTTGTGTAGATGCCGGTGATGGTGTTTTTGGGTTATTGTAGGCAGACGCCGGTGATTGAGTATTGCGTTGTACAGTGCAATAACCTCGATTGCAAATCGGAAAAGTTGCCGGTGAAAACGAAGACGTTGAATGGTCTGTTGCGTTATATCCTGTATCTTCAAAATAAACTCTTTGGCCGCGTTGTGTCATTCCTGCTTGGTAATGATATTGTGCTGAAGGTAGGTGGGTAGAAAGAGTAGCTGAAGATGTATGACACGGGGCTTGTTGACCTTTTTGAAGCACTTTCATCATTTCAATTTTTGTTTGAAGTCTGTTTTCCTCTGGTACCTTAACAAGCTCCTTGTACAATGACAAACAGAATAGTTTGTCATCGTCAGACTCCGTTGGCTTTAATATCTGTGGCTGATTTTCAGGTGCTAAAGTTTTGGTTATAATAGTCAGAAATTCTTCGTCGGCTGCATTCAGTTTTTTCTTCTTTTTTGGCTGGTGAATTGGAGGTCTCATTACATCTTCCCCATCGCCAGAAAAGTCTTGTTCTTCAGCTGCATCAGGCGTGGTGTTGATGTTGCTATCAGTTGTTTTATTCCGTGTCGACCGTTCGAGGAACATCAAACGTTCATAATAAATATATTTGGGTTTGCCGGAGGCTCCTGATCCAGACGGTGCGGTTTTCTTCTTTTTCATTTCTCTAACAAAGCCATCGCGCAACCCTTTCCACTTCTTTTGTAATAAAGTACCTGAAATCAATAAAATAAATAATAAAAGGATTAACCTCCTGCCAACCTGCGTCCTATGTATAGAACTTCAATTAAAAAAATCTGGCCTAAATAACTGATATGAATTTTAATTAATTTCTTTTTTACGTCAATATTCAAGTATTATTCAGCATTTTTTTCAGTAAAACCCTTAACGTCCTATACATAGTACAACTATTTTAACAACCAAGGTTCTGTAAGATTTACATAGGTTTTTCAGGATATTTCAGGCCAAGGATTTTTTTGTGTATCATTTTCATGAATTTAGAACCGTTTAAAAGCTACCCTGAAAAAATCATAAAAATATCTAAAAAAAACTATGTCAGGTAGTCAGGAGGTTAAAATGGCCAAAATTACGAGGGGTGTTCAAATTACTCTCGGTATCGAAACTTTTTTGTTTTTTTGAAACTTTTTTGAGCAAAGAGGTCTTACGAAATTATACAAGAGACAAATTGGAAAATTTCGTCCGAGAACCATAGACAAAATCACTTTACTAACAAAAAAGTTTCAATACCGAGAATACTTTGAACGCCCCTCGTAATATCTATGTACCTACTTATACTAAATAATTTACATTTATTTCCAGATATTTAGCTACAGGATGTTATTTTGCGGATCTGCATTATGCCTACAGATTGGGAAAGACAGATTGGGAAAGTCGACAATTATCGAAATAGTACAGAAAACCTGTTACATCATATGGCAAAAACTACAAAATATAGTAATGAGAGAACCTACGAGAGTTGAATGGGAAGAGATTACAAAACAATTCCAAAAATACACAAATTTTCCAAATTGCATCGGCGCTATTGATGGCAAGCATATCCGTATTATAAAACCCAACGATTCTGGGTCTCTTTTCTATAACTACAAGAATTATTTTTCAACTGTTTTATTAGCTGTGTGCGATGCAAATTATTGTTTTATTGTAGTAGATATCGGCGCGTATGGCAAAAGTAATGACTCCACAATTTTTAAAAACTCTGTGTTTTATCAAAAACTTGTCGAAAAAAAATTAGATATTCCAGACCCAAAGCCAATATCGCAAAGAGATACAACTCCCTTACCACATGTTATTGTAGGAGATGAGGCGTTCAGTCTGTCTGAATGCATAATGCGCCCTTATTGCGGTAAATCTCTAACAACCAAGAAAAGGATTTTCAACTACCGCTTATCCAGAGCCCGCCGTTACATCGAATGTTGCTTTGGCATTTTGGTAAATAAATGGAGAATTTTTCATAGACCATTGAATGTTGACATTGAGTTTGCAGAAAACATCATTAAAACTTGCTGTGTTCTTCATAATTACGTAAGGTTAAGGGATGGTTATAGGTATGATCACACTCTGTACGAAACATCTCTAAATAGTTTGAATACTGAAACAGTAAGGCCTAATGCGAGATCGCGGAATATAAGAGACAGATTCGCTGATTATTTTGTAAACGAAGGCAAACTCCCTTGGCAAGACAAAATGATATAGTAGTTTTATGTAGTAGGTACCTATGTAGTCAAAGAAATAATATGTCATATTAAAAAAAAATCACTTACCTAAAGTTTTTTTCTTTTCGTCGGAATCACCAACTGCACAAAAAATTTCTACTATTTCTTCCCAGTTACTACGTTTTATGTTTCGATTGGAATAATCTGGAGATTCCATATCCCATATCGCAATTCGTTTTTCAATTTCGTCGATAAAATGTTCTGTGTCAAAATTTTCAGTCTCCATTTTTGTTCCAAATACGTCCACTCGCGTTGGAATCGCGCGTACCACTGGACGCAGCAATGGCGCCCGAGTATCTCGACTCGCGCGCAACACGCGCGAGTCGAGAGTCCAGCGCGTTGCTCGCGTTTTACGCGCGAGCAAGGAATCGCGCAGCAGCATCTGGACGGAATGTATAGCGCTCTAGTATCTGGAGAACGCGCGAGTGGCTACGCGCGAGTGCCCTCGCGCGTAGCCACTCGCGCGTTCTCCAAGCGAAGCGCCCTATCTGGACAGGCTGTTATTGACTACAAGTCACGTGATGACGCGCAGTTTTTAAAAGTGTACGTCAATTTATAACATTTTACTACATTATGCACTCGCTTCGGACGTCTACTATAAACTAAACAAACCTTCTAGTGTCTTTTAAATTGAATAGTAAATGTCTATCTCTATTTATAAATAGAAAACTGAGAAACTCATCATCAGATCTCTGTAACTACTAGAGCTATGAAGCTGAAATTTTGCATGAAGGTTCCTTTAAGGACATAAGCACTCACAATGAACTTTTCACAATGATTTTTGGAAATTCTGAACGTAGTTAAAATGGGTTCAATAAGATAGGTATTATCCACGCGAATGTAATCGCGAGCGAGTCAGTAAATCTTTATTAACAAAGAAAATTACAAGCAAGGAATAGAAAAATTACAACTAACATTTACAATTGAAACCATTGAGCTAACTGTAGACGGTTGCAAACAGTCTAAAGGTAACTCAATTGATCCATGTCAATACCAGTCGGAAGCGACCCAAGACACTGGCTGCATTACCACGCTGTATGGCAATGCTGATGCGCTGAGCCAGATATTCACCAGCTCTTGGGTCACGCGCCGCATCGACCAGACGCTTAGTAAATACCAAAACAACACATAGAAATAACTTTTTATCTGCTCACTACATGTATAAATATAAACAATTCAGTGCTAACTACCGTTAAACCTTCATCATATTTCTTACTAACGACTCAGAAGCGAGAAGGTAACGAAATATAATTTACTACTACTCAGCAGTGATTCACTGTATGTAAATTTATAACGGCACGAATGAATTTATTATTAAATAATCGTCGAGCCTAAAAGGCGACGTCGCGTGACGATTCCGAACTAGTTTTTGGTACGAAATTGTTGGGAACTAAACAGGTATGTTTTTGGAAATATTGATTCAGTATAGTTAAGCTGTATCGAATTAGGTAGAGTTCTTCTATGAACTCAAATCCTTGGATTTTTACTGTCGTTTTCATTCCTTCTGGGTAAGCGTGCTCCATCTTAGGCCATTTCACAGGCAGATTCACTTACGAGAGATAGTGACCAAACGCTCGAACATTTACAATAAAAAAAAGTGGTATCTTTGTGATCGTATTTTAGGTTAGGCGTTCATTAATGGACGTAAGCATACCTTATGAGCAGTTTATCATTTCAAAAGTGTATCAAAAATCGTTTAAAAATACCACAAACAAATTAATAAATATCAGTTATTGATACAAGTGGTATATATTCTGTTTTTGATTATGTAAATAAGTAAGTAACTATAGTAATCTATAGAAATAATATGTAGACAAATTGTGAAAACTTTTTCACGATAACTAGGTACTTGTTTCCTTTGTTTTGTGGTCCGTTTTCAAAATTGTATTTGCGCCTTTATTCATTAGGCCTGTCAAAGTTCTTGTTTTTTATTGGTTTAAATGCCACGTTGAATGGCAATGCTAAAGAAAAATAATATATTATCGTAGGTATTGTATTATTATTGTGAAAGAAAGAAAGAGATTGTAAACTGTAGATCTGAAGACATTTCTAGAAACGAGTGAAGGGATGTTATCAATGTTGTACAAATATGTCAACATCTACCCAAATGTAATTGCCTACGTACGATAGGTATACATTCACTCATAAATCATTTATAAAACCCAAAATGGTTATCTACAAGGCAATTGCCTGTTAATAATATAGTAGAGTTATCGATCATTTTAAGGCCCGAAACGCACGGCAACGATTCTAAGTCACGAGTTGGACGATGGGGAACAAAACATAGGCGTTTTACTTATTATTTGTATGGTATGGACATAAATATAAATAAATAAATTATTCTTGGCAATCCACACAGTATCATCTAGCCCCAAACTAAGCAGAGCTTGTGTTATGGGTATTAGTGACTGATAAACTTAGACAATACAATTATATCATATAGATATGTTTTTATTATAGATAGAAATCACCCTTAACGTCGGAATTTATTTTTGTAGATCGTACAAATATATTTTTTCCAAGGCGGGAATCGAATCCGCAACCTCCTGCGTCAAGGCGAACCTTCGCACGCCACAAAATATATGCTTACAATCTCCCTCTGCAGATTGTATGAAAAGTCTGTTCCTTTTCACCCGACTACAAAAAAAGGTGAATGTTCTCAATTCATTTTTTTAAGAATTTCCGATAACGCTTTAATTATATTATGCAGCCGACAATGCCTTAGCCCTAATTAGTGGTAAAACCGCGTTACTTAAAAAAGCTTTTGGTTAATGTCGTTAGAACTTAAGTATTTTGTCAAACAACATAAAGTAGCTATTATTATTTGAAAACAAACTTATAAACTGCTGAAATCTAAATGCTTTTATAATCTAAATGATTTTAAAAGCATTTAGATTATAATGAATTGAAAAAAACTTAAATATTGAATGAGGAAAAATAATGTATTAATAAACTATAATTAATCAAATCACATCTAACTATAATCAATCCTTTTTACTGCTTAAATAAATAATTATTCATTATTTAAGCAGTTTAATCTTTCAATAGCGGGCCTTTATGTGTTGACATGGAAACCCGTATGGGTTGACATTGAAATGTTTGTTACAAACATGCTCCAGCTCGGCAGATCGTGCCCGTCTCCTGGCCGTTTCTAAATGGGAGTCAGGTCATTGGCTGCAAGCACTTCCTTCATATAATACTGGCTCTTTATTGGATCCCGTTACTTTCCGTATCGCAACATGTATTCGGTTGGGCGCAAGGTGTTGTACGCCTCATCAAGTCAGTGCGGTACTGCAATCGAACAGCTTGGTCATCACGGATTATCATGTCGGAAATCTCGTCATGCCAGCCTTAATGATATCATCCAGCGGGCCTTTGTCAGTGCTAATGCACCAGCTATTCTCGAGCCGAATGGTCTGTTCCGTGACGATGGCAAGAGGCCCGACGGTATGGCACTTGTCCCATAGGAACTGGGGAGGCCTATTGTGTGGGACATTTGTACCTTTTAATGCCCTAGATTTAGACAAAAGATGGTGCTTACCTTTTAGTTACTATCCTTTCATCTTAGTGTCACATTTTTGCTAATGAAGAATTTGGAATACCTTTTTTATGGGTAGGCCGATTTCGATGATATTTTTTAAAGCTGGTGTATCATTTAAATTTAATCAATATCAGCAAGTTTTAAGTTTTCCTTAAAAATTGTGCTATTTTAAGACGGTTGTTGGTTTCAGAAAAAAATAAGAAAAAAATAATAATATGCATAAAACACATGACATGAATGTGTTTAGAGTATCTTTATTCAAAAAAGGATGTTCCTTGTTTGTCTCAACTCTCAAATGATCCTTAGTACAAAATATAATGAATTATCACTACATAGTATTAATATTAAACAAAGCTTCCCGCTGTCTGTCCCTGTGTAAGCTTAAATCTCTTCACCCACAATCTGTTTTAATCTATGAAAATATTTGCTTTTGCCCGCGGCAACGTATAAAAAGTAAATAAAAGCAAGTAAATATCTCCGGAAATATTTCCGATACAAGTTTCATCGACGCAAAACGCGGGTCTACGAAATATTTTTTGGTTTGCACAGTTTTCATTTGTTTCAATTTTATCTCTTTTGTTTTCACACTTGTTGATGCGCCTTTATATCTTATACTACATACTTACTTTACTTTTACCTTTTCCTTGTATCTAGTTAAGTGGTTACCAAATGGTTCTCTATTACGTTTAAGTTTGTAGACATAAATAATTTGTTCTTAAAGCATAATGTGCTAAGGTCTAGAAATTTATCTGTGCAAAATTTCAACTCGATCCATCCAGTAGTTTCAGAGTTCGCTCAAACATTTTTACAACGGAAAAAACGTTCAACTTTAAAATATTAGTACGATTATAATCGCTCCGCTGCTCGCTTCGCCTATGCACATGCACGCCTTTGGGTCGAGAGTGGTGGGAAGCGATAGCGGATAATGCTTTAATTGATGGTGGGTATGAAATATGTTTCGAAGATTTGTGCGGGGGAGCGTCACAGCGAAAAACACGAAGGGAAGATTATTTTATTGGACCTGATAATATAAATTTGGAAAGGGGTGAAAAACAAACGGGTTTTTTTTAGTAAAAAATAGCAATGCTTGGTTTTTGTAAACCTTGCCATATTAGTAATTTAAGAATAAAAAACTTTAGAAACGAATTACAGCTGTAAATACAAGAAATTGAAAACTAATAAACTGAAAATAAAATTATTAAATATATATAAAAATATATAAAAAATTGCATTTGATAGCTGATCTACCTTAGTATGCGTGAAGATTTGGAGATTATATGCTTATGCAGGATGATATAGGTCACCTCTTTAGGTATTACGATAAAGTTTTGTGTTGACATACAGAATTTAGAAGATAGCAAAGAGAAAAGGTGAAAGAACGCCGCCCTGTGGAACGCCAGCAGAAATATCAACCAATAAGCACTCATTTTCCATGCGAATACGGTGCCGACGCTTCGCTTTACCACACTCTATACAGCAATGCTGATGCGCTACGCCAGATAATCACCAGTTTTCTTGTCAATCGTCGCATCGACCAGACCTTCAGATATTCGTAAAAACTGACGGAGAGCCTCGGTGTCCCACAGACCTAGGGTCTCAACTCCAAGGTGAACATCAGACCCAGTTATTCCCCGACAAAATTGTACCTCATTCATTTGATCAGTCACATTCAGCGCCAGTCCTTTGTTCCAAGCCCAGTTCGAGAATGGATCGGCGCCTTTATCCTAGCCAGTGTAATGGCCATCGTGATTAGGCAAATTTTTACCGTCCTTAATAG
Source organism: Eupithecia centaureata (assembly GCA_944547425.1). Lineage (NCBI taxonomy): Eukaryota > Metazoa > Arthropoda > Insecta > Lepidoptera > Geometridae > Eupithecia > Eupithecia centaureata. The sequence goes on along the minus strand of OX155676.1, from coordinate 2,741,948 downwards.
AGTCGAGTCGGTAATAATATCTGTAGACGTGCTTGGAATTCTATTTCAGAAAAGTGAGGTAATATGACGTCTATGATTACTCTCCTTAAACTTCATTGTTCTGGGTTACTTGCATTGAAAGATACCTTCCGGATTTTAGTAATAATCAGCATGTGACAATACAATGTGTATTTTCGAACCTTGATCAAACAAAATGTGCGGATATACGACACATTTATCGATAAAGATCAGGATAAAAAAATATATGTAAGTTATCTCAAAAACAAAGCTCATTTTTTAGAATTCTTTTAAGAATTCTTGAGTGCTTACCCGTTCGACCCAAGATTTTTCTACCCATCTTCATCTGGTTTTTTGTTCGTTTCTTTTTAACTAAATGGAGTATTTTATTCAAAGTAGTCTCATTTGAAAGCTAGATAGTTTACCTAGCAAGAAGAAGAAATAAAGAAAAGAAGAAGAAAGAAAATAAATAAAAAAAAACAATATCGTTACATTTTTATTCCATTGGGACTGATTTATGAGATGAAAAGTAGCTTAAGTGTTTTTCCATGGCTAGAACTACGTCTACTAAAATTTCAGCCCGATTCGTTCAGTAGTTTTTGCGTGAAAGAGGAACAAACATCCATCCACACAAACTTCCGTGTTTATAATATTAGTAAGGATATATAATATACATATATTGTAAATACATAAGTGTAGAAAAAGTATACTTACTACTCGGACATAATAATCATTTTATTTATTGTAGCAAGGACTTAGTCGCTTAGCGACCACACCGTCCCATAAAAAATATAAATAAAAACAATAATAAATGTAAACACCTATCAATTACACATTAAATAAAGAGCAAATACAATAAACATTAGAAATAAAAATGTTCCTACTGATAAAAAATAATAAACAATAACGACTTAAGTGCCTAATTCCTAAAACTTTTAACCTATGTATTTCTGCAATTTTATATAGCATTTCGGCTTCACCTGACAAAGGGTCAGCCAAAATGCTATTTATACGGCCGATGATGACAGTTCTGCCAAAGTAAGTTCTTCTCAGACATAATCATTGTACTGTGATTTTATATGCTATAGATTTTTTATAAAAGTATCTCCCTGGCACTGAGCAAAACAAGATTTTTTTGCAACAGTATTCCAAGCGAAAGAAAATTGCAAAACCCTTTCAGCGCCGCCTTACAGAAACAAGAACTAAGTTCCTCGCGTAAAAATAAACCGGAAACCTTTATCCAAAGCGAAAAAATACCTTTCCACTGCATTTGTTCAAATGGACCGTTCATCGTACCTGAAGGGAAGAAAGAAGAAAAGAAGACCGGTAAAAGCATCGCTCGATACGATAAAAATCCCTACAGTGCCGGACGCCACGCGACCCGAAAAATTGTTCGTAATATCTTGAACAGTATACACGTCCTGTAATAATGAGAGAGTGGACATGTCGCCGTCGGATCGTAAAACAGACAATCAGGAAAATGGCTAGGAATTCAAAATTCTTAATAGTTTTAATTATTTGGGCTTACAAAATAAATACCTACGTTAACATGAGTCAAATTTAAAACAATAAAATTATTTATCAAAATAATAAAAGAAATAGGTTTTAAATGATTTTGTCTTCGCTTCCATTTTTTGTTCACATCTTGAATAATCGTAAAATAAATTCACTAGCTCGTCAATGATTGACTTAAGTGTAGTACATGTTTTTTATATTATTACATACATAATAGTGTCGCTGTGGAACTGAGCGACATCTGGCCAAGCATTAAAATCATTGGTGTATTAATTTAAAAACTTATACGACCTCTTGATAATGTTTTGGTTTTTCGTTCCTGGTCAACAAAACAAAAGCTCATTTTTTGGGAACACAGACTCACGCAGTTCATTTAATGCGACATGATATCTAAGTGATATTTAGACAACCGACAACCAGCTCTTTGTTGGTCGTTCGACATCGGCTTAGGAATAGCGCTGCCGTTGTTTAAATCACCTTGCCATTTTGAAAACGGACCTAGCTATTTTGCAAACAGGCTGATTTTAAGATCGAATGGCGACGGACAGACAGCGAGGGTCAACGGCGGCCAAATTGAAGGAGTCCCAGGCACACCCATTGTGTTCCAAACACTCATTTTTATTACCAACCCGCCATTTAATTTTCCCCATCCGAGTTGCAATGTTTTAACTGTTTGTTATGTGGCGTTTTGTAAACGTGAAGGTTAAACTTTTGAAGTTATTTACTGTGTTGTGTGGCGAGCCCGTTTTGTATGGACAAAACAATCTAGTGGTTTTCTGAAATTATCGTAAAAGTAGCTTACCAGACGCTGATTGCTGGTTTGATTTCCACTTTCAGGTAAATATTTGTACTATCTGCAGATTCAGGTTTTGATGTCTACTTAAATGTGTTTGCTGTCTATAGTAAAAAATTCTACAATAATAACAATTCAATAAAAATATGTGCAATTATACATTTAATCTGTATGGACTTTAGGAAAGGCCTATGTCCAGCAGTGGGCTAATGTAGGCTAATGATGATGATGAGTTTGAACCCATATAAAAACTGCTTACTTTGCTAGATGTTGTTTAAAGTAATATTTATTTATATAGTCATTACCGTTTTATTGCTAGTTAATTCCTTTTCTTCTTCTAATATTTTGAAATTGGTAAACTAGTATCAGCCCACGGTTTCACACGCGTTTTGTCTATGGAAAAGTTTCAAGGCACTTCTATCCTAAGGGATATCATTTATGAAATGAAAAGTGACCTATATTTTATTCCAGGGCTAGAACTACGTCTAGTCAAAATTTCAGCCCGATCCCTTCTGTTGTTTTTGTGTGAAAGAGTAACAAACATCCATTCATTCAAACATTCGCTTTAAAATAGTAGTTAATACTTTTAAAACTTAGTTTCTTTTATAATTAATGAGGCTAGTGTAAAAAGTAACAACCACAAATTGAAAAGAAAGAGTAGGATAACAATAATCCAGAAAATAGTCATCCTTCCCGAAACCGCTAATAAATGATCATCCCAACCGCAAAATAATTACACTTCCTATCCTTCCAACACTATTAATCCACCATTTTTCAAGTCAGATCACCAGAGCCCTTGTCAAATTGGATTATGGGCCCTTATAACGTGTAGTTCGTAGATATGTCCAAATTCCACTCGACTCTCCATGTGACATCTTGACATGTGCGGAGTGGCGATAAAGGTAAAGACGGAAGATTTAATAGCCCCATCATGGGTACCTCTCACTTCTACCGGTTTGCGATCAACTGGAAAATTGAAGCAGGTATTTTGATGGGACGGGTGTTTTGTCAGGGAACGTTCCTTTGGGTCACCAATTTTGAAATGATCCTTGTGATTCGACGGAGAAAATTGCATCGAATCTGGAATGGCGTCTTGAGAAATTCCATCTTGAGATTGTTATACGTATAGTATTGAACTCGGAGTGTATTTATGAATTACAAGTTGACCCGACAGACGATATGCAAGTCAGAGACTATTCTTTTGTTAAACTATATAAAACAGATGTCTGATAATTGGACATTCATCAAACGAAGTTTTCTGATATCATCCAATGCGAAATATTTTTTTACAAAGGATTGGAAAACTTAAAATTAAGATGAATGAAATCGGTAAAGTCGCTCTGGTGCTTTGATATATTTTACTGTAGAATAAACTATTCTAATATTAAATATATATATTATTATACTTTCAATGAAGGACAATTCACAGAACTAAGCATAGAGCTTATGTTATGACATAAGAATAAATAATTTTATCTATTCTTATGGTTATGGGTACGAGATGTCTGATATACCTAACGACCCGTATGTAGTGAACATAGTATAAAATAAAGTCGCTTTTTCTGTCCCTATTTCCCTATGTCCCTTTGACTGCTTAAATCTTTAAAACTACGCAACGGATTTTGATGCGGTTTTTTTTAATAGATAGAGTGATTCAAGAGGAAGGTTTATACGTATAATAAAACCGTGCGAAGCCGGGGCGGATCGCTAGTACAATATATAACATAGTTTATTAGAGATATAATAAAGAAGTAGATACAAAAAGTAGACCCGCCACCGACAAACAAGTGTTATTTTTATCGCCACTTTTTCCTGGTCTATATCAAAATTACATAAATAATCGGAACTCGCAAGAAGAGGCAAAGCAATATGCCAATAGTCGGAGGAACAGATGACAAACAAACCGATAAACATCGCATTTTATTATTCATATCAGCATTTCTTTTGACCTGAAAACGCTGGATTGAATATTCTTGCAGTAGTATGAATGTTTTCCTGTGGCACTGATTTTGTTTCCATGGGAAGGAAACTGCGAGTTGGATTAGGACGCAAAGTACCTACAAAATGGAGATACAGTAGTCACAAATACTTTAATATAATAATAATAATCCACATGTACTACTTTTGCTCAAATAACTGTAGCTATATATAGCTATTGATTTCATGTCAAAGTACCTTTAAAATTATAAAATTAAATTTGATTTAGAAGATTGTAAAAAAGACACAATAAAGCATCAAAGTACAGGAATAACCTAATTAATTTCTGTAAATTTCACATTGTTATAAGAATATCTGCGTGTACAGATAAGACCTCCAGTTCAACAAAAACATAAATAATATACGTGATATCTTACAAGACACCTTGTGATATTCCGTGTTTTTTCCGAATCTCCTCCCCTTTTAAGCTTCACATGATTGCTGCTAGCCCTCAGACGTTCTAACACATTAAGGATTATAGCACCTAGATTCCTATATGGGCTGGATTACAGCTAATAATGACACCTCCGGTCAAGCGTTCGGCTTAGGGGCACCGCGAGGTGTGAAGCAGCCATAGGTTTGATAACAGCAATTTTTGTTTGTGTATAATATACTAGTAGAGCCTCGCGGTTTCACCCGCGTAATTCCTGTACTCGTGGGAATTCCGGGATAAAATATGGCCTATGTGTTATTCCAGACTATAATCTATTTCTGTGCTAAATTTCATCCGTTCAGTAGTTTTTGCGTGTAAGAGTAACAAACATCCATCCATCCATCCATCTATCCATTAATCCATACTCACAAACATTCGCGCTTAATATATGAAGTAGGATTTTCAGTTACAGTTTGGGTAGTAAATAAACAGAACAGCCTTTTAAATTTCAGAAAATGTCATGGAAATACTATTACAACACAGAAAATTAAAATATAAGAATAGAGACAATTACTTAGTGTCACTATTTTGTTATGAAACTGGATCATCGAAACCCAATAGTAGAAGTTTGATACGGTTCTGGTTTTAAAAGATTTCATTAATTATTTATTTTGTATCTTGTCCGTTTTTGAAACTTATGTGTAGGAAAGGGTTCAATTCTTCTTTGTGATTAATTGTTCTGTATAGGCCTCGCGTACCAACCAAATAGAAAAGCTAAGAATCGATTTTATTTTTACAATCGACATCGCTTAAATGATAGCGAAGTTCGATTATTATGCTTGGGCTACATTAGCGGGCTACCGTGAATATTCGTGTTAACGCGATGAATGTGGCTAGGTACATCGTGTCATCGCGCAGTATTCGGGCGAAGACGATGTATTACCAGGGAACTGTCGGTAAACTGGCGTGGAGCAAAGGGATTTTTACAGACAATATTCGCTCGAATGGCTACACCTACGATTACCGCCTACGTCTCTGCTGCACAGATGGAACTGAACAACACAATCCGGTACGATGCATAGCGTCAACTCGACACGAATCTTCGTTAGTTTTAAAGATTTAAGCATACAAAGGGACATAGGGACAGAGAAAGTAAATTTGTTTTATATTAAGTAGTGATATAAATGAATAAATAATGCTGGACAATCCACACAGCACCATCCAGCCCCAAATGTTTAGTTCTTTTTGTTGACACTAAACATCTTTGTCTCTAGAACCGAGTATATAGTCGAAGCGAAGGTGTGATTATTCCGTATAATCCGATCGATTCGCGGTGGGCTTCTCTAATCCCGTATCGTATAACAATACCCATTGTTTTACTACTCTGTAAGTGTATTACGATACGTACCTTTGATCACCGGAGATCTGTTTAGGATAATCTGGTTTGAACATTACAGGGAATGCCACTAGCTGTTACGGGTGTTTTGATATAGTCGAACTAAACTTCCAAACGAACGGATTGAGTTACGTGGTATAACTTACTAAGTAAAACTTATTTGTTTGAAAATTGTTTTAAAATAATCATTACTAAAATTATAAATGAAAGTTTGTATGAGTGTATGGATTTTTGTTCCTTTTTCAAGCAAAAACTACTGAAATTTTGAATAGACGTTCTTGTCGTCGAATAACATATACCCTACTATTCACATATACAATTAGTTCCCATGGGAGAAATAGCTCTAAAAATAGCCTTGAAACGTTTCCATAGAAATAATGCGTGAGGAGCCGCGGACAGATGCCAGTGTAAAATAATAATGCCAACATTATTCAGTACTAGCGGCTCATCCCGGCTTCGCATGTGTTTTTTTTATTTAGGTATTCACGAAAACAATTATAAAGAGGAAAGATTTATATTACTTATTGTATGTTTTATAAAGAATAAACTTAAAAGCTTTTTGTTAATATATCATCAGCATAGATGCTTAAAAATCGAAGTGTTTTATTTCTATAGACCTTACGGAACTTAAACATGTCAGAATGCTTGTCAGATCCTTTATGAAGAGCCACATAAAACATCCAGTCTTCCGCTTGACGCATCCAGCATCTGCTTTTGTTCTTCTGCATGTTGGAGAGTTTCCCAATTTTGCCGAGTCTTGGTCTTTACTGAAATGGTTCGATTTCGATTCTCAGAACAGTTTCACAACGAATAGATACTTCAGAGAAACTCAGAGCGAAGCTGTTTTCACAGTTCGCTGAGCATCTTTGATCTGGTGGACCAGTCGTACGTTACTGCTGCTTTGTAGATTGAACAAAGACATCTATTGGAACGTTTCGTTGCAGAACGAATACATTCGATGGGGAATCTCAAAGAATTAGCAAACTGCAGTGACAGTGGACCGGCCATATCACACAAAGAACCGAATTAAAACCGCTAGGGTAAACGAGTTACTCAGTGTGGACCGCGATTCGCCAAAAGTAACGAAGTCAGGTAACTGTGGCACTCATTAGGGGAGGCCATGGGAAAGCATAAGTTTAGCAATGGACGTATATATATAGGTTGCTGATTGTAGTTGTTGGTTGTGGTATTAGCAGCGCATAGTAATCTATGCACTGCTAAAACCAATACTACCACAACCTACCAATACTACCACAACCTACCAATACTACCACAACCTACCAATACTACCTCAACCTACCACTACTAAGCTTCTTATCATCAACATCTTCAGCCTATTTTAGTCTGCTAGTCCATAGGTCTCCCCTTATGAGCGCCAGAGCACCCTGTCTTCAGCTTGACGCATCCAGCATCTGCCAGCACTCTTTCGCAGATCGTTATCCCACTTGCTACGCGACTACGCTTCTAATCCTTCATATTTTAGTGAGTAATCTAAGAACGACTAAGTAAGCAAACTCAAAAAATATGCATAAAAGCGAAATTCCTACACTATAACTGACTCATGATTCTTTGCAAGTAAACTAAATAAGTCAAATGAAAAGCTCATAAAATACCGTTTTTTCACAACAACAGTGTCAAAAAAGAAAACACCCTTTAACGAAGCATCAACTTGCAGGTCACGCACGTTTAAATTACTCCAACGTGCACTCTCCGCATCCAGTTACTGTTCACTCGAGTCATACAGATACATGACTTCATTTTTATTATGTATTTCTTTAATTATCCGAATGCTAACTAACATCATACGACCTAAATAGATCATTTTGAAAATCGAATGTGCCTTCAAGTGGAAATCAATTTTTTTAGTCGACTTTAATTATCCGAATGCTAACTAACATCATACGACCTAAATAGATCATTTTGAAAATCGAATGTGCCTTCAAGTGGAAATCAATTTTTTTAGTCGTCGAAATTGCCTGTAACAATGTCAAACTGATCGTAACTAGATCAAAGAATTATCAAGCTGAAGTGGCAGTGGGGCGAACATATTTCTCGAACAACCGATAACCACTTGGGGTAGGGGCTGGGGTGGAGACCGCGACTCGGCAAGGTCGGAGGCCAGGTGGGATGACGATCGGTGTAAGACTGCAGGCAGATGCTGGATGGGGCAAGCTGAAGAAAGGTCGCAATGACGCTCAATAGGGGAGGCCTTTGTCCAACTGTGGACTAACATAGGTTTATGATGGTGATTCGTTATAATGTTTTTTTTAACCTTTATGTCACTAGCTTTACTCTCCTTTTTCGTGTTTCTTCTTTGTTTCTGTATTGAAACTGTTTTAATATCATGTGTAAAAAAGGAACAAATAAATTGATTTTCTTTCTTTCTTTCTTATGATGATCAAAACTTGACTTAGTGTATTTTGGGACGTGTAAAAATCCAAGACGGCGTCTCTAATGTACTATCCTTTATTTGAAGTGTCTCTACATGAGACTCGGATAAATCTACCTTCTTCAAACGCAAAGATTGCAAAGCTTATACTTTTAACTTTTCAATGGCTTGCCCTCTTGCTGGTCCTTATCGCCGCAATAATAAATGATCGCACAGGGCAAACATTATGCGTTGTCACGCGCGGGTCAAACCCCGTAATGAATGCGAACGCAGCTTCGCATTTACTCCGCAAAAATCGACTTTTACACTGTAAGCAAAGCTTTGATTAAAAAATATGTTCTTATGTTTAATATTAAATGATTTCTTCAACCCTCGCTTTACACACACACAATAATATATTATTACCTTTATTCTAGGTCTTGGTCAAGTATTATTTCGTTTCCATTAGATTTTATGTCGGAAACACATAAGCTAAGCAGAGTTTGTGTAATGGGAACTAGATAAATATATAAAACATGAGTACCTAGATATTCGTGGCATTTATTACATTATTACTATAATTATTACAATAACAAAACTAGTAATTACAGCTTGTATTTAAATTTATAACCTACTCCTAAAAATATAAGCCGTCACCAGAAGATTTTTTTTATTAATATTATAAACTTCTTTAGAACACAGTCATTATTTAAAATATCCAAGGGTATTGATAGCGTTTTTTTTAAATATCTTTTTTAGTCCCATGACCACGACAGAGTGTAAACCGGTTGAAACTTCTAGAAATATAGGTAAATAAACGCAATGTATACCCGAAAATATTTATCAACATTATAGTCTACTGCTGGATACAGGTTTTACAGAATTGCGCCATAGCCTTTTTTTAACTTTCACCATCATAAAAATCTTGCAAAACAAGTATTTATTGTTTATGTTATTTTTAGCTTATAACAGATTCATCGAACAAGACACTAATGCCGCGCCATAAGGCACTTCAACAACTTAGTTAATTATGTATAGATGTCACATTAAAGTACCTACTTACTAATGTTCCAAAATACAAATGTAGATGGGTAATAACAGGAATTACCGTCCTAATGTCCTTCATAACTTAGCGACCTACAATATTGATAATATTGTATTTATGGTGGACATCAGAACACTTTTCCCGTTACTGTGGGCATTTTAGTAAATTCTTGTTGGAACACTTATTTCTATGGGCGTTTACTCCATTTGTCGGGTAGGTACCTACTTGTTGAAATTCTAGAATAAATGGTAGTAGCACTCTCCAACTTGTAAAATGTTTACGTCTTAAAATATCGAAAATCTGCTTTTTATTGTACTTTTAATGCGTAGGCTTTTAGAATCCGTGATGTTTGTTTGCAGTTGCATTACGCCGTACCTACGTTAGTTAAATTCATCATAACATTGTATTACAAAGTCGCATTCTCTGTCCCTATATCCTTATGTCCCTATGTATGCTTAAATCTATTCCCTTTCCCTTGGAAATTCTGGAATAAAATATCCCATGTGTTATTCCAGACTATAATCTATCTCTGTGCCAAATTTCACCCATATCCGTTCAGTAGTTTTTACGTGAAAGATTAACAAACATCCATTCATACTTTTGCGTATATAATATTATTAGGATTTTGTCGATGGAAAATCAAGAAAAAAAATTTTTGACAACAGTTTTGATCATAAAAAAAAGGTTTGAAAAACCAGCCGTAAGTGATTTTTTGATTAAGAATTCCTAAATGCTTAAATTATTAAACACATATTCCTATTTCTTCATACTTAACGCATTTTATAAAGATCTCTATATAAAACCTCTTGTTTACTGTAAATTGCTAATAACATTCATGGTTCTGTAATATATTAATATATTTCTCGTTGGCCATTACTTGCACCGGTGTAGGCGAAGGTGATTATGGAAATAGATGAATATTGTAGGTTACTACATCCAATAAAGTATTATATGTAGATAGGGCTTAAGTTCAGAATCGAAAATTAAGTTCTCGTTAATTTACTTGATAGATAACAGTTTTGTCGTCGCGTACAGTCCATTTTAATATGAAAGAGACAGCAGCATAAAAATATTGTATTAGTTATAAGTAGATTATTGTAAAATAGGCCTTTACTATGTTTTATTAAGATTCAAATACCTACTTACAAAGCGTTGGGTCAATTGACATTGATTTTGACAAAATATACGGAAGAATACAAGGCTGGATCTGATTTGGAAAACAAGTATTTTCATTCATTTCTAGGGCGGTTCCAGAAAAACAATAAAATTAAATCGATCAGGTAACTGGGTCTAGTACCATTTGGTCAAAGTCTACACACGCTGTCTGTGTTATCAAAAACTTTGATTTTTGATAACAATTTTATATTTTCAATTGTATATACTAGTTGTCATTTTTTCTATTCATTGAATGTAATTTTCGTTTTTAATAAAGTTTATCATTAAAAACCTTGATCATTTTGTTTGACAACCTGGAAACGCCTGAACCGCGATTTTTTTCAGAACTCGCCATTGTTTTTGCCATTTGCCGATCTACCATTTTCAATATTTTTTTTGATATTAATAATTTAAGAAGCATTGCAATTTATACAAAAAGTTACTGCGCGAAAACAACAAAATAAGGAATTTATCCTATTTACTATATAGGTACTACAATTTAGTATACGTAATTTTAAATTGATAAAGATAAGAATTCTAGAGGTAACTAACTATACATGAGATTATATGTCAAAATAAATAAAGGGGTCTAAGGAGGAAAGTAGGGAAGCAATATTAATAGGAAAAGAGCCCCATTATTCTAACGTCATTCAAAATTGAGTTTTCTCACCATATAGAGATAAAATTATACAACCAGGCCTTCTTAGCCACGAAATTAGGTTAAGTTTCACACAAAATAAAGCTGCTCAGGAGCAAACTACAAGCTTTGCATACTCTCTACTCAAGAGCTGAAACACTTTACGCGTTATAATTTTTTACTGTCGAAAAATTGGGTGGTCTTGTTGGCTCATCAAAGCTATTTAAAAAGTAACGGATATAAAAAATAGTAATCAAATTAACGAAATAGATTTTCTTCCAAGCAATCTATTCATTAGCATAAGCACCGTTGTGCATCGTTTGTATAAAACAAGCATAAAACTGCATAATCCAGTCAGCAACTTCAAGCCGGCGACTTTATGGCAAGGTCATTAGTTAATGTCATAGTGTTAGCACTAAATTTGAAAAACGGAACTGTTTACCGGGGCCTGGCGAGGTGCCAGCCTGTCGTCTACACCTGGGCTGATTGCAGTGCACATTTTACTGATTGCTCAATGGTCAATAATTCACCGCTCCGATCTGACTGATAGTTCCACCCAGCAGGTTCACAAATCTTCCATTGAATGACTGCGTCCTAGACTCGAATTTCACATTGGAAAATGGAAAATCATTATCAGAGTATCTAGAGCCGTGATCCAGCGTATCAGTCTTAAACAATACATGTTCGGGGATAGTACAAGGTCCTAAGCTAATTTCTGAACACTACCATCGTTAATGTGTACTTAAATTATTTTTCTGTTCGTAATAATTTTGTTATAGCAAAAAAATTTTTGGATTTTGCTACCTCTTCAATCTTCATGCCAAAACAATAAAGCGGATCAGGATTTGACGTAGTTGGATGGGATAAAAGATAGGCTACAATTATCAATTTTCACGCGGGTGTAGCCGTGGGGCGCAATTAGTTTCAACTTATTATTGAAAATAAACTTAGTTGTTACTAAGTTTATTTTCATAAAATATAGTAGCAGAGATTGTAAGGCTCAGAAAATAGTACCTATACGACTAGATAAATTTGGTTATATTTTTATTTCAACCACGCACTACTAACTCTCGCTAGCGGCTTCACTTGCTGTTTGCGGGGATAAAAAGTAGCTTATGTCCGTCCTCGGGTTACCGTATATCCTGCCAGCATACTTTGAACGTACAATCTTAACTTCAAGGTAGGTTGTGTTTATTATATTATGTCTAGATTTTTACGGTTGTTTCTTTTATTTTTGCAACACAGTTTTTTAAAATACCTACCATAGAAGGCAAAGATGCCCAGAAACTGTGATTCTGTTTTTGAAAAATAAACATTTTCTACGTGGATTAAAATATTTCTATTTTAATATAACACTGCTCGAAAAGTTACTTTTCCTAACACAAGCTAGGAAGAACGTCATTGCAGGCGTACTAAAATGCGGTGTGTAAATCTCTAGAGAATATCATTTTTCTTGCATTTATCTGGAGCATGGCTTTAGAGAAAAGAGTATGTAATCCATTTAGAAACTGTTATTTTTTTAATTTTCTTTGAAAAATTCCGAATCATCCTGTAGTTATTGTTATTTTTACCTTAGATCAAACAAAAAAACTTTCACTCCAAACACGCCATCTGTCATCGGTTTTCTCCGTTTTCAGACCAATAAATTCAAAAAAAAGAATGAAATGAAAATCGAGCGAGTGCCTACTAGTACTAATGTTATTTGAGTTTGCAATTTGAATTTACTCCAGTGATTTTAAAGACTCTAAAACAATGATTTTTCTCGTCGTAATATGCTTAAAGCACATATACAAAGGAGAAAAAGCCATTCCTAACTCGTGTGTTTTAAGGCTCAAATGACATACACGTTAGAAGTCAGGCACTTTCTCACGTTAATGGAAAATATACTATTCTTCGAAAACACTTAATGTAGGTTTTTAGGGTTCCGTACCCAAAGGGTAAAATGGGAACTATTACTAAGACTCCGCTATCCGTCTGTCCATCTGTCACCATGCTGTATTTCATGAACTCTGATCGTTAGATGGTTAAAATTAAACAGATGATGTATTTCTGTTACCGCTTTTTTAAGAAATACATAAAAATAGGTAAATAATCTGACAAATAACCGTAGATATTTATAATAATTATATTTATTTATATTAGGGGAGGTCTATGTCCAGCAGTGGACTAATATGGGCTGATGATGGTTTACAAAAATGTGTGATCGCGTGAGCTTAAAAACCTTTAAAAACTAATAAAATTAATATTTAAGTGGCTCCCATAGCAAACATGATTTATTTACCGTTTTTAGTAATAATTGAACGGAACCCTTCGTGCGAATCACAATTGGCCGGTTTTATTTATACAAATTTTATGTAGTCACAAACAAAATCTAGTACGTAAGACTTTTTTATTTTCATTTCAACATGTTCGAGTTTCCAAAGGCACTTGTATGGAAGGTGTCCTCTTGGCCAGGAGCCAGTTCTGAGATCCGAAAGCTGAGGTTATTGCGTTTTAAATGGTACGTTCACACGATGTCATGTGGCGAACCGGTGATTTTATTGAACTATTTATGGAGGCTTACAAAGATTCCTTTTCCTGTGGCGCTTGGCCAATGTTGTTTCAACTACAAATGGTTTAGATGTGAATAGAATTTAAAATAGTAAAGAGAATTAAGAATTGGCTACAAACACACATAGGAAACACATACTATTATTATTAAGTACATTATAAAATGTTAGAACAACTACGCATTATTTTTTATCATCATCATCAACTTGTCCACGGCTGAACACTCTCTAATCAGCAGCATAATGATACAGTGACTGCAATCTTTCGCAGATCGTCATTCCTGGCCTGGGGGCGTTCCACACTACGTTTGCTGCGTCGAGATCTCCACTCTATAAAACATAAATTTAAAACATTTAGTAGCTATACATACTCCTCTTCAGTTATAATTTTGCCCTCCCTTGACCTCTTTTTTTACCTGTATATTAATGTAGAATTATTATTAGGATTACTAATATAGAATTAGCATGCATTATTATACTATACTAAACATTTACAGTGCCCTACACGGTACATTATACTATAGATATTAAGACCATATCTATCGACATGGATCAATTGAGCTACCTTTAGACTGTTTGCAACCGTCTGCAATTAGCTCAATGGTTTCAATTGCAAATACTAGCTAATTTTTCTATTCCTTGCTTGTAATTTTCGTTGTCTATAGTACGTCTTAGCAAATATTTTCGTAGAAATTGAGGAAACAAAATCGATGAAATACTGTAGTTACTTTATGGTTTTGACAGCTTTCATTCATCATTTCATTCTTTTCTCGTCCGCTTTTGAACTTATTTTTTTATCTTTTTTGCTGCGCGTGTGATTGTACTTAAATTATTAAATAAATAATGCTGGACAATCCACACAGCATCTAGCCCGAACACTGAACCGATATGGATGAAACTTGACACAGAGATAAATTATAGTCTGGAATAACACATAGGCTTTATTTTATCCCAGAATTCCCACGGGAACGGGAATAACGCGGGTGAAACCGCGAGGCGCTAATAGTATCTAAATAGTGCACATACCATAATATATTGCCGTTACCGATATTAGTTTTTTTATTATCGGCTTTTGTTAAGCTTTCACACAAATGTCTTAATTTACAGAAATATTTTAGCGACTTGAACCAAGTCACTTGACCTTCACACTTTACTTAGCTTGAGGCGAAAAACAAAAAGCTTTGATATTCTACAAAACATAATGGAATCAAATCAAATAATACTCTCAGATCTTCAATAGTATTAAAGCAACCGACTCAGACCAAGTTTCCAGACCACAATTTTACAGCTAAAATCCAAGGTTTCGTAAATTCACCCCGCAACAAAGGTTTACGCAACTCAATATTTCTCATAAATAAACGTATTTTCGATGCTAACCTTACGGCACTGGAAACTGCTATGTTGGCACTGCCTACGACAAATTAATAGGCTATAACATAGGATATATCGTTATTGGCTTACAGGTGTCTCTGCAAAAAGTTTGTAAGGGAGTAACGATGGTGTAACTTTGGCTTGGGCTAGAAAAGTCTAAATGCCAAAATACTGGATTAAACACACTGCAACTTTTGACCGCAAAATTAGCAAAGCTTGTGTTGTTTGTACTATATAACTGCTATAATGAATAAATTGAATGAAAATGATCGTATAAATGTTTTTCTTGGGCGGGCTACGAACGTGCATATTTCTGCTTTGTCCTCAAAGCCATCGAGGTCATCGATATTCAGTAGTGTTTGTAGAATTGAGAATAGACGAGACGCGAGATTTTGGAAATCTGTAGATCGAAAATTAATCAATTCAAACGCAATCTGCTACGAGAAAACATACGCGTAGACGCTCTACGACGTAGCTCGTAGCATTGCTTATCTTTGACATGCTTTACTTTTTATTTTTGTTTATTTTGTTGTTTTTGTGTTGTATGTATTTGATAAAGTTCTAATTTAATTCTAGTTAATAATCTTATTTAATTAATGTAATTGGTTGTGTTGACCGTATTAATTAAATTAAAATAAATAAAATTGCTACACTTCTTGTAAATTAAAATCTGAGAGTGAAATTAAAGCATAATGGTGGCACTAAGCGTACTGAAAAGTGGACTAAAAACCTAGGTATTATTCATCAACATTATTAGCCTATATTTGTCCACTGTTGAACAGGCTTCCCCCAAATGACGTCTCGAATAGCGGATGTATCCTGTACCGTCCTGTCTCCGTTCAACTAAAGTTACGTTTTTCTGTGGATTTCTGTATTCCGGATTACATTCCGTAGAACTAATCAGTAAACAACTTGCCTAAAAGAAAATATTATATTTAGTTCATAGTGTGAACTCGGCGAAGCTAAGGTTTGGTTCTCATTGCTCTAAGGTTTTCTTGCGGCAAGAGTAAAGCTCCGGAAAAATCAGAACGCTCTACAATATGCTGTTACGGGTTTCGCGGACAATAGATAGTGGTGGACTACTTGCAATTGTGTGTGAAATATTATCAACGCAATACAATCAGATTGTTTATTACAGAACTGACGTGTATGAAAAGCGTTATGATGCTTTTGAATCATATTCATATCCTCGCAAATCGTCAATCCACGATAAAATGGGATAGAAACTTAAAAAAAGGTATGTGTGCGCTTTTGAATCATTTTTGAAACCTTGCAAAACAACTATGAGCGAACGATCGATGACCTTTTCGATGTGAAACAAAAGCGGTCCAATATTTATGAAATCTACACAAAAAAGTCGATGATACACACCGGGTTGAGTAGATTGGCCATAAAAATATTTTAATATCGCAGTCGACAGTGTTTTGTCTACTTGTCACCGGCCGACTTTTGTGTCTCTCCATTACTTTGAAAATGTTCCATCCTAATTTTATCGCGCGTGGACTACACTTCGATGAAGTTATAATTTTCAGACAGTTTCATGTTTTTCCACATTAATCCGAGAGGTTATTTTTGGCTAACGTCCAGATGCTCATCCTCTGGCAACCTTTTAACCGGTAATTACCCATAATTCATAAGTTGTGGTACTAAATGGGCCCATAAGTTTACCGGATTTGTCGTTATTTGTAAATTGTTGGGCAAACAATGATTGAGAATATTTTTTTTTATAAATCTATTATAGTAACAGATTGCATTAAGAAAATGCGGTTAAAAAAATCAAGTGAGATCCTCAGCCAAATCTTTTGCTTCATGGAAAATGGGAAATCGCGTAAGGTGTCAACGCATGTGGCGTACCACACAATGGACCACCTCGACTCCCAAAATATAGCCTTTCTTTTTTTAGATTTTAACGCTTTAAATTTAATAAATAACTAAGCAATTCCCAATCTATAAATTATTTAGCCTCCCAGAATTATAATTATACTCAAATATTTGATTGATAAAACCACAGTTTTACCCACCAAATGAACAAATTAGTGGTTTCCTGCTAGAGTTTGCATATATATAGAGATTTATTAATAGTGTATTATTTCAATTTAGGTCACTTTGAAACCCTTATTTTTCCGATCTCGTATTTGTTTATTAGAACCAGTTAATAAATAAATATTTTTTTTTTTGTTTATATTTCTAGAATTCATTACGTTACACATTATATCCGCCAACAGTGATCCCATTTAGACTTAACTAAGTTAACTTTTTTACACTCTAAAAAAAAGGTGTTTATTAATATATTAAAATTAGAACGTAATGTTAAATTTACTTAATGTATTAATTATAAGCACGAATGAATACACATTGCCGGGCTCATTCCCAACTTTAAATTAAATCTTAGCGTGGCGCGAACTTTGCTAATACTCAGTTGGTATTTAAATAAAACATCTAAAATAGCAAAGATATCCTATAAATATATTAAATATTCACAGCTTTATATATTTTATTTTGTGCTCTATTCATATTAAGCTCTATATTAAGTACCAATTAAGATGATTATAGTAAATAGACTCCTTTATGATCATGCGAAACTGTTGTTAACGAGACCACCAATTGTTTCACACTATAGATGTAATTAGTATTATGCGTGTTTGATTGCTTTGATGTTGCTACAATCGATCTATCTAGCGGATATATATTTATACTGTACAAAAAGAAGGGTGATTTCCACTCCCATATGTAGGAAAATCTAAAATCGTTTTTCAACTAGCTTTACAATTAAGAAATCACCTAAACCAAGCTCATCATGACTGTACGTCGAACCTAGTCTGTTGTTTTCCAGAGGGCCTAGACAAAGTACCATTATTGACAAATAACTATAGTAGAAAATGCCAAAAAAGTAAAGGAAACACTTTGCCATAGATATGTCACTTGATTTAATGCTATCGAAACATTTGGAAGACAATTTACCTACATAAATTAGGATGCAATCCGGGGATCCATAACTGCAAACGATTTTACTTCTATATAAATGCAATTGGCACTTTTCACAAGTAATTTCAATAAGTCTTTTTTAATTTTCTTTTTCGTCTTTTTGTCCTTTGTCTTTCGAACTATGCTATCGTTTAAAATGTTATAATATATTATAAGGGATGACAATTGTGGAAATAGAATATATTATTATTGTAGCGAATGCTAGTTAGCTAGGCCCAAAAGTTCGCAGATACCTTACAGTCATAATAAATTCGTCATACGTTTTTATTGCACAACAAACTACTATTGTATGTTTCGATCATTATGATTTCTTTCTCCTCAGCTTTCCATTCTAGGTTTTAAAAACATTCCTATATAATGTAATATCAGCCCCAGAAATATCTTTTATGGTGGATTTTTCTCGACATCAAGGAATTAGTGTCGAATAATTTATATTTAGTCGGCAACTTGTTGTGGAATTATGTCGGTGCTCATCTTTGATCTCACTTTATGGTTATTCGTTTTAGTTAGTATTTTTATCAAAAGACATGAAAACCCTGTATATTCCAATTTGTTTAAAGAAGCTTTGGTATAATTTTTCTATTGAATGACAAAATATTACTAATACAATAAAGGCGAATGTTAGTATCTTTTTAATATCCAGTTAGTTTTTTTCTCCGGTTTTTTTCTCGGCAGAATAGATTTAGATAAAATTAGTTACTAGGTTAGCCCATATTCTGGATTTATCCGTTACTTTTGATCCTGGAAAACGCAGTGTTCCCGTGGGATGATTTAATAATTCAAATATGATTATCAATGTAAAACCGCGGGGCATAGCTAATTTGCAATAATGTTACACTTAAAATTAATCCCTTGTGTCATAAATGCTTTTTACTTTTAGTTCATTTCTCGTAACTAACTAACTACATACTAACTAATAGAATAACGTGTGGTAGCAGAGTTGCTATCACAATATTATCAGAAATACGAAAGTTAAGATGGATGGATGATTGTTACCTCTTCACGCCAAAACCACTAAACGCTCTGGGCTAAACTTAAATATACTTACGTAGATTTAGGCGTCGTCCTAATTGGGAGCGATCGTACGATGACACGATGCGTTCTCGTCGTGCGATGAGTTCAAACATACAGATTTCATCAGAGTGTCTTATTTGAACCTCGCAAGTAATCGTGCGATCACATAAAATGCTTAATAATGATCGTACGATGCCTTTGATCGTGCGATCATGCAATCAAAGTAACAGATCTCTTTTGAGTGTCCTAATCGGTTACCAACGCGATGCGTTGACGCGCGAGGGGCGTCATCATCGTCGACGGCATCACACGATGGACATCGCGCGATGTATTAGGACACCTATTAGGTCATCGCACGACCACTTTGATCGTGAGATGAAGAACGCATCGCGCCATCGTACGATCTCTCCCAATTAGGACGCCGCCTTAGGCCCCGAATAAAATATCGGCTAGTTTTTATCAATTTTCACTCCGGTGAAGCCGAGGGGCGCAGCTTGTAATAACACAATGCTGAGGCGGAAGCCATTTTGTAGGATTTAAGTTTTCTAATTAGGATATCAAGTAATCAACCTATAGTAATATAATCCTATTGATATTAGATAATGAGAAAAAGTAGTGAGACACAATTTTAAATGTTTCTAATAAAGATATTTTACTGTTCTTCTAAAGTAGTAACTACTTCTTACATGTACAAAGCAATTCCGGTTTCGACTAGTAAGCCCTACTAGATTCCTTTAAAATTTATAGCCCATACAAAAAATACTGCTGAAATGAAACTGAAATAACGCTGATGTAACGTAAGACGAGACTTAAGTACCTATACAGTAAATTTTTATGAAGCATAAAATATAGACGTCGACTGAATACAATAACAGGAACGTAAGGCAATAAAAAAATAGTTGACTTTCTTTTTATATTGGGTAACAGTGAGTATGTTTGTTTTGTACAGAATGTAGCGGTGATTCCCCTGGGAACTGTATTTTCTGGTTTATGGAATGGTATTTGGAATCTGTCAATAATTTGACATTTGTATCCAGAGTAAGTCGGTGTAAGTTGATGTTGGAAGGAAAAATAGGGTATTTTCTATTAAATAGGGTCAAGTTTGAATGGTATTTCAAAGACACTAACTTATTAGACTTGATCAAGTTTAATATGTGACTGAAGAGCTGGTAAATATCTGGCGTAGCGTATAATCATTGCCATACAGAAGGGCAATTTAAAATTGTAAAACTTTCTATTGAGAGGACTATTGAACTTTCTTGTGTGGAATTGGAGCGACATATCGTTGTGTGTGTATACCGCCCTCCTGACGCAGATCAGGTTGCTTTTGAATGTACTATGGAAGAAGTTTTGCTGAAAGTATTTACTTGTAGGAAGGATCTCATTGTTTGCGGTGACTTTAATATAGATATTTTATCAAATCCCCTTGCCGACAGATTGCTTAATTTATTCAAGTGCTTTAGTTTACAACATCTTTTTAATGACCCCACTAGGGTAACCCAAACATCTGCCACCTGTTTAGATAATATTTACTGTAGTCAAACTCCAACCAGCAAAGCAGTAACTAGGCATTTCCAATCAGACCATTATGGTCAAAGTGTTAATTTTAGCTATAATGATAGAAATAATGTAGAAAAATATACCTGCAGGCCAATAACAGAGAACCGTATTAAGAATTTTCAAAGTAGAGTAGAACTAGCAGTATCTAATATATCTTGTTCTGATGACCCCAATGAATTATTTTCCACACTTTTGAATGTCATACACAAGGAACACAGTGAAGTATTCAAACTTAAAACATGCACAGTGAGAGATAGGGTCGGATTTGTTGATTGGGCCACTCCGGGTATTTATAAAAGTAGGAATAGACTCTATGACCTTTATGCTTCTAGAGAAACTATGTTACATGATCCTGCGTTTCTATTGTATGTAACCAACTATTCTAAAACATTTAAGAAAGTCTGCAACACAGCCAAATGCCTGTTTTTAAAGAATGTTATAATAAAATCATCTAATAAAGTAAAAGCAACATGGAGACTAATAAATAACGAAACAGGTAAATCAAAGCCACGTTATAAAGAAATAAGGTTAAAAATTAATAATTCAATTCTTATACATGAAAAAGATATTGCCAATGCTTTTGATGCATTCTTTTCTGCTATTCCTAAAGTTGTTACCCAGTCTCTAAACTCCTCAGCATCAATGGCTGTTAAATTTTTAGAATCTTCAGTTGCTAGATGTAATGAGAGTTTTATCTTTAGTTATGTAAATGCTAATTATGTAGTGAAAACCTTTAAGTCAATTAACATTAAAAATACTGAGGATCTCTGGGGTATATCCACCAAAGTATTAAGTTCAATTATTAAGGAAATGGCTCCTTGTTTGGCCTATATTTTCAATAGCTGTGTCGACGCAGGAATTTTTCCTGATCTCATGAAATATAGTAAGCTGGTTCCTCTTTATAAATCTGGTAGCCACACTGATCCGGCCAACTACAGACCTATTTCAATACTTCCTGCTATGAGTAAAATTTTTGAAAAAATTATTCTCATCCAGTTGACTTCTCACTTCAACCTTAATAGGTTATTCCATGAAAACCAATTCGGCTTCACCAAGGGTAGATCAACAACCGATGCTGGTTCAGTTCTGTTAAGGCATATATTGGAGGCCTGGGATAAAGCCAAAAACGCTATTGGTGTATTCTGTGACCTTTCTAAGGCTTTTGAC
This sequence comes from Eupithecia centaureata, assembly GCA_944547425.1. Taxonomy (NCBI): domain Eukaryota; kingdom Metazoa; phylum Arthropoda; class Insecta; order Lepidoptera; family Geometridae; genus Eupithecia; species Eupithecia centaureata. Next base: position 2,720,046 of record OX155676.1, on the reverse strand, counting down.
TGTGTTGATCACAGTACATTAATTGAGAAACTTAAACATTATGGAATTAAGAAAAAGGCACTGGATCTTATGAAATCATATTTATCTGATAGAGTTCAAAAAGTAGAAGTTGGTAAAGAAAGATCTACGGGCTCAAATATTGAATTAGGCGTACCTCAAGGTTCAATATTAGGTCCCTTTTTATTTTTAGTTTATGTAAATGATCTTCCCTTTCTAGCAAAAGATCTTTGTGATATAGTCTTATTTGCTGATGATACTTCACTAATTTTTAAAGTAGACAGAAATAAATATAATTTTGACGATGTAAATAATTCGCTGTCACAAATACTAAATTGGTTTACCGCCAATAACCTGTTACTTAATGCTAAAAAAACAAAATGTATAAAATTCATGTTACCAAATGTTAGAGAACTCCCAACTCAAATCACGTTAAATAATGAGATTGTTCACTTCGTAGAATCTACTGTATTCTTGGGGTTGCATATTGATTCATCTCTTCAATGGCAACCGCAAATTGATGCTCTCGCGGGTAGGCTTAGTTCAGCAGCATATGCAGTGAGAACAATTAGATATCTCACTGATCAGGACACAGCTAGGTTAGTTTATTATAGTTACTTCCATAGTATTATGTCTTATGGTATTTTGCTGTGGGGACAGGCAGCTGATATTCAGACTATCTTTGTTCTTCAAAAAAGGGCGGTGCGTGCAATTTATAAATTAAAGCCACGTGACTCATTGAGGGAATTATTTAAAGAAATAAATATTTTAACTGTAATTTCGCAATATATTTATGAAAATTTAATGTATACACACAAAAACAAGAGTAACTTTTTGAAAAATTGTGATGTTCACAATAGAAATACACGAAACAAGAACAAATTACACATTCCTTCATTTAGATTACGAAAACTGGGGAAATCATTTATGGGTAATTGTGTGCGCTTCTATAATAAGCTTCCATCTGAAGCAACTGAACTTTCTATTCGTAGATTTAAACAGTACATAAAACTAAATCTTATCAAGAAGGCATATTACTCCATAAATGATTACATCAATGACGTTAGTGCTTGGCCAGATGTCGCTCAGTTCCACATCGACAATAGTATGTAATTATTTATAAGGCAAACATGTATTAGACACATAAGTTTTACACATGCTAGTGGTTTCTATTTCGCCTCTTCCACTAGTGGACAAAAAAATGGGGCGAATTAAATTTGACTTGTCTAAGTGCTTATTTTGTAAGCCTAAAGAAATAAAGATATTGATTATTGATTATTGATTATTACAATGTACCCAATGTCTCGAGGACGCATCCGACTGGTATTGATATGGATCAGTTGAGCTAACTCTAAACTATTTGCAACATTTCAATTGTAAATGCTAGTTCTGATATGTTTCCATTCCATTATTGAAATTTTATTTGTTAATAATGAATAGTATGGACTGGTTAAAATTTTTGTAATTTTTCACAATTTAATCACGTGATTAAATTGTGAAAAATTACATAAATTTACAAAAACTTGATTGCAATTTTTAGGAAATAAGCATATGGTTTTCCCTGAGGCGCGAAAAACACATTTAATTCCAATAAACATCTTCTCATTTCCAACATAAACAGTTAATTCCTTATATGTCTAGGGAACTAACCATCTGTGCTATAAGGGGATCCCCCGTCTTGAGTGTATAACTACCATATAGTTTGACTGATTGTAGAGCACAGGATTTTCTTCAAATGTAAATAAGATGACTGCTGAACTGATCCCTGAATCCTTATGGAGTCCACACATAAAATTACAAAACTACTGCCAACTGCCTTCAATTATAAATACTACCAACTGCTTTCAATTTTAAATTAAATTATAAGTTAATTATTATTATTATATATAGGTACTTGCGTGTCGCGGTGTGTCGGGGCGCGCCAGAAGCATATCGGTTTCATACATTAAGTATGGTTAGGGACATACTTGTATAGCGTGTCGTGTCGCGACACGGTCTATCGTGTCGCAGAATGCTAGCCGCCGATTCGCCGATTGCGCCAGAGCGGTGGTGGGGTTTATGTCGCGACACGTAAATATGTTTCCGCCCTAACAGGGTACTGTCTAGAGGCGTCTAAAGAAAACAAATTTAAAATAAAATTATCGAATTCCTCAGAGTCCGTTTATCTTTTTGATATTCCTTGGTGTTCGTGGTACAACTCTACTCTGCGTTCTGGATAATAGCCCATTGAGCCACATAGAAAAAAACCCTAGATTTGAACTTCGATTACCAGCGCCACCTATGGACGAGTAGTGTAGTAATTTTCTAACATTTTCCACAACAGTGACATCTTGACTAGGTTTTTCAACAAATAGGTGTAGGCACTGACCTGTATCTTGTCTTGTATATAAACAGTTCAGTGGGTGTAGGTAATGCATTTTATTCCACCAAATATAACACTAATCATTTTTTTAATAGGTTATTTAATAAACATCCCTAAAAATTAAAGCCTTTGCATGATTACTAAAATTTTATTAACACTCCAGTCGATACAAGTAAACAAATGAAAACGAAAACCAACTTCCTTACAGACTAAAATAACTGGTAGGTAGTAAACCAGTCAGTTTTCAATTAAAATAAATAAAAGGACTCCAAGTTTTTCTTTATTTACACAGTGATCGTAGGTATTATAGTTAATTATTATATATAATATTATGAAGGTCGTGATTGTTGTTTTCAGTATTTTAATTTATAGATGTAATTTTCTTTTAGTTCTTTATCTTAACATAACCTAAAAGTAGGTAAAACTCTATTATTATACGTATCTACTGTTATAAATGTGATAATTATTAGGCACACTAATTAAACCTTAATTTTAAGTATTTCTCTGTAAGTGAGTTGTAATTCTTTTGAGAAATAAATATCTTCAACCATAAAAGTTTCTCAAACTTGGCGTGAGTACGTAAGTTATCAATACTGAGCTTCATTCATTGAAGTAACTAAGGAATGAATGGAATTCAATTCAATCTAAATTATTTTAAGGTTGGTGTCCTGCGAAAATTATCTTGGCTCTGTTTCCGGTACCCTGTTTATTGAAGTAAATATTGTTTGTTTTGAATTAGTGATATTATTTCTTATAAGATTGACTGGAAGAGATCGCTTTTAGTGGTAAGGTCTCCCTTCAAACTTGGTTTATTGTATGCAGTAGGTATTGTATGTTTTTTTTATTGTAAGGTAAAAATATAATAAAGTTTTCAATTCTATCATATTATCAAAATGAAAGTAAAATTTAGTCACAACTTTGTTAAATCCCTAAACTTAAAGGTTTTCTGAAAGAAAACCCTGAAAATGAGTAGTCTTTTACATAACAAATAATACATAGCATGTACCTACATAACCTATTCAATAAATAAATCAATGTCTTTATTTCTTTAGGCTTACAAAATAAGCACTTAGAAAAGTCAAATTTAATACTATAGGTACATAATTATCAAAATAATATAAGAAATAAAGTGATAATTGATTTTCAGTTCGCCTCACTTTTTTGTCCACTAGTGGAAGAGGCGAAATAGATATTAGATAAGGATATGCTATGTTTTATTGTGTCTATTAAAGGATTACAAGATACATGATTAGTCATTTAAATAGACCGTAGGAAAACGCGTTTCCTAAATACTAGACAAAATTGTGTGCGAAAGAAATTGACTTTCAAGTATATTTTCATGTAAGTAATTCAATATTTTTACCCCTCGGGTCCCGTAAGATCTGAGATTTAGTTCTAGTTTGACAAAATCAGACTCAGACTGTCGTGTTATAGGCTTGTTTTATCAAATTAACTCAGCGATTATCTTGTTTTTTAAGGGCCACGAAAAATACAAGGAACCACGTCGTAAACTCGTGGCTGTGCCTTGTACTGGAATCGAAACGTCTAATAAAACGCAATGTTTATTTCTTTCCATAAACATGAACATTTACATTTTAATGCATTAGCTTACTGAATTTGAAAAGGCAGGTAGAATACAATTTTATTACTTTAAGTGCAAGCTTTAAACACGAAAAAGTAAAGGCATCGGCAATTCAGATGTCATGCTTAAGAAACGGAGTTATTCGCTCGCCTATTACGACGGCTTGATGATTATTTCGCTGTTTATTCTGAGTGAACCTACTGGGTGACAAAAGCTAGCTGTTTTGTGCGGTAAAGGTGAATTCCCCAGTATTAATTCAGCCCTTAATACAAGCGGAGTAATTCGCTCGGGTTGTTTGTTTGTCCCCTAATTTCAAGTAACACAGTTTACAGTGGCCGACTGTTATTTGTGTTAGAAATTTGCAGTAGATCTTGCACCTTACGTTGAGGGCTGTAAGGTGATAATCGTAGATCTAAGTCGGGTTTCGAGGCCGTGTGACGGTCAGGGTGGTGCCTTGTTGAGGATGCTTTTGAGGGAATTTAATTTTAGAAAATCTTTTTTGTTCTTGTTTTGACTTGTCTCACATATTATCTAGTCAAAGGCATATTTTATAATCATAGACATTTTTTGAAAATGAAGCGTTTTGTGTATGAAAAAAAATAATCAAAAAACTGAATCATTGTGAGCTTTAATAGAGCTAGCAAAATTTGTGTGTCAAGTGACACGGACTGTGCTTGAAAGAACTATATTCGGAGTTCAACAGGGAATCGATCCTGCAACCTCCTACGTAGCAGGAATAGAACATATACTCGGTGATATAGATCGCCGGTGGCAAACTTTCCCCACAATCACGAGTCTCTGACCGGTGGCTTCCAGAACTTTCCGCCAGTTTGTCACTTCCAGTCAAAGTTCCCACTTGACAGCATCTAACTTGTGATTTGGCGCGAAACTTTTCACGCTCGTTCCTTTTATTTTATGACTGGTGTCAATTACACAGTTTTTCCGTTTCAATTTAAAAGTTTACTTAAAGCGAACTTTGTTAGACGGCAAGGTTAAATAAACCTTAAGAGCAATATAATTATTTGTTCATGAGGGTTTTACTTCAAGAATTATTAAGTACGTAGTTCTTTTAACGTAGGCAATGCCCTGAATAAATTTGACCTGTGTCCTTTTTATCTTTATTTAGACCTTCACCTAATCTGACTGTCCTTGCTTTCTCTTGTATTGGAACTTTAAACTCGTTTAAGCTATTACTTTAGTTTAATTACCCCAGTTTCTGGTAAATTCTAAGCCTACGTAATATGGTTGGTTTATAATTTCAGGCGGTATTCACACATTGCCCGGGTAAATCCAGTGGAGATCCTCTTACCTCTAAAACACATTAGCGCACGGGACAACATAAGCCAGGCCTCCTACCTAAGCTTAGCCAGGGCATAGAGGGCGTATTATCTAGCTGGACGAATAACTGCCGGTCTGATTTCAAATTACATTTAAGGCCTTTGATGATTATGCAACGTTTCTCATCTATCTAGCTCGTTATTTAAGTTGAGGCAGGATTTTAATGCATTTTTACACAAAAAATACTAATGTACTTAATAAGGAATGATATAAATATCTCTTTTAGCGGAGGAAATAAAAAATAACGAGCCCGCAGAGAGTTCATTATAACCATTTAATAAAAACAAATGCAGCAGAAAGAAATCAAGTTGATGCCTGATACTGAAAATGAGAATGGCACTTAGGGAGCAACGAAACGGCTTCTCTCCTCTCGACTACCATTCGTCTTTTGTTTTTTTTTTTAATTACCTCAGAAAACATCCATCTATTCTTAGTTTATGTGACTATGATGGGTATATAACAAAAGATGGCAAGTATTAAAAGAGTATAATAATTATTTTTCAAAGTTCGGATTGTTTGCATAATAACAGCTTTTCCTTGCGGTTTTACATGTATTTTACTGAATTAAAAAGTAAAGCCTTTATTTCATTCGCTTAAAATATATTATCTTTGCAAAATTTCAGCCTAATCTGTTCAATAGTACCTACTAACGGGAATAGTTACCTTAACAAACATACCAACTTAAGAATTAGTGCGATCCTTATATTGGAAAATCTTACAAATTATTTTATCATACATACTGTTTAAATTGTCGCTATTTCGGGTAAAATATTAATGTTAGTTGAGTTTAAAAGTTCTGTAACTTGTTGATTTAAAATTGGAACGTCCATCGCATAAAATATCCAATTGGCTGGCAGCCTGGCTTCTGGCCTTTATCAGTGATACTAATTTTGTGCTATCAAATATCGTAAATGACTTTGAAAGTAATTCTGAAACAGCCAAGAGCAAAGCTAGCAACATTCCAAGTGTTCGAAGTGATTTTGCAGCTGTCTGGCTTTACCAGATAAACCTAAGCTATGTAATAAACAAACTGAAATGTTTCTAGTGTGAACGCCTCAGTTTAGTGTGAGGGCTTAATAATCCATAGGGTTGGTGAGTGTGAAACTCATGAAATAATCCATCATGGGCGTCAATCACTACATAGTATAAAACAAAGTCGCTCTCTCTGTCCCTATGTCCCCTTGAATGCTTATATCTTTAAAAGTACGCAACGGATTTTGAAGCGGTTTTTTTTAATAGACAGAGTGATTCAAGAGGAAGGTTTATATACTTATAATAAAACCGCGTAAAGCCGGGGCGGGTCGCTAGTTCCATATATTTTCATCTATGTATAATGTGAAAATTCTGAGTCTTTTTTTTCAATAATTATATCTTTAATCATTATCAACTTAATAGTTTTTGCCTTTTTGTTTTAGAAGCTAGATAGATATACTTTATAGAATATATACATAGTTTTTTTTATTGAACACAAAACACCCCCTTTCAACATCCGCAATAATAACTGTATTTATTTCGAGTGAACATTCCTACAAATGAAAGAAATAATTTATTGATATTTAATATATTAATATAATATTGATAACTCAAAATTACAATTCAAAAAAGGTTTGCAATATAAAATATTGACTTGGTAAAAATAATAGGTACTTAATACAACAACTGCAAGTAATAATAATAATTAGTAGTTCTTAGAGCTCTGCAACAGAATAAAAAGTACTGTGCAAAAGCCATTTCTTCAGTCGATTTGTACATAGTTAGAGACTCCCCTTCAACGAAACTACGTGCTCCAAACCCACAATGATTCAAAGAAAACTTTGGCTCTGTGAGCCCGCGTGATGAAGCTCCGATCGTGGCCATGCATACGTCATTCCGCTTTCGCAGCGGCTCAAAAGTTCAACAGACAAAGGGCATAAAATATGAGCTATAAGAGGAAACCAATGTTAGCATGAACTTTGAAAAGCTTAGTCTGCAAAGTCCGGCGTGGATTATAGCTGCACTATAACAGATCGTCTGATTTGATCCTTTTGTTTTGAATCCGGGAACTTACTTAGATTGAAAACAACAGGTTTTACATCTAATTTAATATTGCATGCAAGTAAACACAACATAATTAACTAAAGATTATCGCTGGAGTAAACGTGTTTTTAGTGGAAACTGCGTCTAGACAAAGGTAGTGTGTCTCTCTTTGGCCACGTGGGATATCTGCAAAAGACAGTAGGCAAATGCTGATTGCGGCTGAAGCTAATAAAAAGGCGCTATCATTGTGGGAGACTTATTTCCAGGTTTGGTCTACTGATTTGAGGATGACGATGAATTAACAACCGAGATATCTTATCAAAGGAACAGTTATATTGCGGCTGAATTTGATCTAGACTGTCGTAGTGATAAATTTCGATGCTTAAAATAAATACGTAGATGGATAGACAAATTACTTATTTAGAAAGTTTCAATATTGTTCATCAATGTTGCCCCATTAAAACATAACCTTTGTGTTGGTGCCGTTACTTGAACTGTTTCACTTATTGCCTGTATTTTAGCACTTACTTATAGGACTATAAGTGTTAAAATACATATCATTTTATTTGATAAAATTACTCTTTCATTGTAGCAATAAAGCAATATTCAAATGGAAAATGTTTAGGCAAAATCATGAGCAAAAACATCTATTAAAAACAAATTTTACAAAATTCAGTCGAGGCGTGACTTGGCATGCAAAACCTGAAATATATTACGGCGGGCTGAAGTTTTATATTCACCAAACGATCGTTTTAGAGAATAATCATTTTTGGAATATTAGAAGCGTCTATTAAGAACTAAACTGCACAGAACATTCAAAGGCTTTTAACAGTATTTAATTCAGATTTTTTTAAAAGCCGCTCAAAAAGTTTTATTCTGTGTGACGATCGTGAAATCCACTTTGAATAAATTAAGGAACTTTTAGTTCTGAATTGTATTCAAAACTGACCTCAAAAGCTATTTTCTATATAAAACAGTTTCTATTAAACCATAATCGTTTAAAAAATGTCGTAGGTTTCAATTTTTGTAACGATTATGTTTTATCACTAAATAGCATAAAACCAAATCGCTGTTTCTGTCCCTATGTCTCTATATCTTTAAAACTACGCAAAGGATTTTAATGCGGTTTTTTTAAATAGATAGAGTGATTTAAGTAAGGGGAAGGTTTATACGTATAATAAAACCGTGCGAAGCCGGGGCGTATAGTTAATAATATAATGAAATCATTTCTTTTCTTATCAAGCACCTGTAAGACTTTGCTACTACTTGTCTTTGTCGACCGATGTGTTGAGGCCGGCGAAGATTTACATGCGACGCAGGAGGTTGCGGATTCGATTCCCGCCATGGGACAAATTTCAAGGGGTAAAGTCTATGCGAATGAAATCACGAGCGGTCAGCTAGTCACTACAGAGTATAACACAAATTCCCTTCCCGATGTCTGGCTGTCTGTCCCTTTGTACCTATTCTTAGATCAACGTACCTACGTAACGGATTTTGATGCAGTTTTTTAAATAAATAAAGTAATTTAAAATGAAGGTTTATATATAACCTCGCGGTTTCACCCGCGTAAATCCCGTTCTCGTGGGAATTCCGGGATAAAATATAGCCTAGGTGTTATTCCAGACTATAATCTATCTTTGTGCCAAATTTCATCTATATTCCTACAGTAGTCTTTGCGTGAAAGAGTAACAAACATCCTAACTTATAAACTTATATTTTTTATTTCTTTTTATTATTATTTTTTATAAACTTTTATTTATATTTATAATATTAGTTGGATACACCCATGCGAATCCGAGGCCCGTCGTTAGTTCACTATAAAACACAAATCCTAGTGCATTTTCTTAAAACGAGATATTTTCGTTTTGACCCCGAATCTACCCGTGATGACCTACGAAGCTGAGACGTGGATACTCACGGTACATTCACCAGTTCAAAGTCGCTCAGCGAGCTATAGTTTGGAGTTTCTCTGAAGGATAGAATTTTTAACATCCGACAGAGAACTAAAATCAACAATGCTCATCTCGAGATTGAACTATCAATCAGAAATAGAAAGAAAGAAAATTATTTTTAATTACTCTAAGACTAAGTACACATCAATAACTTATTATAAACTTAACTAAAATGACTTATTTTTATTGTGTACGCAGCGAGCCCAAGCCAAATATGGCCTCCACTCTGCGTTGTGCTGGATAATCACTGATTTGTCTACCCAGTGTTTTCAGAGGCAAATAGCAGTGAGCCGGCTATTTATCGCGAAAAACTGACAACCGCTTGGGTAAACACTGTCTAGAATAGAGACCGCGACTTTGCAACCGTTGTGTAGGACGCCCTACTAGGTGGCGTGCCGAACTGCGAAAGACTACGGAAAAATGCTTTATGCAGGCATATAAAGGTTAACGAACACAAATCATAGCACCTATATTTAAACGACCCTTCATATGTTATTTTAATATAGCTATACGTATGTATAAAATAGCATTTTAATGAAAAAATATTCTAGCCAACATTTTAAGCAAAACGGGAAAGTTTACCTTTATTTTCCATGTAAACGCTTTGGCCTGAAACCTCGAAACTGAAAGAGATTCATTCGCCGATACCAAGCGATGCACACAGGCAAGCAGATGTATCTCTGTAAACAAATTGTTTTACTCCTTTCAATGAAAAGTTTCTATGTTTGTTTGTGGTCAATGGTTACGCTTGCGTAACCATTGACCACATCAGACCAAACTAGTTACTGTTTACCAACTTATCAAAACTAATATTTACACTTCGATTGGATAGCTTGATGAGTCTCTAGGCAACTTAACCAAACACAATATTATAAGCTACCAACTTATTATAACTAATCTCGACACTGATTGGTTTTATTTTGAAAAATCGAGACAACATAAAAAAAAAACTTTGATCAAAGCTAGTTTAAAATAATAATCACCATAGGATCCTATTTTCGATCCTTTTTTGGAAATAATGACGACTAACTAATCAATGAAAAGTTCCGTCTGTTAGTAGCTTAAGGCAATTTTACCAAAGTAAAAAGGTAACGACAAATTATTAGGTTCCCATTCAGAAGTTCGCTCATTATAGATAATCTTATTCAAAATTGTACCTAACCCTAGTAAAAATACCGTTATAATTAATTGTTGGCTTCACACGTCTCGATTTTTCATTGTATTAGTAACTGCGTCTATCTGTCTAATAGAATATCAGGGCAAGGACATAAAATATGTTACTAATTATCCAAGAAATCCGCGAGCAACCGAAGTCGCCGGTATGATTTGTGTGCTAGTTTATAGTAGTTTATAATAATAATATTTGTATTTATAATAAAAATAAAATCAGTAATTTCCGTAGAGAATGACACAATACGGAATCTGATTAATAAGTCCTCAACCCGTGCGCTTTCTAATTTAGCAAGCTGATAATTATGATAGGTAGTGCCAATAAAGCTAAAGAAAGCCTTATCGTCGACAATGCAAATCGGTATGTCTACCCCTGGCCCTTAGTTTTAAACATCGGAAACATCGCTGTCCAGTACAAAATTATGCAGATGCTCAACACGCGAACCTCATCGTGTAAGGCTTATCCGAATTACTTTAGATTGCTGGCGTTTCGCCAGTTTTTTGTTCGAGACAGTAGCAACAATTTGATTTTTTGTTACATTTTTTAGGAAACGCTAGACGGGGTTATCTATTTGTGGAAAAAGAGCGATTTGGGTAGGCGTTTTGTTTGCTCAATTGAAGGGAGAGCCATATCAGCCGAGCATGGTCACCGCCGTTAGTTCGAAGAATCAGCCCGTTTATGACTCTTTGAAATATTTCAAAAATTGTGAAACCTAGGAATGTTTCAGCACAAATTACATTTTGTGATTCTTTTTCCATTTGAAAATACGTTGTATAAACTACCAGCGATTCTAGAAACCGGCTGATAGCTGGAAGCGGTAACATAATCTTATTCCAAAATTGAGACTCCTGAATTGTTATTCTTAGTTATTATTGTTATTTACAGTGTTGTTTATTTTTGAAAACATAAAAATAAACAACTGAGTCGATATAACAATGAATGGTGATTCAAGACTTATTTTACTTCCAAGAGAAGTATTTAAGAAAAAAGTAGGTACCTATTAGCCTATCCTAAAAAATGAGGGAGGATAAAGAAATATTATTTTCTTATTCTCTGATAGTTATGATCGATCACAGCTCGTTGACTTTGAGCCCGCCCGACTTGAGAATTCCCACGATGTCTGAACATTATTGCTATTGATTTGTAATGGGAATTAGAGAACGAAAATATCTTGATAGATAGCTGTTAAGTTCAGATTATTAGATTTAAAAGGTTACTTTCTGTTTTAATAAAAGAAACCTTCGGTTGACTCCTCACGCTTTTTTCGAAAATTAAAGTCAATGTTCGTCCCCGGGATACCATTTACATCCTGATCAAATTGCATCATCAAAATACGCTTGACCGTTTATGCGTTAAAAGGAAAGACATAATTATTTTCGTATATACAGAATTACTCGACCCGTCCCGGCCGGTTTTATTTTATACGTAAAAACCTTCTTCTTGAATCAATCTTTCTATTAAAAAAACCGGATCAAAATCCGTGGCGTAGTTTTAAAACTTGAAGCATTCAAAGGGATATAAGGACATAGGGACAAAGAAAGCGACTTTGTTTTATACTATGTAGTGATTATGTCCGTCCACAATAAAACACGAAATTTATCAACAAATTTTGTGATAACAAACTTTCATAATCAAAGTGATATAATGAAAGTGTAGATGACAACAGATTTTGTGTCTTATTGTGGAGTCATCATATTGATAGAGGAATGTGAAAAACCTGAGATGAACTCTGACTAAAAACATACATAGCTACGTTTTCTACCTAACAGTTTGATTACAATGAAACTTTTCACATCACTTTTACATTTTATGTATCTCGCTTACTCGTTCAAAAAATGAGACAATATTCCGTGAAACTACCCTCGGTCAGAGCTCTCAATATCATTTGAAATCTAAAATCGATAAAACTCTTAAAATTATCATGATTATTAAAACTCTAACAATGGAAATAACCCCATTAAAGTAAAATCGAGTTCGTGAGAAATAAAGATATAAAGACCTTGAAGAACTAATCACGGTTAATAAAACTCAAACTGTGGTAACATATCTCATTGTAAATGACTTTAGAACCAATTCAAAATAAAGATGTCTGTCTTAAAGTACTGTTCGCCATTTTTGTTAGTCTTAGTCCTGTCAAATTATGAGATTCTAAAAAAAGAGATTCTAGTAAACTATGAGCATGAAAATTTTAAACCGCTTTTGTCTAATAACGAAAATAAGTTCTTCGAGGAGGTACTTTATGGACATTGGACACTTACGAAATATAATTATGTTAAGATTCAAACAATAACTTTTTACCTCATCGTAAAGGTCTAAAACAAAGGTCATTGATAGTGATGGTCACATTTAAATGACGTGCTAGGGATGTGACCATGTTTAGAAAGATACAAAATACACTTGAGTTTTTTGAATCTTTTTTAAAACAATCTAGAGATAGGTTGCTCATTTGACTACGTTTAAACATATTACAATGAAACCCTACAACCATTGTGAAATCTAAAGACGCGTTATAAGATTATAAAACGCGACATCAAAAGCACTATGCAATTTATGGCCCGAACGCGCTCTAAGGGAAGTAGTTAAAAAGATATATTAACTGGATAAATGTCTGAGCTCATATAAAGAGAAGACCCGAAAAGACTACGTCTTTTGACTCATTATACTGTCCCATATTTTTATACCTACTCACGTGTGAATAATAAATTTTCTTTCTAAATCTTCCTCAGAATAACGATAAAAAACTTTTCTAATAAGCTTACTTTCCTATCGAGTCTCACAAGTTACCTTTATCAAACCTTACCAAGAGTTCTTCTTGAGAACATATAAATAAATATTTTTTAAATATAAAAGTCTCCTTCCTCAGTCCTCCTGCAAATAGCAAAGAAATACATAGGTATTTTTCTCGGCAAAACTATTTCGAAATGAGTGCCTTGAAACTATTTTATTTTTTATGATATCAATTTTAGGATTTATGAATTGATTTTATATTTTTTTATTGCGTTAGCTGCATTATAATGAAAATAAATCTCCATGTGCAATGCAACGCGTTGCATTGCACATGGAGATTTATTTTCATTTCTACTTTCATTTCTATTTAGTTTCTACCAGACAACCGTTGCAACGGTTGTCTGGTAGAACGATCTTGAACGAAAAAACTGACAAACGTCATATATTATTTAATTTTTTTCTAAGTTAAATGTGAAATAAAGAATTTAATTTCTATCTGCTATTTGATTTTCTATAATACAACGTGATAGTGCAGCCAGTGTCTTAGGGGCGCATCCGACTGGTATTGATCAGTTGATCTACCTCTAGACTGCTTGCTACAATTTGAAGTTAGCTCAATTGTATAAAATACTAGTTTTAAATTGTTTCTATTGATTGATTGTAATTTTCGTTTCTAATAAAGTTTAAAATGTTTCTATTAAGCAGCATACTGTGAGCTAGGTATTATAAGCTATTAGGCTAAGTAGAACCTATAAATAGCTATGAAGTTTTTTATGAAAAAGCTTCTTTAAACTTTACTTTTCCAACTAAGCAGCAAACTAGCTGTGCGGGATAAATAGTCAAAGTTGTTGTTGTTACTCTTAATGGGCGTCGCAACGAATCGGTTAAGGAGAAAAATCTCTCTTCTCAGTCGTTTACTAAGCAGAGTGACCGTTTGGTAAATAAGGGTCATGAAATGACAGTCTTGTCATAGAAAATTTGTTCAAAGCCATGGTGAAAAGTTATCGAAAATAGGTGACCTCCTGATAAACGCCTGTTCGTGCAATACGCCATCGTTCCCTGTTACAATGTAGAAGCATTGGTTCATCGTGGACTGTATGTATCAGAAGACGGCTAATATTTTATTATTTATTTATTTTATTTTGCCAAGAACGAAAATATTGAGAACAAAAACATGAATAGAATAGAAGTCGATGGAACCTGTCGAAACGTCGGGAAAAAATTGGTAAATAAACGCGATAAATACCCGTACATAAATATATATAAAAGAAAATGATAAAAATATTTTTTTTAAATAAAAAGTCTACCATCGAAGCAGTTACAATTTATTATTAAGATGTAATGGTATAGTAAGCTTTCTAATAATTATTAATCTAATTTTGCCCTTAAATCCATGCAAATTACTTTGGAAACTTATTAGAAAAGGATCGAGTTGAATAAATAGAATATTACAATAAATTTATCTTCCAATGTCAATCTTCCAGTAAAGTTTAAATGAAATCGTAATGTTGCTGAGTGACCACAAAACCTCTTTGCTCATCATTCTGCCTTATAAACTAAAATGTTTCATTCCAAATCTAAGGTGGTTCAAATAAACCAATGGACATAATATATCTTGTTGGAAATATGTCCGTGATATTACTCGGAAACGTTTTATGGCCTTTTACGTAATGGGGACCTTCAGTATTTATTATAAGGCCCACTGTCCACTGAATCATCACCCGTTATGATCATTATGGAGGCATATTATTGTACGTACGGGTAGGTAGTACCTGTATAAGGGGAAAAAAAATCTTGATTTTTTTGGTCAGGATCTCATTAACGAGGGAAGAGATTTGATAAGTGAAAAGGTAATTGAAGAGATCAACCGGCTGTTTACCAGTTTATTGTCATCATCATCGATCTTGGTAAAGATGTCTTTGGGAAAACATATTTATGCCTAGTTATGTATTAGGAAAAACAACAACATAAAGTTCAAAAAGAATGGGACTTGAAACCAATTATTCCCAACTGGAGCTCAAACAAAACGTTACGCCTTTTTCGATGTTCATAAAAGTTCTCAAATCGAGTAGTACCTAAACCTTAAAGTTTAGCGCAAGGCCCTGCCACTTGGCTTTGCTGAAACTCACGGTATCAACGCGGTCTCGGCCTATTGCGTCAAATCCTTGGCCAATTATACCATTGGACTGTCCATTTCAATTCAATTTTAAAAGTTCTTTATTTATAAAAAGTGTTACAGTATATTTCTAGTGTGAATAGAATCCTAGAAATTATACAATCTTAATATGTGCAACGTTTTTTAAGCCATAGCTTCTTAAAAACTTTTAAATAATTACTAGGTAATTTAATGGTGTTATAAATTTCATATTATTATGTAGTAGGCCGTTATGCATTTTACATTAGAGTTATGTAATCTTTGTAACTAAATTACATTTAATAACAGAAATGGACTGTCCATTGGGTTTTGCTTAGTTGGGTTGGAACTTGGAAGCGCATCCACCCGAGACCGATTAGATTCGAAATTGATTACCAACCGAATGATATACTTCGTGGGTATGCTTTCAGCGATATCCTCTATTGCCGAAATAACGTCCGAGTATTTTTTTAAATTTATTATCTATATGTAATGTTATATGTATATGTTATATTATAAAACTATTCGACACAAGCGGTGTGGCGCGGCGGGCGAAGGTCCGCCTGCGACGCAGGATGTTGCCAGTTCGATTCCCGCCTTGAGACAAATGTTTGTATAAACACACAACACATTTTTTTTTGTATTTTCGCATTGTATTTCTGTATTTTCTTTGTATAATTTAAATATCCATTATATTAAGTATGTCAGTCATGTAGAGCAGAAACCATAACACAAGCTCTGCTTAGTTTGGGGCTAGATGATTTGTGGATTGTCCAGTATATTATTTACTTATTTTAATAAATTTATTAACAACCAAAATGTATATAATAGACGCATAATTTTTGAGAAAACATTTGGCTGTTAAGGTATTCAACTAAAAATTTGGATCTGGTGGTTGAACCCTCTTATAGTCAAACCGACAAACTTTTCTCATCCTTGCGACTTTAATACGAGTTTCGTGGTGTTCAGAGACGTTATCTTTATAAAATCACCATCGTGTTTTTTTATTTCCTCCTTCGAGATGAATCCGGCAAATCCTTTCCAAGTTTAGCAATTTTCCCTCTTTGATTACACTTGGAATTAGTAACGAAATTAGCAAAAATTCTTTGAATC
Organism: Eupithecia centaureata; assembly: GCA_944547425.1. Lineage (NCBI taxonomy): Eukaryota > Metazoa > Arthropoda > Insecta > Lepidoptera > Geometridae > Eupithecia > Eupithecia centaureata. The sequence goes on along the minus strand of OX155676.1, from coordinate 2,703,654 downwards.
TCACAGTAACCGTTAATTTTCATGGTAATTTGGTTTATTGATGTTATTTATTCTTGTTTTTATTTTTCTTTAACTAAAATGAAGAAAGCAGTATTTATGTAAATGACAGGCTGGATACCAAAAATAAGAAAATACTAGAATATCGGCCAAAACACACCGCAATATGAAGGCATTACGTCTGTTTTTACATTTTTTCAATTAACCTTGACAGCTCAGTCCTATAATAATAATAACAATGCTCAATTGAGTACATATTTGTTAAATTCAGAATTGTTAGTAACAATACGGAACAAAAATGACTCGATTTCTTTTAATGAAAACAAAACAGTGAGAGCGGAATTGGATAAACGTTTAATTTGCACAAAAAGTTCCGTAAAAACGTAACCCGTCAGCTGAAACAGAGGCAATATAGAGTCCAATGAACAGAAAATACAATCGCCGCTAATGATGTTTCGTTTAACGACGGCAATAAAATTACAAATAGCCCTAGCCCATTCAGACAAGAATTGACTAAACACGGCACGTGGGTCCCCACTTGGATGGGAAATGGCTGTGTGGATACAAATATTGTCCCTCTCAGTCCAACCCTTACCCTGCCCCAGCTGGTTTCAGTTCAGTCGTGCAGGCCGCTCCGCCGCGAACAGACGTCCCGCTAGAGCTCTAGTCTCGCGCAAGTTACGTCACACGATAATCGAGGGTGTTACGATAAGTGTTTTGGATTGGTTCGGTTCTATAGTATGGTGATTTGATTCTGGTGAGATGGTGCGCAAACGAGTAAAAGGTCTTGCGCACTTGTGCACCGCAGTGTTGTGGTTCGTCACATGTTTTAACGGTAAGTTTTTGATAAGGGGGTTCCGGGCCGCTGGATTCGGCCGTTGGGATAGTGGTCGGTTGGTTTCCGTTTATCCTTCTGTCTCATTATTGTTTGAAGGGTTATTGGTTTTGTTTGCTTTGTATTTTCCTAGTAATTGGGGCTTTAGTAAGACTTATGATAAAATTTAGAAATGATCGTGGAAAAATTAATTCACTCACCCTCTGAACATTAATTTACTTACCTTCTTGTTGCATGTTTTTCTTTATTCTGTATATAACGCTTATGTGGATAGCGCTGTGGGCTACATTGCGAATATGGCTTATCTTTACATGGTAAAGTACTAACATAAATGTATTGTAAGTTTAATGTAGTCGTTAGTTGTTCCTTAATAAATACATAAAAATTTGGGAAACAATAAACATGAGACACATGAAATGGTGAAAAATTGTCTGTAAAGAAATGTTATACATTTAACTTTAAAACATATAAAAAGTGTTATTCATTGAAGCACTGCAGTGAATGATCGTCAGCCGGATATTTCTAATATAAATAAGACGTAAGTAAAACTTAAGTAATCACAAACACCATTAAAAAATTACTTAAAAACAATTTTCGAAGTCTAAATTATATCACGACCTTGTAAAAGTCTAATAGCTCGTTGTTCATAGAAAATTCAAAACCAAAGCCAAACTATCATTACGATTTACACGCAAACTTAATTAAGACATTGAAACTACGAGTAAAGTAAATGAATCCGTGCGTACCACGCAGAAGGAACGTGAAACAAGTTTTGGGTATGGCAACACAGACTGTTGGTACTTATTCGCCAACTAGTGCAAAATCACACGACAAGATATTAAAGTTTCTTGAAATCAGAATCTCTTTGGTCTAGATCCTAAGTTCCAAAGATTTCGATTTGAATAAATTTAGAAGTCGATATGAAACGTAAGTCAATACTAAAACACTGTAAAATAGGAGTAGGGCGAATATGAATACAAGATAATCTAACCCGAAACAATACGATAATACAATACAAAAACCATCCATAATTGTATAAACAACGATAGATAATTAAAAATATATAAGTAGTGTAATGTATTCTAAGAAAAAATTTTCTTCAACGATCTTATTTTATATTTTATTTTATATTATTTTATATTTTTCTTTGAGTGGTAAGTAGTTTATTTTTGTGGAAATATCTTAAGAGAATTATCCAAAAAGAGTAATATCTCTGTTGCTGCAAGGTGTAGTAAAGTTCAATTACCTTTTATTACATTCATGTTTGTCTCCTTGTTTACAATAATTATTGTCTTCTTGTCTACATTTCACAATCATTCATTTTCAATATAAGTTTGCTGGAAATGTTTTTGAATGTGAAACATAAGTTTCTTCTCCTTACTCGGCCCATATATAATAAGTTGTACAAACATTTCGCGATTACGAAGCGCTCCAACTTTGGTGACACTTGATTCGTGTTATTCTTGTTCCTTTGAAATATTTGATGAGTCTATGACATTGGGGATGTAATCATTTTGGCCAAACAGATCTCTAGCCTATATTAGTCCATTTTTGGCCCAAATAGATACCATCACAAGCCTATAATAGTGCATTATTATTGAAGTATTAAATGAACTTATCTAAGTGAAATTCTTTCAAAATAATCATGATCCAGTCTGCTATGGCGCTCATTAACGAAGGCCTATGTCCAGCAGTGGACTTCAATATTTTGTTGATGATTATAATGACGATGAATCATAATCAAGTCTAAAGAGGCATCTCGTAATAGTTTGAATACAAAGTAACCATATTATTAAATCACGAGGGCTGTACCAGACCAATATTATTTTAGTCATTTAGATTATGTGACACATGCCATTCATGGTTGTATTTTATATTTTAACTAGCGACCCGCCCCAGCTTTGCACGGTTGTATTATAAGTATATTATAAACCTTCCTCTTGAATCTCTCTATCTATTAAAAAAACTGCATCAAAATCCGTTGCGTAGTTTTAAAGATTTAAGCATTCAAAGGGACATAAGGACAGGGACATAGGGACAGAAAAAGCGACTTTGTTTTATACTATGTATGTAGTATACTATGTATGTAGAATTTTATGATTTATTTTTAACTATATGGACTTCTTTTTGTAATAACTTATCCGGCGATGTTAAGATTTATATAAATATATTTTTTAATTTAATTATTAGAATTAAATGTATTTTAGTTAAATAGTTACGCATTAAGTCATGTTGTACCATGTAGGTAATTTTTATTGGTCTACAGAGGCTTGGTGTTTTTTTAGCGTTTTTTGTAACTCTTAAATCTGTGACTCGCTTTGCTTATCTTGTCTGATGACCATAAATTAAAACACATTAAAACATTAAAACATAAATTAAAACACATTAAAACCTTGTTGTTTTCTGTTATTGATGGAATTCAATATTATTGAGTTAGTAAAAGACTTTGTTTACAAGAAATACATACGATTCTGGCATCAAATGATATCTCACCAAAAATTCGCTTAGTTAAAGTAAACTAAGCGAATTTTGGGTTCGATAAGACGAAACAGCGAAACCGATATGTTTGTTCTGCGCCTACCCGGCGGAAGACGGCGGTTCTTCCGGGGCCTTCCGATAGCGCCATCTATAAATCACTCGTTGCAACTGGGATTTTAGAAGATTTTACCTTACTCGGTGAAACAATGAAACAGTGGCTTTTGAGGAATTTGCATAACAAGAGCTGTAGAAGGAAAAATGTGTTACTTAGTTGTTTCTGTGAGCGGCTTTGCTCGCTTTTTTCAGATAAAAATAATTACAGCTTTCATCGGGACGCCATTCAGCCAGGCAGAGAGACTAACAGAAAACTTTTAAATTATATAAAAACTTTATGATTAATTTTACTTATTTTTTTTATGACATATTTTTTAGAATTCTTTTTGGTACCTATTAAAATTAAATTGAAATAAGTATCTTTCTATTAAATTATGTCTATTCCTCGTTATAAGGTTGCCTGGAAGAAATTGCTTTCAGTTTGAATAAAATAAAATCTTAATATTAAGATTTTATTTTACATTATTTTAGATATAAGATAAATAAAAAAAATTGTTTAATTATTCTTAAATTTCTTTCAATCCAAAAATTTTCTTCTCAGAATCCCAGAAAAAAAATCACATAATTGCTGGTGAAAGTTAGGTTAATTTGATCATTATTTTAATTAAGAAAAGGAAATACTAGAAATTATCTAGAAACTATAAATTTGTGACTATTTTCTTACTAAGAATATCCATCAGTACCTACTAGAACCTTGAATAAGTGAATAACAGGTTAGTTCTAATAGTCTTTTTCAACTAAAAAGGAAAAATAATTGCGCAGTATTATAGTAAGCTACCGTATGCTTTCTTATCTCAACACATAAATCATTGCTCTCAGGCAGTAAACAAGGTATCTTCAACGCTTAACTGCGAGTGAGCTTGAACCAGTAGATTTATTTGTCTCTCTATTTTGTGATAATAAAGAACTTTTCGCTAGAAAACTTCATAAATTTGGATTGAACATATTGCTTGCGTAAAGGCGGTGCAAGTTAAAATAGAACGAAGGATAAGAATGTAGGTATTTCAATAAAAGCTCAAAATCATAAAAGAAAATGTTACTAATTCCTTATTTTTCGTAAATTGTTTACAGTTTACCATAATTTTGTTTTATATCCCCGGTTGGCAGTCGTATTACCAAAATTTACGAGCTAGCATGTTTGAAAATAATTTAAAACTTAAAACATAACTGGAACTTGCATGCTTATTGAGTACAAACGTGTTTTTGTGACTTTAATTATAACACTAATATCATAATTGCAAAAGTTTGGATGGATGGATGTTACCTCTCTACGCCAAAACTTCATCACTGTACGAAATTTCGAAAAAAATATTTTTTTAGACATAGATAAATAGGCCTTTGCATCTATTTCACGCATCAGTGAAGCCGTGGGACGCAGCTGGTTAACTTTATTGATTATCCACTATCAGTTTTCTAATTAAATTAAATTAAATTCATTTATTGATTCAGACACAAAGATCCATAGATTAGAGTAGTAAATGTCACACACATAATCAAAAAATAGAGGCATGTAGGTTGAAGAAATGCTACGAACTCAGAAAAAGTTGTATCATTTTCATTTTTGCACGTCGCCAGAGTCTTTGCTCAAATTGATATGCTCAAAATCTCAATATTTGCCTGTCCCACAGTAGTAGTGGTCACTGGGAGTCCTGTGTTTCATTATAATATAACAAATAACATAATAACCAGCGGCCAAGTGGCCCACCTCAAAGTCTTTTCGCATCTTCTGTGCCCACAAAACTCTGTTTATATCCACATAAATAAGCAATTTAATTTAATAAAAAGCCCATTTGTTTTTATAATAGATACTAGGTATAATCAACAAAACTAATTATAATTGGATGAAATGTGAATAACACTTAATAATTAAATTATTTTAAATTTAATTTATTGAATAGTGAAATTTGTAAAGGTCCTCTCATCGAGTGAAGACCTTCTTCGTTTTGCTCCAAGTTTTTCTGTCATTTATTATGTTTAGCCAATCTGTGCCGGACGATTTAAAAATTTCATCTATCCAGCTGTCTTATAGTTTGCCTCTGGTTCTTTTGTTAAGTGAAGACGAAAATTCAAGGAAAAAACTACATGGATAAAATAATAACTACCATGTAGTTATTTTCTTGACCTATTTGTTATTTTTTAAATGGTTGACTGAGTGCTAAGTTCTCTTCAAGTCGTCCATTTTAGTTATTTATCTAAATTCAATTAACGAGCTTGATCATTTTCGATCAACAACTCACCCACCCAAAGTTAATAAATTTAAAATTTAATAATAAGAAGGGCGATGGAGGAATGCCCCCTCAGCAATGAAGGGGAGACAAAATCATTTTATAGTCAATAAACTACCGCATCACATAATAACTTTCATATTCAAAGGCATAAACATTGGTTGCTGTTGAATTCGCAAAGTAAAGAGACGAACCAATAGTGTTGAGTAAATTTTGGGTGTTTGGAGTAAAGCCTCAAAACAAATTCAAATATTGAAAGATTCAACTACAATTTATAAGTACAGCAGAAGTTTTCATTTTATACCCATGTGTTTTAAATTTTTAAGATTACTAGCGACCTGCCCCGGCTTCGCACGGTTTTAGATTACGTCTAAACCTTTCTCTTAAATAATTCTATCTATAAAAAACCGCATCAAAATCCGTTGCTAGTTTTAAAGATTTAAGCATACATAGGGACAGAGAAAGCGACTTTGTTTTATACTATGTAGTGATAAAAACTCGTTGTGGTACTTATTGGTACCTATTGTTGCAGTTCTATTAAGCTAATATGTTGTTTTGTTATCATCTAAGAGTTAGTGGAAGATTATTTACTCTACCAATGTTAAAAATTCAGAATTCATTCCGACCTAACTAAACAAAGTAAAAATACATCGTGGTAATAAATACAGCCAAATCCTGACCAAACTAGCTCCACGTTTGCATAATAAGTCAGTTAAACTTTTAGTAAATAGTCATATCTGTTCTTATATACTCATAGTTTTAGGGTGACAAATCTAAATCGAGCTGTGCTGTGCTGTACTGCGCTGTGCTATGTTTGGTCAACTCGCTCGTCTAATGTTTTAATGAGGATACAAACTAACCATGCTGTGCTCCGCTTTGCGAGGCTACGGTGTTTCTATTGACCAAACATAGTACAGCGCAGCACAGCTCGATTTAGATTTGTTCACCCTTAGTCTCTATGCAAAATACAAAACCATAACACCACAACAATGTGTGACATTGCTACATATTCCCGATAGTAAATTATCCATACCAGCAAAATTTTATCATCCTCATTACCCTAATATCCCAATTTATAAATAGCCCTGTCTCTCTCGCTTGACCGCTGACCCCTATCCTTCAGTTTTGGACCATAAAAACAGGGAACAAGATCCAAAATTAGGAACAGGCGATATTTTCAAAAATGTCCTAATTTTTCACAGAGCGTGGTCATTAACGTCGTTCGCAAGATGGACGGCAGTTGAAATATGTTATTATAATACAGACGCCACCTACTAACGAGTGTATTTACATACCTGCTTCTGATGGGTTTTTTTGTGTTCTTTCAACGATACTTCAGCGTCCTTTTCCGGGTAATGTACGAGATTTATGAGCATTTTCGTTCAGGATCTTTCGGAAGAGCTCTTCAAAATTTGATGTTGATTATTTGGATGTCGTTTACCCTTTAAAGTACATTATAAGGACCGACTTATCATAATAGAGGCAATATGTATTTATTTATTGCTTTCATAGTTATTTTGGATTCGTTTAAATATAAAAATATACAGCTTTTGTTCAGTTTAAGCTTAAGATTATTTTTAGTTACGATTCAATAAAAGTAGTCAAGTTTACGCTATCTTTTGTTTGATTTTTTCAAAGTTTGTCTATTGTCTGAGGTCTCATATTTTTGTTTTCTTTACCGGTACCTCTAGATAGACCAACACCTAAAGACAATTATTGTCTTAGATGTTGGTTAGTATTATACTAAACTAGCGACCCGCCCCGGCTTCGCACGGTTTTATTATACGTATGAACCTTTCTCTTGAATCACTCTATCTATTAAAAAAACCGCACCAAATTCCGTTGCGTAGTTTTAAAGATTTAAACATACACAGGGACAGAGAAAGCGACTTTGTTTTATACGATGTAGTGATAGTAATAACTCGTATTGTGTACTCTAGTGTATAATCGTAGTTAGTGGCCTAGGTTCTTAAAATGAAGGGTAAATAATAACGATAGCCGTTGAGTTTCAGAAACAAAAATGAAAATTACAAAGAGCGAGACATCAAAGCAACCCAATGAATTTATTTATTTATTTATTTATTTTAATTTAATTAATACGGTCAACACAACCAATTACATTAATTAAATAAGATTATTAACTAGAATTAAATTATAACTTTATCAAATACATACAACACAAAAACAACAAAATAAACAAAATAAAAATTAAAGCATGTCAAAGATAAGCTAACGATCACAAAAATTTAAACATTGTATTGCTAATTTGGTCCAGCCGTCAGCGAACAGGTCAACTTCAGGGTTGTCGTCCAGGAGAGCGTTGAGGGCACGGAGTACTCGAGGGATGGGCGACTCGGAGTGAGCTGCCGTACGGGACTGTGGGACAGCCAGCAATCTATGTCTCCGAGCCCGGCAATAATTGTTAGGGACATAAAGTCGACACAGCTCGTCACTCAAGTCCGAGGCGTCAATTTTGCCGTGAAGGATTTTGCAAACCGTGATCATCTGGTCGTAGGCGCGCCTCACCTCAAGTGAATTGTAGCCCAGACATCCTAACAAGAACTTAGTGGGATAAAGATAGGGGTAGTAGCCGTAGCAGCGCTTGTAGAGGAACCGCAAGAACCTCTTCTGTACCTTCTCAAGCATGAATGAAATGTGTAGGCTCTGCTAGAAATTAAAGCATCCCAATGTATCTGTAAACTCTGCTAGATGTTAAAGCTACCCAATGATATCGAATGTGTAAACTCTGCTAGAAATTCAAGAAACTCAATGATAAATAATGAGTAAGCTCTGCTAGAAATTAAAGCAGCTCAATGATATCGAATGTGTAAGCTCTGCTAGAAATGAAAGCATCCAAGACTAAGTTTTCTTTTTTTGTACTTATTGCAACTCAATGATATCGAATGTGTAAGGTCTGCCAGAAATCCATTCAACACCGGAACACCGGTGCTGTTTTCTACCTATCCGGTACATACTAGGTACCATTGAAATAACGAGGTCGTATTACCATAATGTGTCCCAGGGCCCGTGGTACCTACCCCTGAAATGAGTTGAAATATTTTCAGCTGAATAGCTCCGTACAACACAATGCTTTCAGCTCAATCAGGATATTGATTTTGTTCTTGGTTTACGGATATTTCAGATTTTATGCATATAATAGAATTCCTGTTGGTTCATCTAGGATATTTTGGTTTAATTTGGATTTAACTGGTATATACTGTATATTTTATAGAATTATCATACGTTAACATTTGAATCCAAATTATCTAATAACTATATTTTTCTAGGAGCTTTGTCCTGCGTCATGATCTGCGTGAAAAATGATAGAGTAAACCTATGACTTATTTCAAACCTAGAACTATACTACTACTGAAAATTTTATCACGATTTGTAAAATATTTGAGACGTAAAAAATGAGATATTGATTTAATATTATATATTGTTAATCAAAATAATTTAAAATCTATTGTTTTACACTACCGTCTTCAGATAGACACTTTTATCATTATGTTTCTTTATTGTCGTGAACTAGATTTCGCAAACCTTGTCAGTACCTTAAACACAATCATAATAAAGCCTGGAGGGAACTAATAGGTATTTCGAAAAGTTCTTTAGTTAGTTGCCAAAGTAGTACGATAGGTAGGTGCTATTTGTTCTAGCATTAGGTAGGTAGGAACTATACCGCGTAATGTACGAAATAGCAGAAAGTTGCAAACTGTTTAATATTCTGAAGAGGTAAGCGAGAAACGATAAGGACGTGTTAGTGCCGAAACGTTTTAAAATCGACATCCAGTCGTTCGTTTTAACGGCTTTTTCTATAAACCCTGTTCCGTGGCTTCAGCCTATTGTTAAGTTTGTAATAATTGTTTTTAAAAGAAACAAACATCAAATTTAGTGATCCAAATATTCCAAACTGAGCATAAAATAGTTATTTGTTATACAAAAGTGCAAAGTTGTTTGTAACCGCATACTCAATTTAGATGGCCGAGCAAGCGAAGGATTCAAAAATTAGAATCGAGCAAATATAAAGCGAGGGAAAAAAAGAAAAAGAGCACAAAGTAAAAAATCTTTGCACTCGACTGCAACACGTAACTTTCATCCCAGCTCATCGAGGAAATGACTAAATGCAGAAAAAGATAAAGGCGCGCGCAAAGCATTATAATAAAAAGTACACCAAGAAGGTTCAGAGTCTGATTTTTTAACAAATTAAAAAAGGTTGTATGATAAATTTGGCACCATGGAGGTAGAAGTAAATAGGATTAATGATGTTTTCAATTTACAAACTCAGTGCATAAGTGTTCTAAATTCAATTTATTTTATCCTCAAGAGGATAAAAACAGCTTTTGCACTCAGATATCGACGAGCAAAAATTCTCTTTCCGGAATAAAAACGTAATTTAATCATCACCAGAATGATCAGAACTTCTTTCACTTTTGCCAGCACTCTCTTTTGTTTTTTTCACATAAAAACATGTCTTACGAATTTTCCAATGGAGCCTATTTTTTCAATAGTTACGTACCTAGAAACTACAAACTAAACAATCCGTACATAGAAATATAGGTGAAAGCTTTAAAAACTAAGCTCCAAATGAGGTTTAATTGCTGCCTTCAGGCTTATACTAGCGATCTATGCACCTAGTTATGTGGGCCAGTGCTCACATAAAGGGTGTTCCTATTTGATACAGAGCTGGATCGAGGTGATACTTAGCCTAAGGCTGTTTAAGTCAAGACGGTGCAATTGCGAATCTACATAGTGCTGTTCACACAGTAACACAGTGCTATTACGACAATTATAAACCGACACTGAAGGTGCCAAGAATAGTTATCAAACAAGCTAGGTACCTATCGTTAAAGGTATCCACACACTGAAGCCGGAAGCGGAGCGGAGCCGAAGGCGTGCGAGTTGTATTCCATGGAATCCTATGAAAGCCTACACACACACCGCAGGCGGTGGCGGCGCGGTGCCATAGGAAAAACCGCCACGCCTTCGCTTCCGCTCCGCCTCCGGCTTCAGTGTGTGGAGAGTTTTATAACTATGATATGATGCTTACTGTCCTGGAATAACACATGAGCTAGTTAGCTCAGTTTCCATGTTATAGAAATAGCCTTGAGACGTTTCCATAGAAACAAAGCGCGCGAAGACGCAGGCTTTTGTATAAATTTTAAAGAAAAGGTTTCTCCGAGTGCGCCGTAAGCTATAATGGCTATAAGGCTAGTACCGATCAATGCACTAGTAGCCAGATGTAGGCCACGTAACGTATAAGTGGGGCAGATAATTATGAACAGAAGCTATTCTACCCTTACCACGGAACTTCAAGACAGGTAAGGTTGCTTCAAGACGGGCTAATTTGTAGTTAAATACCAACACATTTATATAAATTGCTAGATCCTTTAACCGACTTTACGTTGGGGTGGTCGACAAACAGCACCTAAAGGGACGCCCCTACTAAGTTTATCATATAATTCCGTTAAACAAAGTAATTTCCAAAATTCACACGTACTGTTTGTTAACTGTATCATAAGCTTTGTTATTGCATCTGTAGTAGTTTCATTTTGTATATTTTAGGTCTATTCTATTCAGTGCCGGATTAATATTTTTTATGAGGGTAGGCCACTTTTTTCCGCCGCTCCATGTACGGAGCCGTTCATTATTAGCCGCACCGCCCCCCCCCCCCCCCCCGTAGACATAGAATTTTGTTTTCTGCAATTGAGTGACCGTCCTCTGAAATCTGCCGCCCCCCCTAGGACGCTGCCGCCCCCCTAGGACGCTGCCGCCCCTAGGCCGCGGCCTATACGGCCTATTTACAAATCCAGGACTGATTCTATTTGAGTTTGGTGGCCACCAACTTCGAATTTTGGAAATACATTTGTTTTTACATTTTTTATATGATAAAATAAGTTGTGGCGCCATTTTAGCTCCTGTCTGCGCCTTAACCAACTTTTATGAGGATTAAGTGGTCGGCGGTTTTATAATAATTTTCTTGTACCCGTGTCTTTTACCATACTGTAACTGAAGTAAATGTACAACGTATGTTATTAAATGAAAAACTGTAACAATATTAGATAGACATATCCTTCCTAGTTATTAAAAACACGAAAGTTTGTTTAGATGTATGGATGAATGTTTGTTTCTCTTTCACGCAATAACTACTGAACGGATCGGGCTGAAATTTAGAATAGACGTAGTTCGAGCCCTAGAATAACACATAAGCTACTTTTTATCTCGTAGATTATTTCCCAGATAGAAAGAGCCTTGAAAAGTTTCTACAAAAACAAAGCATACAAAGCCACGGGCAAATACTAGAGCAAAATAAAAGTATAGTGTTTTAGGTTTTTAAACTACCCTTGAAAAGAGGTCTGATAAACGTTACGGAATGTTAAGAAATAAAATCATAAAATTTAGGCTAAGAAATCGAATTAAAAGGGGACAAAACCTCGGGGTTCTGAGAGTACGTATATTATAATATTACCAGTTGGTGTATGTGTGTGTACCTATGACGTCATTTTCTGGTCCTAACGGTGAACCCTCGCCGCGGCCCAAATGGGTAGAGATAACGTGGCCTTTTTACCCCGAATGGACATATCTTGTATTTCTAGAGATATACGAGAAGGTATATAGGTACTATATTCCACCCAATGTGATGGGTGGAAGAATGGATGCTATTTATGTATATAAAGAAGTTTTTTCATAGGAGTTTTTTCAAATAATTTTTGGCTGGAAACGGTGTAATTTGTTTAACATTATCTACATGCAGGTTATAACTGGCCACAGCTGCACAAAGGCCTATCTAGATGCATAAGCGCATTATTGTTAACTAATCATTATAATACATAAATAAATAATGCTGGACAATCCACACAGCATCTGCAGATCGTACACAAATTTGTTCCCAGGCGGGAATCGAACCCGCAATCTCCTGCGTCGCAGGCGGACCTTCGCCCACCGCGGCACATCGGTCGTCGTTTAGGTGTGTTCTGCACAGTCCTGGATTTGTAAACAGGCCGTATAGGCCGCGGCCTAGGGGGGCAGCAGCGTCCTAGGGGGGGCGGCAGATTTCAGAGGACGGTCACTCGATTGCAGACAATAAAATTCTATGTGTACGGGGGGGGGGGGGGGGGGGGGCCTACACTCATAAAAAATATAAATCCGGCACTGGTTCTGCATGGCACAAATCATATTTAATATAATCCCTTTATCTATACGAACCATCAATAATTTTAATATGTTTAAAAGTACTTTGATGAAGTTACTACTGAATAATCATACTACAATGTAACGGAATTACTCTATCAAATACACGTAGCTACTCCCCCAATATCACAAAGTTCATTTGACTAGAAAGTTCAATAAACTAGCGTTCAATAAACTTAAAAGATATCGATTCCGTCCAAATATTAATCAATAGTTTATCGGAAAGTAATATTAAAAATTTGACACAATTGATTAAAGTTATATTTAAGGCGCAAACAGCAGGTATACTAGCGCCACCACTTATTTATCATAATAATATAATTTCGTTAAACAAAGAATTTCCAAAATTCTCACGTCAGGGACCGAATTCCACTAATTCCAAAACAAAGGTCTCAATAGTGCCATTCATAGATAACAGAAACAAGATTTCTACGGTGTCATTCAATCAAGATGATCAAAATGAGTTTGTGCATTGGTATCCTATTATTTTTGGCGCTTTATGAGACTTTCATAATTAGAATGTCAAATTGGTAGTTATAAAGATAATCGTCACAGCTATGAACGAAACTCAAAAAGTTTGTGCTAGTAGAATACCAAAAAAAGTTTAACACTGTCAGTTTGACACGATTCTAATGGGGAAGCGATTTATTTAGTGGAATTTGGGCCCAGTTTGTTATACCTACCTAACATAAGCTTTATTATTGCATCTGTAGGTAGTAGTTTTATGTTGTCTAGTTTAGGAAGAGATACGAAGTTGCTCCTGGTACCCATCAAACTCTGTTTTCCTTGACAAAACAAAATTACAACAGAAGCCAAAATATCGAAAAACTCAAAAGAAACCAAATCATGGTAAATATCCCGTATTCAATGACTTTAGTGTTAAAAACCATGATAGTTTTAAAAGTTAATACAACAAATGCCTTAAAAAGCTATCTTTTGTTAGAGCCTTATAGTGCTTGAATGTGGAGAGGCTTGGCGCATCTGTTATGTCCCTTGAGACCATGTTGTACACGGTGGATTCCATGACAGCGTCTGTTTTCCGGATTTAGCGAGATTATATGGGGTTGCACTTTACAACAACAGAAAACAACAAGGTAGCATGTTTATCTCTAAAAAGATATTTCATTCGTTATTCAAAACAATTTAGTTACCTAAGTTAGTGCCTTAAAGCCTATATTAGGTTTATTTAGTTAAGCAAGATTGAAGAGAACTCAGTGCGTTCTCATCTTGCGTAACTAAACACTAACTGTACTTAATATTACTATATACAACATCATCATCATCATGGTCAGCATCTATTACTCCAGTAGCGGAGACATGCCTCCCCTATATTCTTCATTTTTCTCTGTCTCTGGTTTCTCGAATCCACTTTGACGATGGCGAATCAAAACTCAAAATATGGAACTAAAAAGTAGCAGAAAAAAGGGTCCGATGGCGAATCGCCACTAACTCCAGCCAGCTACAGTTCTTACGTCATCGAACCATCGTGCTTTCACCCTGATATCCTGCTTCCTATGCGAGGTCTCTACTCCGTTAGTTTTCAGTTCCTTCTATAATCTGAGCAATACATGTAAATAATAATAATAATTTAGGTTGGGAAATGTATGGGCAATAAATGGTTTCTCTTTCTTTCTTTCATGTATATTCAGCACGGGTACTTAACTAAATGTGATACTAACTAGCCAAAAAGTCAGAAAAAATTGCTTTTATAATTATAATTAAGTATTATCACTACATAGTATAAATCAAAGTCTCTTTCTCTGTCCCTATGTATGCTTAAATCTTTCAAACTACGCAACGGATTTTAAGATGGTTTTTTTAAATAGATAGAGTGATTCAAGAGAAAGGTTTATACGTATAATGAAACAGTGCAAAGCCGGGGCAGGTCGCTAGTCGTTATATAAACAATATTAAATACTAAGCAAGCAGTAGACACATAAACAAAGTACACATATTGTCTACGACCGACATATCATTAGACGTTTTCGTATTGTTAAAAATAGTTCAACTAGACTGAAAAAGCGCTTTTAGTTTGAAATTGTATGACAAAGACCCGGTACAGGTTGACACGACACACTACCACAACTTTTATTCTTCTGCAAAGGCAAAGGTGCTTTTTTAGATTTTTATTCCGTTCTAAGGAAGGAGGGATTATTTAACAATGACTCATTAAACATTCATGTTCCAAAACAGACGAAAGACGAATAAAAATTATGATAATAAATATAATTAATACATAAGAAAACCTAGGTGCCTATGACCAAGAAATCCTACTTCATCATCATCATCACTACATAGTATAAAATAAAGTCGCTTTCTCTGTCCCTATTTCATTATGTCCCTTTGAACGCTTAAATCTTTAAAACTACGCAACGGATTTTGATGCGGTTTTTTTTTAATGGATAGAGTGATTCAAGAGGACGGTTTATACGTATAACAAACTGTGCAAAGCCGGGGCGGGTCGCTAGTAATATTATAAACGCGAAAGTTTGTAAGTATGGATGTTTGTTACTCTTTCACGCAAAAACTACAGACCGGATATGAATGAAATTTGGCACAGAGATAGATTATAGTCTGGAATAACACAGGATATATTTTGTCCCCGGAATTCCCACGGGAACGGGAATTATGCGGGTGAAACGGCAAGGCGCTGCTAGTACGTATATTACCTCTATAATGTTAATTATGTTCAAAGCAAGTGCCGTTTCTAAGTTATTCTCATTTATTTTGTAATTCAATGCAGGTGTTTTATGTTCCTTATTATTTGATTTATTTCGTCAACATCGTGTATTAGTCTAGTAGATTTATGAGTCTCTTATTGGGCACTTTATCTGAAACAGAAAAGGTCAAAGAGTTCAAATAGATACCAACCAACATGCAATAAAGCAAGAATTTATGAAATTTATCTATGAACATTTATCGAAAATGAACTCTTACCCAAAACAAAGCTAAGATAGAAAATAATTTATCAACCATTTTCAACAAACGGTTAATATTATTCAGAGCCTTTCCACATTGTTATAAGAATGATTTTAGCGTAAACAGCCCAGTGCCGACGGGTAGCTAATCACCAAACATGAGGCCTCACGTCAGTCAATGATAAATTACACAAAATGTCCGATAATTATCGATTGTCGATTATAAAGTGACAAATATATTGCTGTTTGTTGTTGCCTCCGGACTTTGTTGACTAGTGTTGTATTTTGGCTACTCTTATATCGATAAACGGTTCAATATATGGATCAAATAACTAGAGCCTTATTATACAACATAATAATATGTAAACGTATTTGTGACGACCTTTGTGCAGCGGGCTATGATCCGCCAAAGGAGGTTGTGGGTGCGATTCCCGCCTAGGTACAAATAAATTTACGATTTGTAGATATATGTATAATAGTATATGTTTCAAACCGGGTGATCTGGGTATTTTCTTTGTATTATAAAAATAATATATCTATGTTATTTACTATATTAAGTCTATCAGTTATCTAGTACCTATACTATTATTATTTATGTATTGTATTAGGTATATATGTAAGTCATAACATATCACAAACTCTGCATAGCTTAGTCTAGATGAAGTTGTTTCGATTGTCCAGCATTATTTTTAGTTTTTTTATTTATATGACTATGGGAGTTTGCCTCGTACCTGAACCAAACGTAGGACTAACTGAATTTACAGATACTTAATTCAATATGCCTCGCAGCTTTACCCGCATGAAAATTGATGAAAAATATAGCCTACGTTATTTCAGGCCTAGAGCTGCCCCTATTCAAAATTAGAACATCCATCTATGCAAATTTTCGCATTTATGATAGGTATAAGTGTGATGTGACGTACATATTTATTGTGATACTTGCAGCGCGTCGCGGTTTCACCTGCGGTAGTTCCCGTTCCCCTGGGAATTCTGTGATAAAATATAGCCTATGTGTTATTTCAAACTATAATATATCTCTGTACCAAATTTCATCCATAACCGTTCAATAGTTTTTGCGTGAAAGAGTAACAAACATCCATCCATACTTAGAAACTTTCGCGTTTATAATATTAGTAGGATTGTTTTGTGTGTTGCAGTAACAAATAAATCCTCTACCTATCTTTTATTAAAGGACACAGAAAATATAGCTGACGCTGTAACAAAAAATGGCAAAACCGATGTAACTTTCCGTGACAAATTACAAAAACTCCGTGGCAGTAAACAGCGAAAGCGTGTATTCAACAAACAAGGGGACTGAATGATCATTACTCATCCTAATATTTTCGGTAGCACAGTTGGTCAGTGTAATTGTTCAAAATTTATTACTGACCAAACAAAGTACGTTGTTATTGATGTTTATTTTAATGTGCTCATGTAGTTGTTTGTTTTTTGTGCAGAAGAAAGCACATGGATATTTTATTTACGCACATGGCATATTTATTTGATATCGTGAGATTTGGTTTTCCAACATATCTAGAGTAGAAAAGTGTGAAAATCAAACCTACCTATCTATACCTACCTATATGTTTTTTCTATTTTAACAGACTTAAAAAAGAGGTTCTTCTCAATTTGACAACTTATTATTATAATTTTGTTTTTGTTACCTATGTCTTTATAATATTTTTCTGGGTAGACTGATTTCGAAGATCCTTATTTGAAAGTTGATGATTCTTGTGTAGTCCCTTTCTTATCGAGATCTGATGGAGATTTGACCAGAAGTTTTTGATTAATACTCGACTAGCGACCCGCCCCGGCTTCACACGGTTTTATTATAGGTATAAACCTTTCTCGTGAATCACTCTATCTATTAAAAAAAACCGCATCAAAATTCGTTGCGTAGTTTTAAAGATTTGAGCATTCAAAGGGATATAGGGACATAGGGACAGAAAAAGCGACTTTGTTTTATACTATGTGGTGATGATAGTGATAATGCTTATGTTTGTAAAAATAATGCTAGGTATAATTTTTGTATTATCAGTTATTAGTCCATAACACCAACTTTGCTTACTTTGGGTTCTGATTTTTCTAAGTGAAAATCTGGATAACTAAGTTTAGTAAGTTATTGAGAATCGATGTGGCGCGGCGGGTGAAGGTCCGCCTACAATGCAGGAAGTTGCGAGTTCGATACCCTTTGATACGTTTGTTCCGTTCATAATGTACAAACATAACATGTTCTGGAAATATTTGTTCCGGGGTAATTGATATTTTCTAACCTTAGAAAAAAAAATTATTTAAGTACAATGTACTAAGTAGGTATATCAGTCATCTATGGCACCCATAACACAAGCTCAGCTTAGCTTGGGGCTAGATG